>OZ005648.1:106875666-107475666 GCA_963930645.1 Salticus scenicus
TGTGTGTGTGTGTGTGTGAAAAGAGGGAGAGAGAGAGAGAGAGAGAGAGAGAGAAATGAAAAAAAAAAAAAAAAAAAAAAAAACTTTTTTTTTTTTTTTTTTTTACAATTATTTTTAAATTCTATTTTTTGCGATAAGTTGTATGGGATGATCGGCTAAAAAGTTCAAAAATGAAACAAAATTATTTCGAAAAAAATTTTTTAAAAGAAAGGGAAGGGAAGAGAAGAAAATTTAAACTAAATATAATAAAAACTATTTTTGAAAACAGACCTAAATTTTAAAATATGCAACGTTTAAAATTTAGACGTTTCTGTAAACACAGACAAATATCGTCCAAGTGCATACAGAAAACGACACGGCTGACTCAAAAAATAACTTTGTGTATTGGTGTTTAAGAATAAGGTCGATTGACTGCTCTAGGGTACTAGGTCTTAGAAGGAGTGCTTTCTGTGGCGTTCTTTCTAAGGTGTCCTAGCCCGTATTTATGTAAGTTTCAGAAAAAAAAAAAAAAAAAAAAAAAAACACGGAAATCTTCGAATGGCTAGGCCGACGAGCGCGAACTGAGATCGAACCCGGCATCCCACTCTATCAGATTTGAGCGCAGAACAGCTTGGCCGCTGGTGGGCAAATGACTTTGTGTAATTTCATGCAAACTACGGAAGAATTAGCTTTAAAAATCAGCTTTATTAAAAATATTTTATCATTTGAAAGATTGATTCTGTGACTGTTGTACCTATGTAAGGATTATCTGTAAAAGGTACGTTGTTTAAATTAAATAAATTTCTTAAAGTGGAAAATTCATGCAGGCATTAGAATGGGCATATTTTGCAAAATACGCGCCTTATCAGAACATGGTACAATTTTCGAATACATTTACAATTTTCCATGCGCTCTGTGTTTATTTTATCTTATTTTTTAAATAAAGATTAAATACACAAATAAAATTGGAAATTTAAAGGTAGAATAGAAATGGCTCAAATATATGTTTGTATATATACACGTATAATTCGTCATTACGACAAACACCAGAAAATAAGACGTAAATAAATGAACAAAAAACCACACGGCAAAAAAGGTTTAAAAAGTTAATATGAATTGTTTCTTAAGCATTAGTGGATGAGATCATATCTATAACATATGATTAAAGAATAACAGAAATAATAATAATAATAATAATAACAACAAGAAAAACATGAAATATTTAATATATATATATATATGTATATATATAGGGTTGTTATTGACATTTTTATAAAAAAGAAAATTAATTTTGAATTTGTTTTGTGATCATATACTTGTGTGATCAGGCGTGACTATTTCCTTTATTAACCTTAATTTTGTTTAGATTTCTATAAATTTGACACCAATGTAGTCACGTCACGGTTAACAGCTAGTACATTAACTTTTACACAATACGGATTTCTAATGTTAAAACGAATGTATATAATTTATCTTTTACAACATCCAAAGCACACATACAAAGACAGACCCGCGCGCACACAAACATATGTATTATTTTATTATTTTCCTATTTTATTTAACTACTTTATTATTTATTTATTTGTTGTACCCTCAGCTAGCGTGTATTCATATTCACACCATAATTGCATCATGGGGTAAAAAAGTCTTGAAAAAGACTGTTTTTCTGGCCCTGAAAAGGACCGTTTTTGGTTCTAAAAAGAACCGTTTTTGACAGAAGAAAAAGCACTGGAGAAAAGATGATGGGAGAGAAAATAGCATAACATTAATGAATTATTCGAAGCAATTTTTGCATAGGCACTTTTTGCATGTGCTGCATTCCCATGTACTTTCAATTTTTCCTCCTGAAACAGTTCTTTTACCTGATTCTCTACAGAAGACACAAGTTCTTTTCCTTCCGTTAATTTTTTGTCTTTTGTGTTCATGAGAATCATCAAAAGACGTAGCTGCACGCTTTCGGGAAGAATTCATTTGCTCACAAAGCTCTTCTATGACTTTTAATTTGAAGTCATATAACTGAAAGGCTTGCTTTGGACGTGGATAATTTGATGTAAGGTATATTATGTAAGCATTGTTAACACATGTGTCAAAAATAAATGAAAATAAATATTTCCACCATTTTGAGGATTTTCTTGACATGGTGAAGTATTTACGGCGTTGGTCAGCTAAGTCGACACCTCCCATGTTTTTGTTGTAGTCTGCAAAGCATATGGGAGAAGGGACAGCATGTTTTTCAGCTCCTTTTCGTCTATTAACTTTACAAAGTTCGTTTTTGGCATTTGTTGACAGCATACAGATCTGCTTTTTATCAAGCCATGCCGTACAGAGTAAATTCGGGTATTCTGTGCTTTGATAACACTTGCATCCATTCTCTTCAGTCAGTTTCAAATTTTTCATTTGCACAGGCATTTTTTTACGGTTTGTCATGACTGTTCCACATGCTCCTAGTCCTTTTCTCTGCAAATCAATCAGGAGATCTACGCTGGTAAAGAATCGATCAAAATACAGATCATGGCCAGTTCTTTTTAAACATTCTACAAGGTGGAATACAACATCATACCCCAATCCTTTTCCAGATCGTTTCATTTTCGAATTCTTACCACTATACACATCAAAGTTTATTGTGTATCCCAATTGCGATGTGCATAGCATCCATAACTTTATGCCTCTCTTATCAGGTTTTAACGGCATATATTGAATTATTCCAAGTCTTCCTTTAAACTTCACCAATGCTTCATCAATAGATCAATAGATAACTTTTGAAAAGGTTCAAAGTGTATAGAAAATTTGGTCTTTATGTCTGTCATCAGAGGTTCCAATTTCTGCGTATATGAAAATTCATCATTTTCTCTGCTGTTTTCTGCATCTTTGTCCGATAAATGGAAATAATGCTTGATTTTCATAAATCTATTACTGCTCATTATTTTCTTTATCATCTCATTGCCTAAGAATGGGCTGTTTGACCAGTAGTCTGAAAGTCTCGGCAGATGATTTATGCTCATAATTAACAAAACAGTAAAATATGCCCAGATTTCCTTTATATTTTCGATTGGGTGCCATTCTTTATCTTCTGATCCACGATTTCTTGCACAAAATTCAGCATACTTATTCGTGTTTATCCGAATAGTGTCTAATATTTCATCAGTTAGAAACAATTTCAAATAATCCAATGGAGTTGACCCCACAGGAAGATTATGAATCGGCCCGGCAAAATAATTAAACTTATTAAGTTTAATTTTTTCGTTATCAACTATTTCAGACCAATTTACTACTGTGTTTTCTCCAGGGTTGTCTGTCAAGTCATTGTCATTTTCTTCAATAATGTCATTCTCATTTTCTTCAATAATTGAAGTATCAAAATTATCATCATTTTCTGTTATGCTACATTCTCTCCATCCATCATCTTCCTCCTCTAATTCCGATTCATCAGTATCTCTGAAAAGGAGTTCTTCAATTTCATCTTGCGTTAAACCTTTTCTTCTGCTCATATTAGAAATATAAAATCTCTGTTAAATTCAGATAGCGTATCGTTGAAAGGAAAAAACAAGTTCACTAATGGGAATAAAAGCGAAATAATTCTAACAACATTCTTATCCGGTTCTCCCTCAAGATTCCCCTTTGTCCATAAGGATAACGTCATCACAGACAGCAGCCAATACGGAACGACACTCTATGATGCTTTTCAAAATGCTGTGGTTATTTGATAACCCCCTTCCCCCTTCTTTATTTTTCATTTCATTTTACATAATGAATTTTCTTATTTTAACTTGAAAAAAAAAAAAAAAAAAAAAAAAATCTATAAAATATATTTTATTTGCTCTAAAAAATAATAAGATTAAAATGATATTTATCACTTACAGAAATGTACTACATCTAATTCACACACCCCTCCTAAATTTTAGTCTGATTTACTTGTATATACGCTAAAGATGCAATATTATTATTATTTTTTTTTTTCAGAAATTAATTAGAGAAAACTTATCGTTTGAATAACAGCAATTAATATTATTACGAAAGAGCATTTTATGGATATAATTTTGTTGGTTTTGTCAAAACAAATCACTATTAAAGTCGCTTCTTTAAAAGTTATATATTTTTTCATTGAAATATATTTAATTTGTTATTTTTTAAACTTTTATTATTAAAAAAAAAAAAAAAAATGTGATAAAAGTTTTATAAATAAATACAGAAAATTCAATTATTAAATTTTTGCACTTAATATTTTTATGCAAGATATATATATATATATATTTTCCCAGTAAAAAAATGCCCATATTTTTATGCATTTTTTTTTTTTTTTTTTTTTTTTTTTAGTAAAGGGATGCCCGAATTTTTCTCATTTTGAAGCCAAAATTCAAAAAACGCATTTTTATAATATTTAGAAATTATGTTTTTAGGATTACACAGAAAAAGTTAAATCACAATTTTACTAATTTTTTGTTTGTTGTCCGATTGTTTGCGTGATTGCGTGTTTGCGCTTCCACTTGAATTTCATATTTTTAGAAAATGAAAGAATAATGTACCATGCAATTTTATTAAGTTCAATAACGTAACTTTTAAACTAAAATGGAGTATGTAAAACTTATGATTTGTTCATAAGGACAGATAAAAATAATTCAGATGCATAAAGTTCTATAGAACAGCGCCGAAAATTTTTACGTAATAATTTAGGAGTTTATAATTTTACAGGCAGTATCAAGATTTTATATTTTATTTATTTATTTATTTAATACAAGAAATTTAATCGCTTTGGATACAAATAAATAAATAAATAAGTAAAATAAATAAATAAATAAATAAGTAAAATAAATAAATAAAAATTCAGGTGTAATTTATTTAATTATTTAAACAAATATTAAGCAAAAATTATTAATATTTTCCTATATGCCTCTGAACATTGTTAATAACTGAAAATTTTACATGGTATAACAAAAAGTACTGGTTTATATATATATATTACAGATTTGAACGAAATTGAATAATGCATCTCCTTAACAACGCATTAGAAAAATACATATATATTTTACTGAAAACGCCGAAATTTTATGGAACCCCCAGTGTCACAACTCCCTGTGTGGCATGTTGCTGCAGGGTGTCGGTTATTTGAAAAGATCTTTGCTTTTGTAAAAAGAAGGGAAGGAGACAATTTCCTGCTTCGAGTTTTCGTCATTTTCTGATTAGATAATACCATCACATCATTATAGTAGGAAAAAAATAGTCGCATTGTTTGTATGATAAGCATCGTGAATATTATTGTACTGTAAAATATAACTGGCTTTCTTATTTTTGCAAAAGAATTGTATCCATATTATAAATTTTAGATGATGGTAAATCTTCATTTGATGTTTTACAGAGTGTATAAATACTCAATACTATATCATAAAATCCGGTCTTATAACAAGAGTCTGAATCAAAGAGGCTTTTGTACATTTTTATATTTTAACTTTCTTCTCCTCGTATATACATATGTTTATGTTATTTATTTATTTATTTTTTTGTTTTATGAATAAAAGGATAATTTTTTTTTTTTTTTAAAGATTTTGGACCAAAATAAATTTCTGATTTGGACGGAATTTTTATTTTATTCCGTCTAAAACTCGTATTGTTACATGTGTTTTAAACTTTCTTTTTTCAAATAATGAATGGAAAAAGTTATATACATAATATATATATGTATACACACATCTTTTTAAACATGTCATAGTCTGTTTAATTTATTTAATTATATATTAGTTCATCTTGGTTGTTGAATAATTCAGCAGAATTTTATCATCTGTTCTTCTAAATTCCATCATTTTGTTACAACACACGCACACATAAGGTATATATATGTAAATTGTAGAAGGAAAAAAATATGAAAGATTAAAATAAGTATTTTTAAAACAACAAATTCTCGTTCTCAATGCTCAATGCTCAAAAAAAAAAAAAAAAAAAAAAAAAAGAAAGAAAAAAAAGAAAGAAAAAAAAATTGCAGCATATAAAAGATATGCGAGCATAATTGCAATACAAAACATTATTGTAAAGCAATGCAGTCAGAAAAAATAAAATTAAAACGGAAAAAAATATTGACGAAAAAAACATTGACGAAAAAAAACATTGATACCATGATCAGGAAAGGCCCTCAATGCAGTGTGTAAATAGTAAGATGTTTCAAGAACTACTAGCAAAAGATATATATATATATATATGTATAGATACATAAAGAGAGAGAGGAGGGGGATAGATAGATGTTTTAAAAATGCATTAATATTCAATAATATTTTACTTCATAATTATATATAATATATTTTAGAGATCCATAACTAAACTCCCTGTACAGGACACTTGTTAATTTTTCTGTCGCAACTAAGTAACACATGTTAAAAAAATTATTTAAGTACCAAATTTGAAGAAAATTGTTAAAGCTGTTTTTGAAATACCAAGTTTTGTTTCCGATAGAGAATTTTACCAAAACTTGTCAAACTTATTCATTCACTGGAAACTAAAAATTAAATAAGAGAATAAATCTAAAGGGGAGTTAAAATGGCGAAGTTTAATAAAAGCTATGGATGCCTTTTAAAAGAACGCATTTGCAGAAACTAAATTGAACTAATTATACATTTATACTGGATACTTATCAAATTTTCTTAAATTAACCAACTAATACATACAAAAACTCGTCTAATAAGATGTTTATATAGTAAATTTGAAGAAAATCGTTAGAGCCGTTTTTGAGATTTAAAACTATAATCATAGGTCTAAATCTCAAGATCACCTACTTCCGATTTTTCAATTTTCATCAAAAGTTGAAACAATTATCTGTACACTAAACCAGTCTTAATTATGAAGTTTCGTCATTTTATATTTATTAATTTCGGAGATATAACAGTTAGAATATTTTTCTCCCCCCTCCCATGCCCACACACATATACTACATACATACATACACACACACACTGACCGATTGCCGAAAACCACTTTCTTGCTTTCATGAGACCATAAAACTTGTAAATTAAGTGAAAACTCCATATATATATATATATATTATTGAATGAATACAATACTTTATTTACCTACGGAAGTCGTGTAAAGGATGAAAAAACACAATTAATCCCAAGAGTTACATAAACAAATTGCAAAAGTAAAAAAAGTAAAAATATTTATGCGTACTAAGAAGTGAAAATTATTTATTATTATTTTTATTATTATTACTGTTATTGAAAGAAATGTGAAATAAAATCTTAAATAAATAAATAAATAAAAAAAAAAAAAAAAAAAAAAGTTGCTGTGGTTTATAGGTGTAAAGACAAAGTAATCAAAATATATTGAGCTTTTATGGGTTCTAAGCCTGGAGTGAATGTCACCCATACGTCTTTCTATAAAGACTAAACCCGTATTTAATTCAATTTTGAAGAAAACCACGATAATCTGTGAAGGGCTAGGCTGACGAGGGAAATCTGAGTGTGAGAACGGTACCGTTATTTTACTAGTACAGAAACTCTAAGTTACTAACGGGGCAGGGCCAATATATATATTAAGAATCAGAATAAAAATAATAAAAGAAAAGAAAGAATAAGAAAAGAAAACCGATAAAATAAGAAGTAATGTGACTTTGAGAAAATATCATTATAAAGAATATACAAACATAATTTTCAGGACGAAAAAAATGGCGAAACTTTTTGCAAGCATTTTAATTTAAGAAATATAAAATATTTATAAAAATGTCCTCGACCAGGGAGAAAAAAATCAAATTTCTACGAATGTAAAATGGAAGATGCTATCGCATTTGTATCGAAAAGGTCATTCAATAAACTCGTGTAGGAGAAAAAATAATTTCGAACATCCTTCAAATAACGAAGTAAGAAAATGTACGTGATAAAATTTTAATTAATGATTTTTATTATTATTATTATTATTGAAGTTTTAATGAAAACGACATTGAGACACTAATATTAAAATTTACGTAAAAGAGTAGTGAATAAACGACACTCTTTATAGAGAGTAAAAGGATACACCTGTATAAAATCTATAAAAGCAGAATTCTGTTTTCTCTATCCCTCTTCTCCGCTCGACGATATTTTCTCCAAAATGTTACAAATAATAATAATAATAATAATAATAGATATTATTACAGTTTATATGACAGCCAAAGCCACTTGGAAAATACCAAGCATGACATTTGATATTTTCATGTAGATAGATATAATGACGAATTGTATTTTATACAACAACAGAAGAAAAAAAAGTGATGTTATATGTAGAGAGATTTTTTAGTTTTATAAATAATATATATATATATATATATATATATATTTATTTTTTTTTTCTAGGAAAGGGAATCTGATATTTAAGATATAATTTATATTTTCCTCAATTCTGTGTTCTGTTAACGCTGTTTTTGCGTTCCGGACTGATTATTATTATTATTATTATTATTATTATTATTATTATTACTTAATTATTGAATAATATACCCTAATTTTTATCATGTTTTATATTACTCAGTGTTATCACGTAGAAAAAAGGTATCAGAATTGCATAATTTTTTTCTTTTTCTTTTTCTTTCTTTCTTTCTTTCTTTTTTTTTTTAAATTAAATTAAATAAATTGTAGTTTATTATTTTAATATTTAAAATTTTACTCACCATAAGGTTGGTTGGTTGAGTTTAATGTCGTACTAGTACTGTGTAAACGTAATTGGCGACAATCTGGGACGCACTTCTAAAGACTGTCCCAATTTTGATCCACCAAGGAGGATATGGCTATCCCCAGAGGTATAATTTGGATGAGAACATGGAGGACATTGTGGTCATGACAGATTTCACGCGCACCAGCCACTATTAGTGCACACGACGGTATCTAAGTTCTTTGACTGTCACGCGTATCGAACCCGCAATCTTTCAATTACAAGCATGGTGCTCTACCGACTGGACTACCACGAAACGCTATTCACCATAAGAAGTTTTATATTTATAAATCTGGTAAGAAAGTCTGGATAGTCATTTAGTCTTACAGGTAAATGTAACGGCATTATTTGATTATTTCTTTTTTTTCCTTAAAAAAAAAAAAAAAAATCAATAATAATAATAATTTTTCAAAAGTAATTTGTAAAATTTCTTAGAATTATCTTAAATTTTTATAACTAAAGGAAAAAGAATTATGTGCTGCATAATAAGTTTTTTTTTAAATTATTATTTGCGTAAGACATTGCACAATAGAGGCTGTGATACAAATGTTAGCAATTTTTTACAAAGTTCTTCGAATTAAAAAAAATAGTAATAATAATAATAATTAACGCGAAAAAGAAATACTGCACATTGTATAAATCTTACAGAAGAAATATTAATTATATATATATATATATATATATATATATATATATATATATATATAACATAAGTTAAATTTAAATTTTAACATAAATTTTAAAACTAGGTTTTGAATAAAAATGTCATTATTTTTTAGAACAAAACATTTTTAATGATAGTTATATTTAATATCCATTTTACGCTACATTTTAAATGTAATAATGTACATGTTTTATATACATGTTTTAAATGTAATAATGTACATGTTTTTTTTAAAATATCAGTTTCCCTCCTCACTTCTTATCTTATAATATAGAAATAATTAAAAGTTGTAATAACGTATGTACATAAAATTTAATAAGAGAAAGAAAGGAAAAAAAAAGAAATCAATGAATAAAGAACGATTTTGCATTTTTAAATTACAGCAAGAACTAACCTTTTAACTGTCACTACCGCTTATCTCAAAATTCAATTCATATATATATATATATATATATATGTGTGTGTGTGTGTGTGTGTGTGTGTGTGTGTGTGTGAAAAGAGGGAGAGAGAGAGAGAGAGAGAGAGAGAGAGAAATGAAAAAAAAAAAAAAAAAAAAAAAAACTTTTTTTTTTTTTTTTTTTTACAATTATTTTTAAATTCTATTTTTTGCGATAAGTTGTATGGGATGATCGGCTAAAAAGTTCAAAAATGAAACAAAATTATTTCGAAAAAAATTTTTTAAAAGAAAGGGAAGGGAAGAGAAGAAAATTTAAACTAAATATAATAAAAACTATTTTTGAAAACAGACCTAAATTTTAAAATATGCAACGTTTAAAATTTAGACGTTTCTGTAAACACAGACAAATATCGTCCAAGTGCATACAGAAAACGACACGGCTGACTCAAAAAATAACTTTGTGTATTGGTGTTTAAGAATAAGGTCGATTGACTGCTCTAGGGTACTAGGTCTTAGAAGGAGTGCTTTCTGTGGCGTTCTTTCTAAGGTGTCCTAGCCCGTATTTATGTAAGTTTCAGAAAAAAAAAAAAAAAAAAAAAAAACACGGAAATCTTCGAATGGCTAGGCCGACGAGCGCGAACTGAGATCGAACCCGGCATCCCACTCTATCAGATTTGAGCGCAGAACAGCTTGGCCGCTGGTGGGCAAATGACTTTGTGTAATTTCATGCAAACTACGGAAGAATTAGCTTTAAAAATCAGCTTTATTAAAAATATTTTATCATTTGAAAGATTGATTCTGTGACTGTTGTACCTATGTAAGGATTATCTGTAAAAGGTACGTTGTTTAAATTAAATAAATTTCTTAAAGTGGAAAATTCATGCAGGCATTAGAATGGGCATATTTTGCAAAATACGCGCCTTATCAGAACATGGTACAATTTTCGAATACATTTACAATTTTCCATGCGCTCTGTGTTTATTTTATCTTATTTTTTAAATAAAGATTAAATACACAAATAAAATTGGAAATTTAAAGGTAGAATAGAAATGGCTCAAATATATGTTTGTATATATACACGTATAATTCGTCATTACGACAAACACCAGAAAATAAGACGTAAATAAATGAACAAAAAACCACACGGCAAAAAAGGTTTAAAAAGTTAATATGAATTGTTTCTTAAGCATTAGTGGATGAGATCATATCTATAACATATGATTAAAGAATAACAGAAATAATAATAATAATAATAATAACAACAAGAAAAACATGAAATATTTAATATATATATATATATGTATATATATAGGGTTGTTATTGACATTTTTATAAAAAAGAAAATTAATTTTGAATTTGTTTTGTGATCATATACTTGTGTGATCAGGCGTGACTATTTCCTTTATTAACCTTAATTTTGTTTAGATTTCTATAAATTTGACACCAATGTAGTCACGTCACGGTTAACAGCTAGTACATTAACTTTTACACAATACGGATTTCTAATGTTAAAACGAATGTATATAATTTATCTTTTACAACATCCAAAGCACACATACAAAGACAGACCCGCGCGCACACAAACATATGTATTATTTTATTATTTTCCTATTTTATTTAACTACTTTATTATTTATTTATTTGTTGTACCCTCAGCTAGCGTGTATTCATATTCACACCATAATTGCATCATGGGGTAAAAAAGTCTTGAAAAAGACTGTTTTTCTGGCCCTGAAAAGGACCGTTTTTGGTTCTAAAAAGAACCGTTTTTGACAGAAGAAAAAGCACTGGAGAAAAGATGATGGGAGAGAAAATAGCATAACATTAATGAATTATTCGAAGCAATTTTTGCATAGGCACTTTTTGCATGTGCTGCATTCCCATGTACTTTCAATTTTTCCTCCTGAAACAGTTCTTTTACCTGATTCTCTACAGAAGACACAAGTTCTTTTCCTTCCGTTAATTTTTTGTCTTTTGTGTTCATGAGAATCATCAAAAGACGTAGCTGCACGCTTTCGGGAAGAATTCATTTGCTCACAAAGCTCTTCTATGACTTTTAATTTGAAGTCATATAACTGAAAGGCTTGCTTTGGACGTGGATAATTTGATGTAAGGTATATTATGTAAGCATTGTTAACACATGTGTCAAAAATAAATGAAAATAAATATTTCCACCATTTTGAGGATTTTCTTGACATGGTGAAGTATTTACGGCGTTGGTCAGCTAAGTCGACACCTCCCATGTTTTTGTTGTAGTCTGCAAAGCATATGGGAGAAGGGACAGCATGTTTTTCAGCTCCTTTTCGTCTATTAACTTTACAAAGTTCGTTTTTGGCATTTGTTGACAGCATACAGATCTGCTTTTTATCAAGCCATGCCGTACAGAGTAAATTCGGGTATTCTGTGCTTTGATAACACTTGCATCCATTCTCTTCAGTCAGTTTCAAATTTTTCATTTGCACAGGCATTTTTTTACGGTTTGTCATGACTGTTCCACATGCTCCTAGTCCTTTTCTCTGCAAATCAATCAGGAGATCTACGCTGGTAAAGAATCGATCAAAATACAGATCATGGCCAGTTCTTTTTAAACATTCTACAAGGTGGAATACAACATCATACCCCAATCCTTTTCCAGATCGTTTCATTTTCGAATTCTTACCACTATACACATCAAAGTTTATTGTGTATCCCAATTGCGATGTGCATAGCATCCATAACTTTATGCCTCTCTTATCAGGTTTTAACGGCATATATTGAATTATTCCAAGTCTTCCTTTAAACTTCACCAATGCTTCATCAATAGATCAATAGATAACTTTTGAAAAGGTTCAAAGTGTATAGAAAATTTGGTCTTTATGTCTGTCATCAGAGGTTCCAATTTCTGCGTATATGAAAATTCATCATTTTCTCTGCTGTTTTCTGCATCTTTGTCCGATAAATGGAAATAATGCTTGATTTTCATAAATCTATTACTGCTCATTATTTTCTTTATCATCTCATTGCCTAAGAATGGGCTGTTTGACCAGTAGTCTGAAAGTCTCGGCAGATGATTTATGCTCATAATTAACAAAACAGTAAAATATGCCCAGATTTCCTTTATATTTTCGATTGGGTGCCATTCTTTATCTTCTGATCCACGATTTCTTGCACAAAATTCAGCATACTTATTCGTGTTTATCCGAATAGTGTCTAATATTTCATCAGTTAGAAACAATTTCAAATAATCCAATGGAGTTGACCCCACAGGAAGATTATGAATCGGCCCGGCAAAATAATTAAACTTATTAAGTTTAATTTTTTCGTTATCAACTATTTCAGACCAATTTACTACTGTGTTTTCTCCAGGGTTGTCTGTCAAGTCATTGTCATTTTCTTCAATAATGTCATTCTCATTTTCTTCAATAATTGAAGTATCAAAATTATCATCATTTTCTGTTATGCTACATTCTCTCCATCCATCATCTTCCTCCTCTAATTCCGATTCATCAGTATCTCTGAAAAGGAGTTCTTCAATTTCATCTTGCGTTAAACCTTTTCTTCTGCTCATATTAGAAATATAAAATCTCTGTTAAATTCAGATAGCGTATCGTTGAAAGGAAAAAACAAGTTCACTAATGGGAATAAAAGCGAAATAATTCTAACAACATTCTTATCCGGTTCTCCCTCAAGATTCCCCTTTGTCCATAAGGATAACGTCATCACAGACAGCAGCCAATACGGAACGACACTCTATGATGCTTTTCAAAATGCTGTGGTTATTTGATAACCCCCTTCCCCCTTCTTTATTTTTCATTTCATTTTACATAATGAATTTTCTTATTTTAACTTGAAAAAAAAAAAAAAAAAAAAAAAAATCTATAAAATATATTTTATTTGCTCTAAAAAATAATAAGATTAAAATGATATTTATCACTTACAGAAATGTACTACATCTAATTCACACACCCCTCCTAAATTTTAGTCTGATTTACTTGTATATACGCTAAAGATGCAATATTATTATTATTTTTTTTTTTCAGAAATTAATTAGAGAAAACTTATCGTTTGAATAACAGCAATTAATATTATTACGAAAGAGCATTTTATGGATATAATTTTGTTGGTTTTGTCAAAACAAATCACTATTAAAGTCGCTTCTTTAAAAGTTATATATTTTTTCATTGAAATATATTTAATTTGTTATTTTTTAAACTTTTATTATTAAAAAAAAAAAAAAAAATGTGATAAAAGTTTTATAAATAAATACAGAAAATTCAATTATTAAATTTTTGCACTTAATATTTTTATGCAAGATATATATATATATATATTTTCCCAGTAAAAAAATGCCCATATTTTTATGCATTTTTTTTTTTTTTTTTTTTTTTTTTTAGTAAAGGGATGCCCGAATTTTTCTCATTTTGAAGCCAAAATTCAAAAAACGCATTTTTATAATATTTAGAAATTATGTTTTTAGGATTACACAGAAAAAGTTAAATCACAATTTTACTAATTTTTTGTTTGTTGTCCGATTGTTTGCGTGATTGCGTGTTTGCGCTTCCACTTGAATTTCATATTTTTAGAAAATGAAAGAATAATGTACCATGCAATTTTATTAAGTTCAATAACGTAACTTTTAAACTAAAATGGAGTATGTAAAACTTATGATTTGTTCATAAGGACAGATAAAAATAATTCAGATGCATAAAGTTCTATAGAACAGCGCCGAAAATTTTTACGTAATAATTTAGGAGTTTATAATTTTACAGGCAGTATCAAGATTTTATATTTTATTTATTTATTTATTTAATACAAGAAATTTAATCGCTTTGGATACAAATAAATAAATAAATAAGTAAAATAAATAAATAAATAAATAAGTAAAATAAATAAATAAAAATTCAGGTGTAATTTATTTAATTATTTAAACAAATATTAAGCAAAAATTATTAATATTTTCCTATATGCCTCTGAACATTGTTAATAACTGAAAATTTTACATGGTATAACAAAAAGTACTGGTTTATATATATATATTACAGATTTGAACGAAATTGAATAATGCATCTCCTTAACAACGCATTAGAAAAATACATATATATTTTACTGAAAACGCCGAAATTTTATGGAACCCCCAGTGTCACAACTCCCTGTGTGGCATGTTGCTGCAGGGTGTCGGTTATTTGAAAAGATCTTTGCTTTTGTAAAAAGAAGGGAAGGAGACAATTTCCTGCTTCGAGTTTTCGTCATTTTCTGATTAGATAATACCATCACATCATTATAGTAGGAAAAAAATAGTCGCATTGTTTGTATGATAAGCATCGTGAATATTATTGTACTGTAAAATATAACTGGCTTTCTTATTTTTGCAAAAGAATTGTATCCATATTATAAATTTTAGATGATGGTAAATCTTCATTTGATGTTTTACAGAGTGTATAAATACTCAATACTATATCATAAAATCCGGTCTTATAACAAGAGTCTGAATCAAAGAGGCTTTTGTACATTTTTATATTTTAACTTTCTTCTCCTCGTATATACATATGTTTATGTTATTTATTTATTTATTTTTTTGTTTTATGAATAAAAGGATAATTTTTTTTTTTTTTTAAAGATTTTGGACCAAAATAAATTTCTGATTTGGACGGAATTTTTATTTTATTCCGTCTAAAACTCGTATTGTTACATGTGTTTTAAACTTTCTTTTTTCAAATAATGAATGGAAAAAGTTATATACATAATATATATATGTATACACACATCTTTTTAAACATGTCATAGTCTGTTTAATTTATTTAATTATATATTAGTTCATCTTGGTTGTTGAATAATTCAGCAGAATTTTATCATCTGTTCTTCTAAATTCCATCATTTTGTTACAACACACGCACACATAAGGTATATATATGTAAATTGTAGAAGGAAAAAAATATGAAAGATTAAAATAAGTATTTTTAAAACAACAAATTCTCGTTCTCAATGCTCAATGCTCAAAAAAAAAAAAAAAAAAAAAAAAAAGAAAGAAAAAAAAGAAAGAAAAAAAAATTGCAGCATATAAAAGATATGCGAGCATAATTGCAATACAAAACATTATTGTAAAGCAATGCAGTCAGAAAAAATAAAATTAAAACGGAAAAAAATATTGACGAAAAAAACATTGACGAAAAAAAACATTGATACCATGATCAGGAAAGGCCCTCAATGCAGTGTGTAAATAGTAAGATGTTTCAAGAACTACTAGCAAAAGATATATATATATATATATGTATAGATACATAAAGAGAGAGAGGAGGGGGATAGATAGATGTTTTAAAAATGCATTAATATTCAATAATATTTTACTTCATAATTATATATAATATATTTTAGAGATCCATAACTAAACTCCCTGTACAGGACACTTGTTAATTTTTCTGTCGCAACTAAGTAACACATGTTAAAAAAATTATTTAAGTACCAAATTTGAAGAAAATTGTTAAAGCTGTTTTTGAAATACCAAGTTTTGTTTCCGATAGAGAATTTTACCAAAACTTGTCAAACTTATTCATTCACTGGAAACTAAAAATTAAATAAGAGAATAAATCTAAAGGGGAGTTAAAATGGCGAAGTTTAATAAAAGCTATGGATGCCTTTTAAAAGAACGCATTTGCAGAAACTAAATTGAACTAATTATACATTTATACTGGATACTTATCAAATTTTCTTAAATTAACCAACTAATACATACAAAAACTCGTCTAATAAGATGTTTATATAGTAAATTTGAAGAAAATCGTTAGAGCCGTTTTTGAGATTTAAAACTATAATCATAGGTCTAAATCTCAAGATCACCTACTTCCGATTTTTCAATTTTCATCAAAAGTTGAAACAATTATCTGTACACTAAACCAGTCTTAATTATGAAGTTTCGTCATTTTATATTTATTAATTTCGGAGATATAACAGTTAGAATATTTTTCTCCCCCCTCCCATGCCCACACACATATACTACATACATACATACACACACACACTGACCGATTGCCGAAAACCACTTTCTTGCTTTCATGAGACCATAAAACTTGTAAATTAAGTGAAAACTCCATATATATATATATATATTATTGAATGAATACAATACTTTATTTACCTACGGAAGTCGTGTAAAGGATGAAAAAACACAATTAATCCCAAGAGTTACATAAACAAATTGCAAAAGTAAAAAAAGTAAAAATATTTATGCGTACTAAGAAGTGAAAATTATTTATTATTATTTTTATTATTATTACTGTTATTGAAAGAAATGTGAAATAAAATCTTAAATAAATAAATAAAAAAAAAAAAAAAAAAAAAAAAAAGTTGCTGTGGTTTATAGGTGTAAAGACAAAGTAATCAAAATATATTGAGCTTTTATGGGTTCTAAGCCTGGAGTGAATGTCACCCATACGTCTTTCTATAAAGACTAAACCCGTATTTAATTCAATTTTGAAGAAAACCACGATAATCTGTGAAGGGCTAGGCTGACGAGGGAAATCTGAGTGTGAGAACGGTACCGTTATTTTACTAGTACAGAAACTCTAAGTTACTAACGGGGCAGGGCCAATATATATATTAAGAATCAGAATAAAAATAATAAAAGAAAAGAAAGAATAAGAAAAGAAAACCGATAAAATAAGAAGTAATGTGACTTTGAGAAAATATCATTATAAAGAATATACAAACATAATTTTCAGGACGAAAAAAATGGCGAAACTTTTTGCAAGCATTTTAATTTAAGAAATATAAAATATTTATAAAAATGTCCTCGACCAGGGAGAAAAAAATCAAATTTCTACGAATGTAAAATGGAAGATGCTATCGCATTTGTATCGAAAAGGTCATTCAATAAACTCGTGTAGGAGAAAAAATAATTTCGAACATCCTTCAAATAACGAAGTAAGAAAATGTACGTGATAAAATTTTAATTAATGATTTTTATTATTATTATTATTATTGAAGTTTTAATGAAAACGACATTGAGACACTAATATTAAAATTTACGTAAAAGAGTAGTGAATAAACGACACTCTTTATAGAGAGTAAAAGGATACACCTGTATAAAATCTATAAAAGCAGAATTCTGTTTTCTCTATCCCTCTTCTCCGCTCGACGATATTTTCTCCAAAATGTTACAAATAATAATAATAATAATAATAATAGATATTATTACAGTTTATATGACAGCCAAAGCCACTTGGAAAATACCAAGCATGACATTTGATATTTTCATGTAGATAGATATAATGACGAATTGTATTTTATACAACAACAGAAGAAAAAAAAGTGATGTTATATGTAGAGAGATTTTTTAGTTTTATAAATAATATATATATATATATATATATATATATTTATTTTTTTTTTCTAGGAAAGGGAATCTGATATTTAAGATATAATTTATATTTTCCTCAATTCTGTGTTCTGTTAACGCTGTTTTTGCGTTCCGGACTGATTATTATTATTATTATTATTATTATTATTATTATTATTACTTAATTATTGAATAATATACCCTAATTTTTATCATGTTTTATATTACTCAGTGTTATCACGTAGAAAAAAGGTATCAGAATTGCATAATTTTTTTCTTTTTCTTTTTCTTTCTTTCTTTCTTTCTTTTTTTTTTTAAATTAAATTAAATAAATTGTAGTTTATTATTTTAATATTTAAAATTTTACTCACCATAAGGTTGGTTGGTTGAGTTTAATGTCGTACTAGTACTGTGTAAACGTAATTGGCGACAATCTGGGACGCACTTCTAAAGACTGTCCCAATTTTGATCCACCAAGGAGGATATGGCTATCCCCAGAGGTATAATTTGGATGAGAACATGGAGGACATTGTGGTCATGACAGATTTCACGCGCACCAGCCACTATTAGTGCACACGACGGTATCTAAGTTCTTTGACTGTCACGCGTATCGAACCCGCAATCTTTCAATTACAAGCATGGTGCTCTACCGACTGGACTACCACGAAACGCTATTCACCATAAGAAGTTTTATATTTATAAATCTGGTAAGAAAGTCTGGATAGTCATTTAGTCTTACAGGTAAATGTAACGGCATTATTTGATTATTTCTTTTTTTTCCTTAAAAAAAAAAAAAAAAATCAATAATAATAATAATTTTTCAAAAGTAATTTGTAAAATTTCTTAGAATTATCTTAAATTTTTATAACTAAAGGAAAAAGAATTATGTGCTGCATAATAAGTTTTTTTTTAAATTATTATTTGCGTAAGACATTGCACAATAGAGGCTGTGATACAAATGTTAGCAATTTTTTACAAAGTTCTTCGAATTAAAAAAAATAGTAATAATAATAATAATTAACGCGAAAAAGAAATACTGCACATTGTATAAATCTTACAGAAGAAATATTAATTATATATATATATATATATATATATATATATATATATATATATAACATAAGTTAAATTTAAATTTTAACATAAATTTTAAAACTAGGTTTTGAATAAAAATGTCATTATTTTTTAGAACAAAACATTTTTAATGATAGTTATATTTAATATCCATTTTACGCTACATTTTAAATGTAATAATGTACATGTTTTTATTACAGTAAATAAATAAATAAAAATAAAATATTTGTTATTACTTATGTATAAAACGTATATATATATAAAAAAAAAAAAACATCAGGGCACTTATTTAAAAGTAGTACTTTGGAAAAAAAAAAAATAATAATAATAACAGATCGTTTTCAACCAAATTCACAAAATATCCCTGCTCTGTTCTAAACTAGGGAAATTTTACGAAGCAGACTAATAGCTTTTACTTAGGAATAGGGAGGAGGGACCGACTGTCATCTTAACAATTGCTGAAGTGATTGAATACCTCGACACCCTTCTCTATCTGGGGGATAGCAGCTTTTCTTCATTTCGGGCGCCGCCCGCGGTCGTTTGCATGTAAAGCCGTTTCGGGCGCTTTGGTTGCCAGAGAGTTAAGGGGGGGGGGGGAGGTGAACTTAAGATATTAAGAACTTTGTATATAAATATCATAAAAATCAAAAGAATGGAATAATTATTTTGTGTTAAAATCATCAGAAAATTAAATAAAGAAAACGAAAGAAAGAAAAGGAAAAGTAGGCACGAATGTAGCGTGAAAGAGATAAGTCCGAAACAATATTTTGTGTTCTTTGGATTTTTATGTTGTTTCTATACAAAGATCTCTGCATCGACCAAATTTAAATGCTTTAGCTAAGTTCTTTTTCTTTTTTTTTAATTAATTAATTAATTTTTAATGTCCGCATGCAATTGTTTAGTAAGAAGAAATACAGTCGAATTTCCCTAATGAGCAATATTTTAAATATTTTTATGCACTTAGTATTAGCTCACTTTAAAAATATTGAGAACATAATAAGGATTTTTTTAATAATCAGTTAAAACTGTGTCCTGGACAGTTGAAACTTGTTACAATGCGCAGAAGAATGCTGAAGATAAAATTATTATTTCCCCTTCAATTCCACCAGAAGAATTTAAATTTATAAAGATTAGGTTAATATATATAGGATAAAAATTTATTAATTAATGGGGAGTAGGGGATCTTTAGATTTGTTTTAAAAATCTATTTAAAAATTAAAAAAAAAAAAAAAAAAAAGAAGAAAAAAGTAGTATATTTGTGATATTGAAAAAAGAAATTATCTAATAAATACATATGAATAGTATATGTTCAGAAAAACAAACTGATAGTTCTTATTCCCTATTGCTTCTGTCCCTTTTCTACTGACATGGGTAAGCATTCATTCACTTCAGGGCATTTTCACACTTTCAACTTATAAGAATGAAAACAACTAATGACCTGTCATCCTTAATGCGCTTTCTACCTCCCACCAGTGATAAATTACAGCAGGACGGGAAGGGGGAAAATCCAGTTTTTGCAGCTAAAAATTGCATTTCTCCCCAAAATTATTAATAAGTTTTTAAAATTTAAATATTATGAAAATTAATAATAATAAGTTACATTATTTAAAAAGGTTTAGCATGAATTATATTATTGATAAAACAACTTGTTAATTATTTGAGGGCGATAAAGGAGATCAAGTAAAATTTCGAGTTTTACAGCTTAAAAACAAATTTAAAAAATATAAAAAATCAATTTTTGAAACATGGAGGAACTCTTAACGGCCATGAATTTTCAGAATGCGAAAACAGAATTTGAAAATATGCATTACGTAATGAGTAATAATGGGGATTATTTTACAATAGATTAATACGGGACTTGGATGACCTTGAAGCTCACTGACAGAGAGCCTTAACTTTTGGTACAAGTGTGATGTTGAAAACGTCACATATCCCTTTTTAAAATGAATAAAATTATTATATTCTAAATTACATTTTATTTATTTAAAATGCAAGCAAACATAATATTTACTATTCTATAAGAATCTAATATATTTTAGTTTAATTCGCTTAATCTATTTTATTTTATCTCTTTTTCATTAATCTGTAATTTCTTATAATTTATTGTTTCCAGCGTTATAAACCGCAGTTCTTTCCCCCTGCTCTAATCGGTGTTGTGACAGATGCGTACAGGACAGTTGCGCACAAGCTGAAAACAGTGGCATTTGCGCACATGTCCAGGTGTTTTAAATATTACAGGTGTGTTTTCAAAAAATCTAGTGGCACTTGCGTACAACATTTTTTTCGCTTTATTTGAGGATCATTGCATGAAGGGATTGTATCCATATGATGCAAACATTAATACCTTTTTCTTTCTTTCTATTCTTTCTTCTTTTTAGTGCTAGAGGCCTATTTCAGTCGGTACAGTTGTCGAATTTTTATACGTCACTCTTAATAGTGCTAAAGGCCTATTTCAGTCGGTTTATTGAATGGGGATTTATTGAATGAAGTCCCCCCAAGGCACAACTTTGACATGAGTCCCCCCCAAGGTACCCCTATTTCAGTCGGTACAGCGTTGTCGAATTTTTATACGTCACTCTTAATAGTGATAAGGGCCTATTTCAGTCGTTTTATTGAATGGGGATTTATTGAATGAAGTCCCCCCCAAGGTACAACTTTGACATAAGTCCCCCCCCAGGCCCAACTTTGACATGAGTCCCCCCCAAGGTACCCCTATTTCAGTCGGTACAGCGTTGTCGAATTTTTATACGTCACTCTTAATAGTGCTAAGGTCCTATTTCAGTCGGTTTAGTGAATGGGGATTTATTGAATGAAGTCCCCCCAAGGCAAAACTTTGACATGAGTCCCCCCCCAGGCCCAACTGTGTTATGCGTCCCCCCCAAGGTACCCCTATTTCAGTCGGTACAGCGTTGTCGAATATTTATACGTCACTCTTAATAGTGCTAAGGGCCTATTTCAGTCGGTTTATTGAATGGGGATTTATTGAATGAAGTCCCCCCAAGGCACAACTTTGACATGAGTCCCCCCCCAGGCCCAACTTTGACATGAGTCCCCCCCCAAGGTACAACTTTGACATGAGTCCCCCTCCCCAAGGCACACCTTTGACATGAGTCCCCCCCAAGGCACACCTCCCCCTCATTGGGAAAAAGAGAAAAAACGTTGTTTTGCGGCTATAAGACAGTTTGGACTTCCAACGTTATTTGTTACAGTATCTGCAGCTGAAACACATTGGTTTGATTTAATGAAAACTTTATCATGGAATTTAGATCGTCACGAATTAACTAAAGAAGAATTTGTCGATATTAACAAGTTTAGCAGTAGGCCTCTGGCACTAAATTAAAATCTGTCAATGTCAGATTTTCATGTTTTAAATAATGAAATAATGTCGTGTCTGTATATTTTTTTTTTTTTTTTTTTTTTTTGTGTGTGTGTGTGTGTGTGTGTGTGTGTGCATGTATCTGTATGAAACTACATGGTGCTTATTTATTGCTAAAACGTGACTGAAGTGACTTTTAACACGTAGAAGTACAAATACTGACTCACGCGTGCTCAGAAGCCTTTTGGGGGGAATAGTAAAAAAATAAAAAATAAAAATACATAAATTTATAATAATAAAATATGTCTGTCTCTCTGTCTGTGCATCTATACGTTCAGCCCCTACTGAACGTAGAAATACAGAATTTGACATACGAGTGCTCAGAAACCTGCCCGAGGGCATAGTGAAAAAAGAATTTAAAAATTTTAATTAGTTGTAGAGATATTAATTAAAATAATTTTAGGAATTCGAATATGATTCAATTCGTTATTGATAAAAAAGAGAGATCGTTTGTTTAACTTTTTTTTTCTTTATTGACAGACAAAAAAATTCATACTTGTTAAAAAATAAAAAAGTATTTAAGAAATAAAAATATTTTTAAAGACCTGAATAGCATTTAAAAGGACCTTTATTGATCTTACTCAGTGAATAAATAATTGAATGTCATTTCAGAAAATAACTACGGCTATTATAGCTTGCAACTTTTATATGCCTTAAGCTCATAACTTTGTCAGTCATAAAACTACATGCATAAGAGAAAATTCACGGATTTATATAAGAGTATTTCTCTTCAAGTTTAACATACGGATACAACCCCTTTGTGTTACAAAAAAAAAAAAAAAAAAAAAAAAAACATGAAAATCTGACATTGACAGATTTTAATTTAGTGCCAGAGGCCTACTGCTAAACTTGTTAATATCGACAAATTCTTCTTTAGTTAATTCGTGACGATCTAAATTCCATGATAAAGTTTTCATTAAATCAAACCAATGTGTTTCAGCTGCAGCAAAAACTGTAACAAATAACTGTAACAAATAACGTTGTAACAAATAACGTACAAATAACTGTAACAAATAACGTTGGAAGTCCAAACTGTCTTATAGCCGCAAAACAACGTTTTTTCTCTTTTTCCCAATGAGGGGGAGGTGTGCCTTGGGGGATCTCATGTCAAAGGTGTGCCTTGGGGGGGTCTCATGTCAAAGTTGTACCTTGGGGGGGACTCATGTCAAAGTTGGGCCTTGGGGGGACTCATGTCAAAGTTGGGCCTGGGGGGGGACTCATGTCAAAGTTGTACATTGGGGGGGACTCATGTCAAAGTTGTGCCTTGGGGGGACTTCATTCAATAAATCCCCATTCAATAAACCGACTGAAATAGGCCCTTAGCACTACTAAGAGTGACGTATAAAAATTCGACAACGCTGTACCGACTGAAATAGGCCTCTAGCACTAAAAAAAAAAAAAAAAAAAAAAAAGTACAGCGAAACAAATTTTGTACGGAAGTGCAACTTTCGAAAAAAAATCTCTAATATTTGGAACACCTGGACTTGTACGCAAGTGGCACTAATTTCAGCTTGTACGGAAATGTCTTATACGCATCTGCCATATAACCCTCTAATCTCATCAAGTAATCATCAGATAAAAAATATATGAAAGAAAAAAAAAAAAAACATTAGTCTTCGGTTTTAACATGTGGTCTCCAAACGAACAAAAAATATCCGTTATATCATAAAATAGCTGAAAACTACTTTTAATATTTTTATCAATCGATTTCGCGAAATGTATCAATATATATATAAAGGCAGCACTAAACATTATACAAAAATTATATAGTTTTGAAAATACGTTAACAGTTTAAGATAAGTGGGCGTGGTTAACAAGAAGAAAAAATGTTAATAAACATAAAACAACGAATAAATAACCAAAAACATTTGTAAAAATAACACTCCATGTGAAAAACACCCTTCCGCTTCCTCTTCAGTGGGTGGGAGCAGCAGAACAGACAACTGAGAAAATTAAAAAGGCCTTTTTAATTTTCTCATGCCTGATTAAAAATTATTTAGTAACCGTGCTCATATTTCGCGAGATATATGATGTTTTTTGCTTTCTGATTGCAGCAGACTGTGCCTGATGTAGTAAGCCAAGTTTCCTGAAAATGGATTTGCACTGAGTCTTACTTCAATTATAACCTTATATGTTATAATTTAAAAAAGCGGCGTTTTTTTTTTTTTTTTTTTTTTTTTTTTTTGTAATTTTTTAAAGAAATCATTATATTTCCATAATTATTTATGGTAACCTCATAAAAATTTATGCAGGTAATTAAAAGAATACTCATAGTCGCATACTGCGGAGAAAACGCATTTCACGCATTGCTTTTTACAGTGACATAAAACATTTTGAATTTTTTTAAATTTTTTACTGGTCTCCTTTTCCCCTTCAGGACAAAATTTTTGCTGAAATATATGAGGTATAACATGCTTTTTATATTCCCAAAATTTCAACGTATAATTCCTAAAGAATTTTTCAAGATATTTGACAAAACGTAAAATTTGAAAATGTCCAAATATTTACCGGTAGATAGAGTATAAAAACAAAAATATATACATATACACGTAATATTTTTCAATAATGACATTTGTAATTAAATTTTTCGATTTTTTTATTTGAATCTGTACTCTTATCTAAAAAAAAAAAAAAAAAAATGGTAGCCTTTCATCTTCTACACTTGCCAAATGTTATTTATTTTTGACAATTTTCAAATGTCAGATTTATTTAACTTTTTATGTCAAATGCAGCCTTTGTTTTCCGCAACTTCGCTCAAGCTTATTCCTTTGGGGGGAAACCTAGTAATAAATAGAAATAATCGATAGCGGTAAAATGCGCCATAAAACTGGTGTTAGAAAGTAATACGTAAATAAATAAATAATTTGTAAACAAGCACTATAAATTTCAAAAACTCGCGACAATTATTTTGGGTAGAAATAACAGTAAGACCTGTCCTTACGAGAAAAAATCTGGAGTGACTTCACTCGACTTTCCGAACATTGAGTAATTATGTTCGGAATAATTTTTTTTTTTTTTTTAAATATTATAATAATTGATCCGATAAATACTACTAGTTAATAATTTATGGATTACTAGCAGGCTTTGCCCGCTTCGCTGGACATTAAACTTAAATGCGTTGTCAAAATCCCATATCTTTATTAATAATCTAAGTTCTCGCTGTGATTGGTAGAGGTTTTCTCGCTCGCAACGTGAGGAGTCTGGGTCCCCACTGCCTTCGGTACAACTTACTCACTTCTTACTTCCCCTTCCTCAGCGGGTGAGTTCGAAGTTTTCCAAAATACCACTAATGTACATAATGCGTACACTTAATCAATATACACTAGGGTGACCAGCAGTCCTCATTTTCTGAGGACAGTCCTCATTTTTCAAGTGCTGTCCTCAGTTGCTTTCAGAAGTTCTCATATCCTCATTTGTTCTCATTTTCGGATGTTTGTTCTCATTTGTCCTCATTTTTCAGTAATTTCCTCTTTTACTTAAAATTTCAACATGCTGCTGACCTTGTTAATTTGCAATACTGATTCTACAACTCAACACAATGTAAAAAATAATTATTTCTTGATTCATTACATTTATTTTTAAATCATCTCCAACACTATTACATCCCTCGTGGAGGATCAAAATTGTGATGGCATGTCTCTGTTCCAGACCGTCGCCAATTGCCCATTGCGCAGCACTAGTGCGACGTAAAAATCCATCTAATCCAACCCTATTACACAGAATATATTTTTATATTGAGAGATTTTAGACTTTCCAACATTATACTTTAGAATATAAAGATTTGAAAAAAAAAAAAAAAAGCTGAATTTGCCTTTAAAAAAAAAAAAAAAAAAAAAAATCTAGCCTGAAGCTTAAAGTTATTTTGTTACTAATTAAATTTTATAACTAGTTAAATTTAAATAACATTTTAAATGGAAAAGCATTTTGGAAAAGCAAGATTGAAGACTGACTGCTAATCAGGGATAGGAGCTGAACCACGGAAGAAGATTCTATAGGAATTAAAACGAGATAGGGCAGCGAGCGCGGGAACCGAAGCTTTCTTTTCCGCATTAATTCAGCCGAGTGTAGGAAAACGATTCGATCGCCGCCTGGTGTAGTATCTTTGAAACTTATCGGAAGAAAGGGAAAGCCCACCCCTTCGGCTTCAGTCATCATCCGATTTCCGAGAACGACCAACGAACGAACAGCCAGAAATGTAAAAACGTGCTGATTGGTGAATTTTCAAGATCTGGTCGCCCTCTATCTGTAAGATAAAAATTACTACCTTTCCGTAACATTCGTAATACATCCTACTCTTTTAATCCGTGAGCTGAACACAGATTACCTTGTTAATTTCTCATGATTTTTTGCATCTGTCGTGGCCGCAATTACCTTCCTCCATGTTCCCATCAAAAATTATACCTCTGAGAGTCACCGAAGCGGGAGAGCCATACTTTCCGTGGAGGATCAAAATTGTGATGCCATGTCTCCGGACCACCTCTAGGGGTGTGTCCCAGACCGTCGCCAATTGCCCATCTGCGCAGCACTAGTGCGACGTAAAACCTATCCATCCATCCATGCTCTCACTCAAGTGAGTAAATAGTACTACTCGAAGGTCATCATAATAACTCAGTTTGTAGATCAATTCTTATTCCTAGCCTAGCCAGTTTTTGACATTCTTCAGATTGTCTTTTCCTTTTAAAATGTTATTTATTGGATCACTTCCATCAGAAGTAGTTATGATTTCGTTTATACTAAAAACTTGGTCTATAAAACAGTAACAATTGCATTAAAACACGTGTCAACCACATATCAAAAATTAAAATTAACAGCATAGCATGTCATTATATTGAAGGAAGAGAAGTATAATGTGTACGAGTTTATGATGTTTATTATAAATTTGATATTGCTTATATAAATATTTTTTTTATAATGTTTATCGTATAAGTTTATAAGTACCTTAAATTTATCGCTGAGATGATTAATGGCTGCAAGTGGGGTTAATATAAGCTATTTTTGAGCTATATTTTATGAAATTTTATGTCCTCAGATATGTCCTCATTTTTAAAAGAGACTGTCCTCATTTTTCTCATGGAAATGAGGACATTGCATAATTTGTCCTCATTTTGCATTACAAAATCTGGTCACACTAATATACACACACCAAAATTCACCATTCTAAGATAATTCAGGGCGAATTCCAACGGAAGAACATGTTTTTACACATGTTTATTGCCCTCCGACTCCGAGAAGGGGGGGGGGATTTCGAATTTCGTGAAATCCAGTTACAATAAGTGCCGGATACATACATTCAATTTACGCACCAAATTTCGTGACCACAGAAGACTTTAATAGAAAATAATATAAATAAATAAATACAAAAAGCACAGTTTTAGTATTGGGACCCTTTGGTGACTTTAAATATTTTAAGCCATTTTTTGCGATGAACTGAATTGGCTATCTCAATTGTGCAATTAAAGATCTTGGCGAGAAACGTCCGAGCTACTTCGGTGCCGAATTTAAAATTTTGCCAAAAGGATCTAATACTAAAGCTGTTCCATACACAAAATAAATAAATAAATAAAATAAAATAAAATAAATTAATAAAATAAAATAAAAACTCTTTTCTGATATTTACAAATACAAAATAAACAAGTTGGCATAGGTGGACTCTGCTCAGTTCCCCATCAAATTTATGTTCTCATAAATTTCTAGTGCGAGACATATTATAATCATGTTAAAAGAAATGAATTTGACCAAATCTTGATACAGTGACAGAATGAAATCCCCGCCTAATAGGCTATCCACCGTTCACTTCCATATATTTATCTTATTCTAATCTATTAATTTATTTTATCAGGGTCAATTCCGTTGTTTAGTTTTCATGCTAATATTTCCAATGCAATAATCCTCAAAATTCATATTTATATGAAAAATTTACAATTTCGCTATGTTGGTAAAATCGTAAATTAGGAATAACTTACGAAATTTTCCTATTAGAATATTTGTATTCAATCATGTTCAAACAAATATCATAAATGTAATTTTGAAGTTGTGTAATGCATTTATGATCCTCAAAATGGAAGTTTATGCTCAAATTTGCCTTATTCTGACATGTTAAGTAAATCGTAAATTACAAATAACTTACGAATTTTTTAAATTGGAAAAATCATAGTGTATGATATTCATGCCAGTATCCTAAATAATATTTCGAAAGTGGTTTGACAACTTTACGATGAAAATATCCCTCAAGATTGACGTTTATGTGAAATTTTGCTCTATTGTGCCACGTTAAGAAATTCGTAAATTTCCAATAACTTACGAAATTTTTATATTGGGAAATTCATAGTCATTAATATTCATGCCAGAGTCATAAATAATATTTCAAAAGTAGTCTGGCATCTTTACGATGAAAATATCGCTCAAAATTGACGTTTATGTGAAATTTTGCCCTATACTGCCATGTTAAGAAATTCGTAAATTTCCAATAACTTGCGAAATTTTCAAAGTAGCATATTTACAGTTACTGATTTCATTCCTGCATCAAAACTGATATTAAAACTGGTCTGACATTTTTACAGTAAAATGTTTCCATTTAATGCACGTTTAAGTGAAATTTTGTAGTATTCTCCCATGTTAAGAAAATCGTAAATTTCTAATAACTTACGAAGTTTTTTAATTGGAAAGTTGTAAATGAATAGAGTTCTTGCCAGTGTCGAAAGTAATATTTTAAAACTGATTTGACCTCTCTGCGACAATTTGTTCTTGAGATATCGTGTAAACAGACTAACAAACTAACGGACTGATGGACTAACGGACTAACAGACACCCTGCAGACAGACATCATACAAATTTTGTCATTTTCGGATTCCTCACACCTGAAAACGTGTAGAAAAGTCAAAAAACCGAGGTCGAAAATTTTCACGATTACCTAAGTTCCCCATACCTATAGTATGATGGGGATCTAAAAATCTTAATAAAATCCAAATAATAATCATTTACAATTAAGGGGAGAACATAAAAGAAGCTCATAATAACAACAAAAAATTTTGTTTTACTGCAGGAAAGAAAAGTATTGCTTAATTAAAAACAAATATTGAACTAATGCCAAATATCTCTATGAAAATATTTATCCACGTGCAAATTCCTGATTAAAAAAAAAAAAAAAAAAAAAACACCAACTTTTGTAGGTATTTTTCTCTCTAATTTTTATTATTATTCACGTGAAGTTTACTATATTTCATTTTATTTCTGGAAAATAAAAAAATATAAAAATGCGTATATATAAATATAAAACCTTCTACCGAATCTGGGTTGAAAACGGAAAAAGGGTAAAATAAATTAGAAATATCAGACCTATATCTATAAATTTGATACCAAATGAAAGGGGCGAATTTTCTGAATCCAGGGATGCAAACAGTTTTTCGATGCGACAATTAGATTTTTAAAAAATAACTAAAGTATGAAATTTAAGTGGCAACGGAAAAACGGACAAAGGGAAAAATAAATTAGAAATATCAGACCTATCGTTACAAATTCAGTACCAAATGAAAGGGGTGATTTTTCTGAATTCTGGGGTGTAAACAGTTTTTCGATACGACAATTAGAGTTTTTTAAATTAACTAAAGTATGAAACTTAGATGGCAGCACTTCATTTCAATCTTTTCATAATTTGTAGTGCGAATCACGCGATTTAAAAAGTCTTTAACTTAAAAATTTATTTTTATATTTTATTTTTCCATTCAAAGCGTTTTAGTGAAAAAATATTTATGCCGCATGCGCAGGCGTTTTTTACTCACAATTGAAACACTAATCATGATTTTGAAAATTTCTATAAATATAATTTTAAGTTGGGTGAAGAACTAAGTTTCTGCCAAGCGCCGTTGAATTCCGTCCAGCCGTTCTCGAGTGATGCCCGGACAAACGTGTTTTAGTCTTTTATCCCCCAGGGGTTTACGGGGGGGGGGGGGGGGGGAATTTCTGAAAAGTTAATCTATATATTAATAGGCAAGCATAAAATTTGTTGTCCTTTTTTAACATATTAATTATGGGAGTAGAAGGTTGAAAATGGTATCATTCGAAAGGTATGGTTAGCCGGAAGGTGCGAATACAAATATTATTTTCTTACGATGTCAAGAAGGTATTTAAAAATACATTTATTTTTTATGCATTTTCCCTCATTTTTCCCTTTTATACACGTATTCCTTCACATTAAAAAATACCTAAAAGTAGAAAGTTGTTAAATCTGGCAATTTCATAAAGCTCAAATAAAACCATAGACACAGTAATTTGTATAATGTAGGAATGTAGCATCACTATACGCAAGCGAAATGATGACGTCACTGTCTGTCCATGGAGCCATGTAAAAGATTTTCTATGTTAATTGTCCATTGATTTTTTTGTAAAAATTTATTAAAAAAAAATCTGGTGTGAAACAACCACACGACTTCCATTACCCGCTATTACATGTATTATATGCATTTTTGAGAGAGAATGTGATCAGAAAACATAAAAGTGACCAAAAAAGAAAATCGTTAGAGCCGTTTTTGAGATACCAACTTTCACAAAAAATCAATTATTGAGCGGAAAACAATAATTACATACAAAAGCATATTTAAAAGTGAGTTAAAATGCCGAGTTTGAAAAAAATCCGTACAACCGTTTTTAAAGGAACGCCTTTGCGATGCCTGAAATTGAGCTATTTATACAGGACGCCTATCAATTTTCATGAACTAACCAACTATATCATTCGAAAGGATATCTGATAGAGTGTTTATATAGCAAGTTTCAAGAAAATCGTTAGAGCCGTTTTTGAGATACGGACTTACGGTCCCACTTCCGGTTTCCGATGTCCCATTTCCGGTTAAACTCAATTATTGACAGGAAAACAATAATTACATACAAAAGCATATTTAAAATTGAGTTAAAATGGCGAGTTTGAAAAAAATCCGTACAACCGTTTTTAAAGGAACGCCCTTGGGAGGCCTGAAATTGAGCTATTTATACAGGACGCCTATCAATTTTCTTGAACTAACCAACTATATCATTCGAAAGGACATCTAATAGAGTGTTTATATAGCAAGTTTGAAGAAAATCGTTAGAGCCGTTTTTGAGATACGGACTTACGGTCCAACTTCCGGTTTCCGATGTCCCACTTCCGGTTTTTCAATTTTCACCAAAATTTGGAAATTTCATCTGTAGGCCAGACGTATTTCAATTCTAAAGTTTCGTAGCTCTATCTTTATTAGTTTATGAGCTATAATAGCCAGAAGATTCTCCACATACATACATACACACACACACACACACATACATACACACTGACCAATTGCCAAAAACCACTTTTTTGGACTCAGGGGACCTTAAAACGTGTAAATCAGGTGAAATCTCGATATCGAATTTTTGGACCGAATACAATACTTCCATTACCTACGGTAGTAGGGTAATGGAAGTAATAACGGAAATTATCTGCCGATTTTAATTCCGATATTTGGGTATAGTTATATATAAGTTACTGTCTACATGTGTTTGATTGAGTTATTTTTTCTGTAAAACTGATAAATTTTAATTTAAAATCACAAAACTCCAGAAAAAAAATTGGCAAACTTCCAGTTTCGAATGTAAACATAAACATTTCATTTTAAAGGGTGATATCTCCTTATATTATTAAAATCTGTGCGCATCTGTCTGTCTGTCTGTCTGTCTGTCTGTGAGAAATGCCTTGTGACCGCTAAAGCTCCGGCGCTAATGGTCGCAGAGCCTCGAAACCGGTGTCGACAGACGCAGAATTTCTTCATATCGACATCGCGATAATTCGCTAAGCGATGCGACCCTAATTAGCAGAGATATTAATTAAAACGTCGACCCATATCTACTGAAAAATGACCCAGAATTTATGATTAAATACTTAAAAAGTGACATTTTTACGGAAAAAGTGGAAAATAAATTAGAAATATCAGTCGTATCGTTACAAATAAGATACCATTGGAAAGGGCTTTTTTTTCTTAATCCGATGGTTTAAACGGCTTATCGATCGGACAATTAGATTTTTTAAAATTAACTAAAGTATGAAAAAAAGGTGGCAACAAATCACAAGAGTTTTATTAATTTCCTTCTAGACGTATTTTGGTTACCATGGCGCCGGGCGAAAGAATAAATAGATTTTACTTCCTGCTTTACTGATTTTGTACTGGAAATAAAAATTGCAAATTTCAAAATGCTTCAGTTTTCTTCAAAATTATTTCAAACATGCTACAAACTTTTAACATCACAAGACGAAGTTGCAGTTAAAATTTCACCGGGTTTCCAGAATAAATAAAAAATGTACAATTTAATTGCAAATTAAATTTTATTCTGATACGCGTATTTCAAATTCTAACTATGATTAAATTATTTTTAATACATCAGTCGAAAGATATTTTAAAGTACTTTTATATTATCGAAAGTGGGATTCAAGATTTCGCTTCATTTACACGTTTTGAGGTCTCCTGAATCGGTTTTCTTTTGTATCTCAGCTACTAATTAAAATAACTTCATAAGTAATACATCATTAGATAGCTTTGTTGATTTGGAATCGAATAGTAGATTACAGAAATTTGTACCGCCAGATGGCGCTGTAATATTTTCAAATTTCAATATTTCAATTTCTAATTATGATTAAATTAATTTTAATACATCATTCGAAAGATATTTTAAAGTTTTTTTATATTATCGAAAGTTTTCACCAGATTTACACGTTTTGAGGTGTTCTGATTAGGTTTTTTTTGCATCTCAGCTAATTCAGTTAGACCGTTCAAAATTGGTATATGTAGGTTAACTAGGAAGGGCTGAAAGGGTGGGGAAGATATAGGCGTGTACCGCGCGCACGGGACAGCGCTGCCGAAGGCAGTGGGGACCCGGTCCGACTTTTTAACCGATGAGAAATGATTTTTTTTTTTCATTTTCTTTTCTTAAAAATAAAAATTTGATTTGAGAAGGAATATGTGCGCGTAGCGCGCGTATACCTTCACACGTGCGCGGGCAGCGCGCATGGGTCTGCGCTGCCGAACGCAGTGGGGACACGGTGTGAGTTTTTACCCGATCAGAAATTATTTTTTTGGGAGGCTTAAGGATCAGGGAAGGAATACGCGCGCAGCGCGTGTATTCCTTAACTTGAGCTCGCGCAGCGCGTACGGGACTGCGCTGCCGTAGGCAGTGAGGACCCGGTCCGACTTTGTACCCGATGAGAAATGATTTTTTTTTATTTTCTTTTCTTAAGAATAAAAATTTTATTTGAGAAGGAATATGTGCGCGCAGCGCACGTATACCCTCACACGTGCGCGCGCATCGCGCATGGGTCTGCGCTTCCGAAGGCAGTGGGGACCCGGTGTGAGTTTTTACCCGATGAGACTTTTTTTTTGAGGGGGGGGGGGGAGCGAAGGGTCAGGGAAGGAATACTCGCGCGCAGCGCTTTCTAAGGCAGTGGGGACTCGCGCCGACTTTTTACCCAATCAGAAATGATTTTTTATTTTTTTTATTTCTTTTCTTAACACTAAAAGTAACTGTTAGTGATTCATTAATTTTAGTGATTCATTTGAAAATACTGACCCGCTAGCGGGCGAAGCTCGCTAGTTTAAATAATAAATATTGAACTAATATACTAAATAAAAGGAAAATGGATTTGTTACTAACTGCTGCATGTATAAGTAGACGATACGGAAAAAATTCCGATTTCCGTTTTTTGCTGCATTTACATGTTTTGAGCTTTCTTTACGTTTCAATTAACTGAAATTGGCTACTTATTTTTTAAAAAAGTGTCTTTATTGCTAGCTTTTGTGGGTAGAAGAAGCAAGTAGAAGATACATAAAAACTTTTGATTTCCGGTTTTCGATGAATTTACACGTTTTGAGATTTCCTTGCATTTTAATTAAGTGAAATTAGTGAAATTGACTACTTATTTTTATTTTTTAAAAAGGGGATTTATTATTCTTTCCTCTGCATATATAAGTAGAAAATATAAGATTCAGAAATGTTTTAGATTTTCGGTTTTCGATAAAGTTACACGTTTTGAAATTTCAGGAACTCAATTCGACCATTTTTGAAAAATATCTTTTTTTTTTTTTTTTTTTTTTTTTGTTCAAACACTGTACTTTATGAACCAATCGAATTAATTTAACAGAATTTGTTACTTGGTTGGACCTTGGTCTGACATGGTACCTATTAGCTTCTGGGCTGTATCACACAACAAGGGGCGTTTTCACGTTGCGATTTTCTCTCATTTCAGGAAAGGCTAATATCTACTGAGAGAAATAGTTATATTAAGTAAAACTCTGCTGATTCAGTTAGAGTGAATATTGGCAAACAATTGCCGCAGCTGTGTTGCAATTGCATTCCGTTTAGGACAAGGCAATAACTTTGCTTTGTCTCGCTTTGCAAAAAAAATGGTAGAGTTTCGACCACTGGGCGGTACTAGTAAATATAATTTTAAGTTGGATGAAGACCTAAATTCCTGCCAAGCGCCATTGAATTCCGCCCAGCCGTTCTCAAGTGATGCCCGGACAAAAAAAGCGATATACACACACGATAACACACACACACACACAAAGGCAAAATTTTCTGAAGTCATTTTCGGCTTTCATGGGATGTGAAACGTGAAGATATCGCAAAATTTTTTGATTCCGACAAATTTCCAGACAAAAGTCTGATTTTATTAATATAGATAATGTTTGCTGTTAAGAGATACACTCACCTATTGTTATATCAGGTGGCGGTTCAGTGTAGTCAGTATCACAATTTTCAAAAGGACATTCTGTTGATTTTGTTAGTGGCGGTTCAGGATGGTCAGTATCAGAAGTACCAGAAGGACTTTCTGTTGATGTTCCTAGTGATGGTTCAGGATGGTCAATATCACAATTATCAAAAGGACATTCTGTTGATATTGTTAGTGGCGGTTGAGGATGGTCAGTATCAGAAGTATCAAAAGGACATTCTGTTGATGTTGTTAGTGGCGGTTCAGGATGGTCAGTATCACAAGTACCAGAAGGAATTTCTGTTGATGTTCCTAGTGATGGTTCAGGATGGTCAATATCACAATTACCAAAAGGACATTCTGTTGATATTGTTAGTGGCGGTTGAGGATGGTCAGTATCAGAAGTATCAAAAGGACATTCTGTTGATGTTGTTAGTGGCGGTTCAGGATGGTCAGTATCACAAGTACCAGAAGGACTTTCTGTTGATGTTCCTAGTGATGGTTCAGGATGGTCAATATCACAATTACCAAAAGGACATTCTGTTGATATTGTTAGTGGCGGTTGAGGATGGTCAGTATCAGAAGTATCAAAAGGACATTCTGTTGATGTTGTTAGTGGCGGTTCTAAAAAAAAAAAAATAATGATAATGATAATGATAATAATAATAATAATAATAATCTGTAGTATTTCTATTTTTCCGGTTGTTGGATTCACGAAACCGCTTTCTATAAATTGATAATTTATTTTAAAAAAAGTGTTAGAACTTTGACTTTTATATTTAAATAAATTTTCAAAAGAATTGAATCATTATTTATTTTTTTATATCATATTAGCAAGTAACGCCCGCTTCGCTGGTCCCTATTTTTAAAAGAATCACTATAATTACTGAATTCTCAAAATTGCATTAATTTTTATCACGTGAATTAAAAAAGAGAAACAAAATCTGATTGGGAAAAATGTCGCACCGGGTTCTCACTGCCTTCGGAAAAAATTCTCAAAATGCTCTAACTCTTATTTCTATTATTTTCCCCCTTCGCCCCCCGTTCCGTCTATCCTAATAATTTTACAAATTCGAAAATATCTGCAATCGATTTGTAAGTATCAAAAACCTCTATGCACCAGTTTTGAACGATATATCTGTATTTTTATTTTTTGTCCCTCTGCTCCCCCCCCCCTTCCTGCCCATCCCAATAATTTTAAAAAATCGAAAATATCCGCAATTGATTTGTAGGTATCGGTAACTTCTATGTACCAATTTTGAATGATCTAACTCTATTTCTTTTCTGCCCCTCAGCTCCCCCCCCACACACATCTTCCCGGCCCTCCTAATACTTTACACAATCGAAAATATCCCCATTCAACTTGCAGGCCAACCTATCTGTACCAATTTTGAACGCCCTAACTGTATTTCTATTTGTTTTTGCCCCATAGCCCCCCTTCCCAACTCTCCTAATAATTTTATAAATTCGAAAATATCCGCAATAGATATGTAAGTATCGAAAACCTCTATATACCAGTTTTGAACGATCTAACTCTATTTTTATTTTTTTGTCACCCCCCTCTCCCCTCCCCCTTTCCCGGCCCGGCCCTCCTCATAACTTTACACTTTCGAAAAAATCCCCATTCGACTTGCAGGCCTCTAAAACCTATCTGTACCAATTTTGACATCCCTAACTGTATTTTATTTGTTTTTGCCCCATAGCCCCCCCCCCCCCCCCCTGCTGCCTCACCTGGGGGCTGAATTCCTAAAATTCCAGAAATTGGTTTTTAGATATTTGCATTAGCTATATTTTAGAGCAAAAATTTCACGTATATCTATTTTTTTTGTTTGAGATATATAGGATTATGCGAAATCACGTTTTACGCATGTGAAATCACGTTTTGCCCCCCCCCCCCTCGCCCCCCTTGGGGACCGAATTTTGAAAATTCCAGAAATTAGGTTTTAGACATTTGTATTAGCTATATTTTAAAGCAAAAACTTTACGGATATCTGTTTTTTTGTTTGAGATATGAAGGATTTTGTGAAATCACGTTTTGCCCCCCCCTTTTCCCCTTGGGGAGCGAATTTTGTAAAATCGCTTCTTAGTGGATGCCTACGTCATAGAACGAAAATTGTCATAAAATTTCATGCTTCTAGGTCTAGGGGTTTGGTCTGGGCGATGGTGAATCACCCCCTCAGTCAGTCAGGAAGAACGATTTTATATATATAGACTAGCAGGCAACGCCCGCTTCGCTGGTCCCTATTTTTAAGAGAATCACTATAATTACTGAATTCTCAAAATTGCATTAATTTTTATCACGTGAAAAAAAAAAAAAAAAAAAAAAAAAAAAATAGAAACAAAATCTGATTAGGAAAAATGTCGCACCGGGTTCTCACTGCCTTCGAAAAAAATTCGCAAAATGCTCTAACTCTTATTTCTATTATTTTCCCCCTTCGCCTCCCCCCTCCCGTCTATCCTAATAATTTTACAAATTTCAAAATATCCGCAATCGATTTGTAAGTATCAAAATCCTCTATGCACCAGTTTTGAACGATATATCTCTATTTTTATTTTTTTGCCCCTCTGCTCCCCCCCCCCCTTCTCGCCCTTCCTAATAATTTTAAAAAATCGGAAATATCCGCAATCGATTTTTAGGTATCGGAAACCTCTATGTACCAATTTTGAATGATCTAACTCTATTTTATTTTTTTTGCCCCTCTGACACCCCCCCCCCTTCCCAGCCGTCCTAATAACTTTACACTTTCGAAAATATTCCCATTCGACTTGCAGGCCTCTAAAACCTATCGGTACCAATTTTGAATGGTCTAACTGTATTTCTATTTGTTTTTGCCCGTAGCCTCCCCTTACCGCCCCACCCCCCCTCCCGCTCCACCTAATAATTTTACAAATTCGAAAATATCCGCAATCGATTTGTAAGTATCGAAAACCTCTATAAACCAATTTTGAACGATCTAACTCAATTTTTATCTTATTTTCTGCCCCCCTTCTCCCCTCCCCCTTTCCAGGCCCTCCTAATAACTTTACACTTTCGAAAATATCCCCATTCGACTTGCAGGCCTCTAAAACCTATCTGTACCAATTTTGAACGCCCTAACTGTATTTCTATTTGTTTTTGCCCATAGCTCCCCCTTACCACCCCACCCCCTTACCGCCCCTCGTAATAATTTTACAAATTCGAAAATATCCGCAATTGATTTGTAGGTATCGAAAACCTCTATATACCAATTTTGAACGATCAAACACTGTTTTTATTTTTTGCCCCCCCCCCCTCTCCCCTCCCCCTTCATGTCCCTCCTAATAGTTTTACACAATCGAAAATATCCTCATTCGACTTGCAGGCCTCTAAAACCTATCTGTACCAATTTTGAACGCCCTAACTGTATTTCTATTTGTTTTTGCCCCATAGCCCCCCACCTGCTGCCCCACCTGGGGGCTGAATTTCTAAAATTCCAGAAATTGGTTTTTAGATATTTGAATTAGCTATATTTTAGAGCAAAAATTTCACGTATATCTATTTTTTTTTTTTTTTTTTTTTGAGATATATAGGATTATGCGAAACCACGTTTTGCCCCCCCCCCCCACCCCCCCTCCTTTGGGACCGAATTTCGAAAATTCCAGAAATTAGTTTTTAGACGTTTGTATTAGCTATATTTTAAAGCAAAAATTTTACGGATATCTGTTTTTTTGTTTGAGATATGAAAGATTTTGTGAAATCACGTTTTCCCCTTCCCCCCCTTGGGGGGCGAATTTTGTAACATCGCTTCTTAGTGGTACCTACGTCGTAAAAAGAACATTGTCACAAAATTTCATGCTTCTAGGTCTAGAGGTCTAGGGGCTTGGTCTGGGCGATGATGAATCATCCCCTCACTCAGTCAGTCAGGAGGAACGATTTTATATATATAGATTATTAAAAAAAAAAAAAAAAAGTGTACATTGAAATCGTTTTAAACCTTGCTTCGGAACCCGCTGTCAATTGCATCTCTTTTTCGCTCGCACTGCATCGGGTCTAGGTTCCCACTGCCTGCAAAAAAAGCATTTCCAGCGCACTTCAGTTTATGTATTTATCAACGACAGGTGGATCTGCTATTATTTAAGAACTTCGATTTTAAAGATGACTGAATCTCAGCATCTATTAAATATTCTAGTTTTTGAAGCATGTATTTTATAGCCCTGGCTCTTTACACTATATTATCGTATCAATCCGAGCAATAAATGAAATAAAAAGTAGATTTTCTTTAAAAGGAATTAAATAAATAAAAAATAAATAAATTTTAATTAAACTTAAATTTTAAACAGTTCAATCCTTCATACGATATACTACAATTTTTTCAGATTAATAATAATAATAATAATAATAATAATAAAATTCTTTCAAAGGAATTAATTTAAAAAATAAAAAATAAAAAGTTGTTGTACTAAAAAATTATACATAAACATAGCAATTTTTTTATTGCATTACCATTTGATTATCAATAAATATAATAAATTGAAAAAAGAAAAAGATATCGCCTTCAAATGAATGAATGAATTAAATAAATAAAAAATAAATAGTGCAATAGCCGTTGCTAAGATACGCCGGCCATTAAAATGAAAGAATAAATTAAAAATAAATAAATAAATAAACATTGAAGTCAATATTTGAAATTGAAAAACAATGAATTAAAAAAATTGAAATTCGATAAAAAATCTCGATGAGGTACGCACCTTCAGGGCCCCATGTACCCATCGGCAAAGTTTCATAGCTCTGCGATCAGTTGTGTGAGCGCCAGAGCGCAGAGAGACACACAGACATACACACACACCGACCCTTCTCTTTATTTATATATATTGTCATTTTATGCCCTGTTAACCGACAGATGAGTAACCCTTTAAAGATATATCTTATTCGATTGTATGTATGTGTGACTATCTTCTCACGAATGGCAAAATGGCAGACTAATAACTGGTGACTAAATTAATGCCGGACTGCAACAAAACTCGCACTGTAGTTTCATTATTTTTATCGACCTCTTGCCACTCTTAACATTCAACTATAAATTAATACTTAGAAACGATGAGGTAAATACAGGAAAATTCCTGAAAATCTATCATATATTGCAGTAATACAGAATTGGTTGGTTGGTTGCTTTTGAATGGCGCAAGGACCATATTTCCTTGCAGTAATACATGAAAACATTCTGACACACTCTGATGCGGTCTCTCAGTACATTCTCCTCTAGAAAGTATTCTGCCAGCATTTTTTTTTTTTTTAAATGTATTATTGTAATAAATTATATAAATTCTCACGAAACTTTCATGTATGTGCTTCTTCGTTTTCACGTTTGATTTATTGTTAAAATTTAAGAGCAGAAAGCGGTCGTTATGACAGTACGACCATTGTTGCAGTTTTTTAAATATATTAAATATGTCTACAATATATATATATATTATATACCTTACAATTATTTTTAGTTTACGCTACTTTGATGCGATCTGTCTACATATTCTATACCCTAGAAAACAGTCTGCTAGTATTTTTCCATGTGTTATCCCAATAAGTAATAAATTTTTACAAATCTTTCATTTATGCGTACAAGCAGACAAAAAAAAATTCATACTTGTTAAAAAATAAACTAGTTGGCATAGGTGGACTCTGCTCAGTTCCCCATCAAATTTATGTTCTCATAAATTTCTAGTGCGAGACATATTATAATCATGTTAAAAGAAATGAATTTGACCAAAGCTTGATACAGTGACAGAATAAAATCCTCGCCTAATAGGCTATCCACCGTTCACTTCCATATATTTATCTTATTCTAATCTATTAATTTATTTTATCAGGGTCAATTCCGTTGTTTAGTTTTCATGCTACTATTTCCAATGCAATAATCCTCAAAATTCATATTTATATGAAAAATTTACAATTTCGCTATGTTGGTAAAATCGTAAATTACGAATAACTTACGAAATTTTCCTATTAGAATATTTGTATTCAATCATGTTCAAACAAATATCATAAATGTAATTTTGAAGTTGTCTAATGTATTTATGATCCTCAAAATGGAAGTTTATGCTCAAATTTGCCTTATTCTGACGTGTTAAGTAAACCGTAAATTACAAGTAACTTACGAATTTTTTAAATTGGAAAAATAATAGTCTATGATATTCATGCCAGTATCCTAAATAATATTTCGAAAGTGGTTTGACAACTTTACGATGAAAATATCCCTCAAGATTGACGTTTATGTGAAATTTTGCTCTATTGTGCCATGTTAAGAAATTCGTAAATTTCCAATAACTTACGAAATTTTTATATTGGAAAATTCATAGTCATTTATATTCATGCCAGTGTCCTAAATAATATTTCAAAAGTAGTCTGACATCTTTACAATGAAAATATCGCTCAACATTGACGTTCATGTGAAATTTTGCCCTATACTGCCATGTTAAGAAATTCGTAAATTTCCAATAACTTGCGAAATTTTTAAAGTAGCATATTTACAGTTACTGATGTTCATTAAGCATCAAAACCGATATTTTAAAACTGGTCTGACATTTTTACAGTAAAAAGTTTCCATTTAATGCACGTTTAAGTGAATTTTTGTCCTATTCTCCAATGTTAAGAAAATCGTAAATTTCTAATAACTTACGAAGTTTTTTAATTGGAAAGTTGCAAATGAATAGGGTTCTTGCCAGAGTCGAAAGTAATATCTTAAAACTGATTTGACCTCTCTGCGACAATTTGTTCTTGAGATATCGTGTACACAGACTAACAAACTAACGGACTAACGGACTAACAGACACCCTACAGACAGAAACCATACAAATTTTGTCATTTTTGGATTCCTCACATCTGAAAACGTGTAGAAAAGTAAAAAAACCGAGGTCGTAAATTTTCAGGATTACCTAAGTTCTTCATGCCTATAGTATGATGGGGAACTAAAAAGTATTTAAGAAATAAAAATATTTTTAAAGACCTTAATAGCGTTTATAAGGACCTTTATTGATCTTGACTCAGTGAATAAATAATTGAATGTCATTTCAGAAAATAACTACGGTTATTATAGCTTGCAATTTTCATATGCCTTAAGCTCATAACTTTGTCAGTCATAAGACTATACATGCATAAGAAAAAATTCAGGTATTTATATAAGAGTATTTCTCTTCAAGTTTAACATATGGATACAACCCCTTTGTGTTATAAAACAAAAATGCAGCGAAACAAATTTTCTACGGAAGTACCACTTGATTTTTCGAAAACGTATCTGTAATATTTGGAACACCTGGACTTGTACGCAAGTGGCACTAATTTCAGCTTGTACGGAAATGTCTTATACGCATCTGCCATATAACCCTCTAATCTCATCAAGTAATCATCAAATAAACTAGTTGGCATAGGTGGACTCTGCTCAGTTCCCCACCATATTTATGTTCTCATAAATTTCTAGTGCGAGACATATTATAATCATGTTTAAAAAAATGAATTTGACCAAAGCTTGATACAGTGACAGAACGAAATCCCCGCCTAATAGGCTATCCACCGTTCACTTTGATATATTTATCTTATTCTAATCTATTAATTTATTTTATCAGGGTCAATTCCGTTGTTTAGTTTTCATGCTACTATAATATTTCCAATGCAATAATCCTCAAAATTCATATTTATATGAAAAATTTACAATTTCGCAATGTTGATAAAATCGTAAATTACGAAAAATTTACGAAATTTTCCTATTAGAATATTTGTATTCAATCATGTTCAAACAAATATCATAAATGTAATTTTGAAGTTGTCTAATGTATTTATGATCCTCAAAATAGAAGTTTATGCTCAATTTTGCCTTATTTTGACATGTTAAGTAAATCGTAAATTCCAAATAACTTACGAATTTTTTAAATTGGAAAAATCATAGTCTATGATATTCATGCCAGTATCCTAAATAATATTTCGAAAGTGGTTTGACACCTTTACGATGAAAATATCCCTCAAGATTGACGTTTATGTGAAATTTTTCCCTATACTGCCATGTTAAGAAATTCGTAAATTTCCAATAACTTACGAAATTTTTATATTGGAAAATTCATAGTCATTAATATTCATACCAGTGTCCTAAATAATATTTCAAAAGTAGTCTGACATCTTTACGATGAAAATATCTCTCAAAATTGACGTTTATGTTAAATTTTGCCCTATACTGCCATGTTAAGAAATTCGTAAATTTCCAATAGCTTGCGAAATTTTCAAAGTAGCATATTTATAGTTACTGATGTTCCTTCCGGCATCAAAACTGATATTTTAAAACTGGTCTGACATTTTTTCAGTAAAAAGTTTAGATTTAATGCACGTTTAAGTGAATTTTTGTCCTATTCTCCCATGTTAAGAAAATCGTAAATTTCTAATAACTTACGAAGTTTTTAAACACGAACGTTGCAAATGAATAGGGTTCTTGATAGTGTTGAAAGTAATATTTTAAAACTGATCTGACCTCTCTGCGACAATTTGTTCTTGAGATATCGTGTACACAGTCTAACAAACTAACGGACTAACACACTAACCCACTAACCCACTAACAGACACCCTACAGACAGACACCATACAAATTTTGTCATTATTGGATTCCTCATACCTGAAAACGTGTAAAAAAGTCAAAAAACCGAGGTTGAAAATTTTCACGATTACCTAAGTTCCCCATACCTATAGTATGATGGGGAACTAAAAATATATGAAAACTAGTTGGCATAGGTGGACTCTGCTCAGTTCGCGTATCTCCGAAATGTTGGCGCATACAGGTCAACCTGGCGAATTTTTGTAGCTCGCGCCAAAACCCTCTCTGTCGCAAAGCAACCCGCCTTTCCACTTCATTCATGATTCGTTAAGGATTCGAGCAATCTTTTTTTTTTTTTTTTTTTTTTTCCCAAGAGAATAAACTATTAAAAATGTGTCAGTGGAGTTTTAGTATCGTAATTCTTAAATAATATATTTAATGCAAAAATTTATTAGAAATCCTCCACCCTTTAAATTTAATTTAGCAAGATTAATGAAGAAATAAAATTGTAATATTCTAATTTTAAAGCTTTTAAAATTGTTCTTGAAATACATTTATTTATTTATTTATTTATTTTACTTTCTCTTACCAACATATATGGTAGAGAAAGTATTGTTTTGGGGTCAAATTTTCGAAATTGAATTATTGTTATATATACACGTTTTGAGGCTCCCTGAATGATAATTGTTAAAAATGTGTCAATGGAGTCTTTGTATCGTTATTTTTAGATAATATAATTTAATGCCAAAATTTATTAGAAAACCCTTTAAATTTATTTTATCAAGATTAATGAAGAAGTATATTTGTAATATTATGATTTTAAAGCTTTTAAAATTATCCTTGAAATACATTTATTTTATTTTATTTTATTCTGTTTTATTATTATTTTTATTATTATTATTATTTACTTTCTCTTCGTCAAATAAAATTGTTTCTAAACCTATTTTAGATTATTTGAAAAGTGCATTAAACTTTACATTCTTACGCTATTGATCTTAAGCTTTAATGTGCAATCTGTCATTATAATATTGAAATGCAGGGTGAAAAAGAAAGTCGTGTGAGTGACACACCAGATTATCATTATTACGCATCATTATTTAGTTTATTTTACCCATATATTGTAAGAAAAGTTTTATTTTTGATTCAGATTTTCGAAATTGAGTTTTTGCTACATTTGCTTAAATATCATGAAACAAAAAATTAGGTTTTTAGCGGTTGCCTGAATGTGTGTGTCTGTGTGTTTGTTATCACCATACCTCAAGAATAGATATTGGGACTCGGATGAAATATTAAGTAATTCGTGTGCAGTGACTAAGAAAAGAATTCAAATTCATTAAGTCTATGTGTGAATTTTCTGGTAAATACAATTTAATATTTTTGGATGAAACAAAAAAAAAAAAAAAAAAAAAAAATTGAACATTTATTTTATGTGCATGAAAGAATGTTTCGTATACAATGTAGAATGTATATCCTTTATTAGAAGTTTACACAGAACCCCACAAAAGAATTCAGATATATTCATACAATGGAATTGCTGAAAGGTCATTTCATGTCGTGCTATGTGTTTTAAATTCTGTGCTAAATTAGTACACTATATTGTGTTTGTAAAATATATAGTAAATATACAGGTCTACCCCAAATTAAATAAAAGCATTTCTTTTTATAAATAAAAATCAATGTAATAAATGCAATTAAAGTTTAATTAATTTAAAGTTATTCTCTTATTCTATTTTACTTTATCTTATCCGTAAAAGGTCGCGAAAGTATTGTTTTCGGATCACGTTTTCGAAAGTGAATTTTTGTTACATTTATATGTTTTGAGGTTTCCTGAATCCAAAAATTATATTTTTAGTGGTTGGTTTATGTGACTTGTCTGTGTGTATTACAGATATTGAGTTTGTAAAATGGATGCATCAGTTTTTAAATATCACTTATGTCATTGATAAGGACAATATTGCTTTGGAACAATGTAAGTTGTAAACTTCACATGTTATTCAAAATGTACGTTTTCTTTTTAACATGGCAAAATAGAGCAAAATTTCGTTTAAACGTCCATTATGCCAATATTTTGTCGTAAACATGTCAGACTAATATTTTAAAATATATTTTTTAATACACTTCATTAAATATGAACATTTTAATTTGAAACTTTAGTAATTAAATATTGTGTTTCCTTCATTTGACAAATTAGGCCAATACTTCCCACGAACTTGCAATATGGGGATCAGTTGTGTTGGAAAATAATGTACGAAAACAATCCTAATAAAATTAGTCATTTAATTACGATAAATCAAATTTATCGAATCGGATAGAGGGTAGCCTATGAGGTGCGGCATTTCAGTCTGCGACTGTGTTGAGTGTTCTATCATACTCATTCCTTTTAATATGAATAGATTTCGCTCTCAATAGAAATTAGTAACAATAAATATAGGATGAAAATGGTTATGCGCATCATTATTACTTTGATTTGTATAACATATTAAGTTAGATTGTTTATGATTACTGAAAAACAAATAGAATAGCATTAATAAAATGTTTAACGTTTTATTTTATAACTTTGTATGTTGGGGTTGGGGGGGGGGGTGGGTAAAGAATGAGAAATGGACATGTCCGAGGAGGAAATTATACTTAGAAAATTTTATGAATTTCAACCATAAAATTTAACACGAAATATCTATTTTATTATGATTAAGATGCTCTTTAAAAATACAGAATAGATAAATATAAGGTGATAATTTATGAAAATTCAAGCACTGCATCGTAAGAGAGATATTTTATAAAGTCATACATTTTAAAAATTTAAATACAAAATGACAATAAAAATAGTTGAAATGTAAAATGGCGTACTACTGATTTGGACTTATGAACATTTTTCATGCATTTTACTAAGAATTTGTAATTTGTTTGAACAATTTTTACAAACTTTTTGGCCTTATACATGAAATCGGATCTCAATGCTAATATATTACCATTATTATTATCTACTTCTTTATTCGGATAACTATTTCTTAATTTCAAGATATGTTTCGTTTTGCGATTTAAATCCTACATTAATAATCAGAAGAAAAAAATTAATAACAAAAAAAGAAAGAAAGAAAAACGCCGGATGTTTATTTATACAGGTTAAGCGGCGTGAAGTTTCTCTTTGCACTTCCAGATTTGGCGAAAATCGCATGCTCTGGCGAAAAATTGTGAATTTGTTCTGCGTGCGCCAACAGTTCGGAGATACGCGCTCAGTTCCCCATCATATTTATATTTTCACAAACTTCTAAGGAGAGACATATTATAATCATGTTAAAAGAAATGAATTTGACCAAAGCTTGATACAGTGACAGAATGAAATCCCCGCCTAATAGGCTATCCACCGTTCACTTCGATATATTTATCTTATTATAATCTATTAATTTATTTTATCAGGGTCAATACCGTTGTTTAGTTTTCATGCTACTATTTCCAATGCAATAATCCTCAAAATTCATATTTATATGAAAAATTTACAATTTCTCTATGTTGATAAAATCGTAAATTACGAATAATTTACGAAATTTTCCTCTTAGAATATTTGTATTAAATCCTGCTCAAACAAATATCATAAATATAATTTTGAAGTTGTCTAATGTATTTATGATCCTCAAAATGGAAGTTTATGCTCAATTTTGCCTTATTCTGCCATTTTAAGTAAATCGTAAATTCCAAATAACTTACGAATTTTTTTAATTGGAAAAATCGTAGTCTATGGTATTCACGCCAGTATCCAAAATAATATTTAAAAAGTGGTTTGACATCTTTACGAGGAAAATATCCCTCAAGATTAACGTTTATGTGAAATTTTGCTCTATTCTGCCATGTTAAGAAATTCGTAATTTTCCAATAACTTGCGAAATTTTTATATTGGAAAATTCATAGTCATTAATATTCATGCCAGTGTCCTAAATAATATTTCAAAAGTAGTCTGACATCCTTACGATGAAAGTATCTCTCAAAATTAACGTTTATGTGAAATTTTGTCCTATACTGCCGTGTTAAGAAATTCGTAAATTTCCAATAACTTGCGAAATTTCAAAGTAGCATATTTATAGTTACTCATGTTCATTCCGGCATCAAAACTGATATTTTAAAACTTGTCCGACATTTTTACAGTAAAAAGTTTCCATTTAATGCACGTTTAAATGAAATTTTGTCCTATTCTCCCATGTTAAGAAAATAGTAAATTTATAATAACTTACGAAGTTTTTTAATTGGAAAGTTGCAAATGAATAGGGTTCTTGCCAGTATCGAAAGTAATATTTTAGAACTGATCTGACCTCTCTGCGATCATTTGTTCGTGAGATATCATGTTGACAGACTAACAAACTAACGGACTAACACACTAACGGACTGACACACTGACACGCTAACAGACACCTTACAGACAGACACCATACAAATTTTGTCATTTTCGGATTCCTCTCACCTGAAAACGTATAAAAAAGTCAAAAAACCGAGGTCGAAATTTTTCACGATTACCTAAGTTCCCCATACCTATAGTATGATAGGGAACTAAAAAGAAAAACCCATTAGTCTTCCGTTTTAACACGTGGTCTTCAAACGAACGAAAAATTTCCGTTGTATCATAAAATAGCTGGAAACTACTTTTAATATTTTTATCAATAAATTTCGAGAAATTTATCAATATATATATAAAGGCAGCACTAAAAATTATACAAAAATTATATAGTTTTGAAAATACGTTAACAGTTTAAGATAAGTGCGCTTGGTTAACAAGAAGAAAAAATGTTAATAAACATAAAACAACGAATAAAGTAACCAAAAATGTTTGTAAAAATAACACTCCTTGTGAAAAACACCCTTCCGCTTCCTCTTCAGTTGGTGGGAGCAGCAGAACAGACAATTGAGAAAATTAAAAAGGCCTTTTTAATTTTCTCATGCCTAATTAAAAATTATTTAGTAAACGTGCTCATATTTCGCAAGATACCTGATGTTTTTTGCATTCTGATTGCAGCAGACTGTGCCTGATGTAGTAAGTCAAGTTTCCTGAAAATGGATTTGCACTGAGTCTTACTTCAATTATAACCTTATATTTTGTAATTTAAAAAAGTGGCTTTTTTTTTTTTTTTTTTTTTTGTAATTTTTTAAAGAAATCATTATATTTCCATAAATATAAATGGTAACCTCATAAAAATTTATGCAGGTAATTAAAAGAATACTCGTAGTCGCATACTGCAGAAAAAACGCATTTCACGCATTACTTTTTACAGTGACCTAAAACATTTTGAAATTTTTTTAATTTTTTACTGGTCTCCTTTTCCCCTTCAGGACAAAATATTTGCTGAAATATATGAGGTATAACATGCTTTTTATATTCCCAAAATTTCAACGTATAATTCCTAAAGAATTTTTCTACATATTTGACAAAATTTCTAAATTTGAAAATGTCCAAATATTTACCGGTAGATAGAGTATAAAAACAAAAATATATACATATACACGTAATATTTGTTAATAATGACATTTGTAATTAAATTTTTCGCTTTTTTTATTTGAATCTGTACTCTTATCTAAAAAAAAAAAATGGTAGTCTTTCATCTTCTACACTTGCCAAATGTTATTTATTTTTGACAATTTTCAAATGTCAGATCTATTTAACTTTTTATGTCAAATGTTATAGCTTTTGTTTTTAGCAACTTCGCTCAAGCTTATTCCTTTGGGGGGAAACCTAGTAATAAATAGAAATAATCGATAGCAGTAAAATGCGTCATAAAACTGGTGTTAGAAAGTAATAAGTAAATAAATAAATAATTTGTAAACAAGCACTATAAATTTCAAAAACTCCCGACAATTATTTTGGTTAGAAATAACAGTAAGACCTGTCCTTACGAGAAAAAATCTGGAGTGACTCCACTCGACTTTCCGAACATTGAGTAATTTATAGTTTTGTAGGTAAAGTAAAGAAAGAGGAGTTGTTAAACAAACAAAAGAGAGAAACCATAATAGAGTGTTTGAGTATTTTTCTCCATATATTACACGATGTTTTATTTAACGCTACTGAACTTTGAGCCCATAGATCACAATGATAAATAATTTTTCGTTTTGTCCATGTAAAAACCTATAAATGCTAGATTCACCAAAATGCTTATAGTAAGTGCAACATTTATAATATTCATATAAATTTTCAGCTCAAATGAATAAGGCGTTTAGATGCTATCGCACTTTTAAAAATTTGGTCTCGTAGGCCATAATGATAAAGAATTTTTCTTTGTGTCCCTGAAAAAAAACTGTAAGTGCTAGATTCACCAAAATCTATACAGTTGGTGCAACTGTGAGCTATACCACGTGTGCAAATTTTTTGCTCAGATTAATAAGGTGTTTAGACGCTATCACCCTTTTAAAAATTTGGCCCCATAGGTCATAATGATAAAGAATTTTTCTTTGTGTCCCTGTAAAAAAAACTATAAGTGCTAGATTCTCCAAAATCTATACAGATTGAGTATCTGTGACCTATTATAATATGTGTATAAATTTTTTGCTCAATTGAATAAGGCGTTTAGATGCTATCGCACTTTTAAGATTTTGGTCCCATAGGCCATAATGATAAAGAATTTTTCTTTGTGTCCCTGTAAAAAAACTATAAGCGCTAGGTTCACCAAAATCTATAGGTTTCGTACTATGGTGACTTACAATATACGTACCAACTTTCAGCTTATTCGAACAAAGCGTTTAGACGCTAGCGTGTTCACTCACAGACATACACACAACATACACACATACATGCACACACACATACATACATCATCGCAAAAATAGTGAAACCGGACTACCTCGAAACGTATAGAAACGTCAGAATGTCAAATTCGGATTTTTGACATGATTACAATACTTTCCTCACTATAGTGTTCGGAAAGTAAAAAAGTCTACCACCAGTGCAGCATAAAATCTGTTTTTCCTACTGTAGTTGTATCCATTTTTCGGATAATGTTGAGCCATTCTATTATTTCGACCCGAAACGTAACATACTTGAAATTTGCTCAAAAAAGTTTTTTTTTTTTTTTAATATTATAATAATCGATCCGATAAATACTACTAGTTAATAATTTATGGATTATAATGTTTGCTGTTAAGAGATACACTCACCTATTTTTATATCAGGTGGCCGTTCAGTATAGTCAGTATCACAATTATCAAAAGGACATTCTGATGATATTTCTAGCGGCGGTTCGGAATAGTCAGTATCACAAGCACCAAAAGGACATTCTGTTGATGTTCCTAGTGATGGTTCAGGATGGTCAATATCAGAAGTACCAAAAGGACATTCTGTTGATGTTGTTAGTGGCGGTTCTAAAAAAAAATAAAAAAAAAAATAATAACAATGATAATAATAATGATAATAATAATAATAATAATAATCTGTAGTATTTCTATTTTTCCGGTTGTTGGATTCACGAAACCGCTTTCCATAAATTGATAATTTATTTAAAAAAAAAGTGTTAGAACTTTGACTTTTGTATTTTAATGAATTTTCAAAAGAATTGAATCATTATTTATTTTTTTATATCATATTATAAAATAAAATAAAAAAGTGTACATTGAAATCGTTTTAAACTTTGCTTCGGAACCCGCTGTCAATGGCATCTCTTTTTCCTCTCGCACTGCATCGGGTCTAGGTTCCCACTGCCTGCAAAAAAAGTACTTCCAGTGCACTTCAGTTTCTGTATTTATCAACGACAGGTGGATCTGCTATTATTTAAGAACTTCGATTTTAAAGATGACTGTATCTCAGCATCTATTAAGTATTCTAGTTTTTGAAGCATGTATTTTATAGCCCTGGCTCTTTACACTATATTATCGTATCAATCCGAGCAATATAATAAATGAAATAAAAAGTAGATTTTCTTTAAAAGGAATTAAATAAATAAAAAAGAAATAAATTTTAATTAAACGTAAATTTTAAACAGTTCAATCCCTCATACGATATACTACTATTTTTTCCGATTAATAATAATAATAATAATAATAAAATTCTTTCAAAGGAATTAATTTAAAAAAATAAAAAATAAAAAGTTGTTGTACTAAAAAATTATACATAAACATAGCAATTTTTTTTATTGCATTACCATTTGATTATCAATAAATATAATAAATTGAATAAAGGAAAAGATATCGCCTTCAAATGAATGAATGAATTAAATAAATAAAAAATAAATAGTGCAATAGCCGTTGCTAAGATACGCCGGCCATTAAAATGAAAGAATAAATAATAATAAAAAAAAAAAATTAAACATTGAAGTCAATATTTGAAATTGAAAAACAATGAATTAAAAAAAATTGAAATTCGAAAAAAAATCTCGATGAGGTACGCACCTACAGGGCCCCATGTACCCATCGGCAAAGTTTCATAGCTCTGCGATCAGTTGTGTGAGCGCCAGAGCGCAGAGAGACACACAGACATACACACACACCGACCCTTCTCTTTATTTATATAGATTGTCATTTTACGCCCTGTTAACCGACAGACCAGTAACCCTCCAAAGATATATCTCATTCGATTGCATGTATGTCTGATTATCTTCTCACGGATGGCAAAATGGCAGACTAATAACTGGTGACTAAATATATGCCGGACTGCAACAAATCTCGCACTGTAGTTTCATTATTCTTATCGACCTCTTGCCACTCTTAACATTCAACTATAAATTAATACTTAGAAACGATGAGGTAAATACAGGAAAATTCCTGAAATCTATCATATATTGCAGTAATACAGAATTGGTTGGTTGGTTGCTTTTGAATGGCGCTAGGACCATACTTCCTTGCAGTAATACATGAAAACATTCTGACACACTCTGTTGCGGTCTGTCAGTACATTCTCCTCTAGGAAATATTCTGCCAGGAATTTTTTTTTTTTTTTTTTTTTTTTTTTTTTTAATGTATTATTGTAATAAATTATATAAATTCTCACGAAACTTTCATGTATGTGCTTCTTCGTTTTCACGTTTGATTTATGGTTAAAATTTAAGAGCAGAAAGCGGTCGTTATGAGAGCACGACCATTGTTGCAGATTTTTAAATATATTAAATATATCTACAATATATATATATATATATATATTATATACCTTACAATTATTTTTAGTTTACGCTACTTTGATGCGATCTGTTTGCATATTCTATACCCTAGAAAACAGTCTGCTAGTATTTTTTCATGTGTTATCCCAATAAGTAATAAATTTTTACAAATCTTTCATTTATTGAGAAAAGAAAAAAACGCAACATTCGTTGTAACTGCTTGCTAATTGATTTAGAAAAATGTAATAGGTACAACTCGACGGGGAAAGTGCTTTTAGAAAATAAAGTGAAAATTTTTATTGGGTGTCGTCTACATTAATTGACGAAAAAGAAAAAAAAAAAAGAGCCGCACTTGGATATTTTCCTTTTCTCTTTCTGCAACCGATAATTTTATTGTTTAAAAAGCAAATTTTCGAACAGGTTTTATTACGTCGTCCTCCACGTACACTTAAGGATTGACCCCAGTGCTGAAAAGAAAAAGCGATTGTCAGGAAAATTGTAATTTTAGAAAGTATTTCAAAAATGGCAAGAATGAGGCAATTAAAGATGCCACAAAAAATATTAATTTTAGAATGAAAATCAAAACTAGTAGGTTGTGGCCACCACAAGACTTTCTTCAATATTTTCCTGCCCAAATTCACTAAGAGCAAATAATTTATTAAAACTATTATTTATTAAAATTACCTAACATGATGAACGCAAATAATTTTCGTCTGAGGGGAATCTAACACTAAGTATTCAATGAAAGACAGTTTTATCGTCTGTAAATAACAGCTTAAAAAATGCGATTTTATAATGGTTATATCACATATCAAGTTTCGTACAGTTATACGCCATGGACGTTGAGATATAACCAACCCATTATCGATGTAATTAGCCGTAAAGCAGCGCCGCCTATTGGCCGAAAAGCATCCAAATTGAGTCAGCATAAGGTCTCACAATGAACTTCTTACATATAAAGATTTGTTTGATGATACGCAATGGAGCCTCAGACAGAGCCTTCCTCTAAATTGTGGAAATCACTTTGTAGCAGCACCACCTGTTGAGCAGTTTACACCATAAATTGACAAGCACTAATTCATGTTAATATTCATCTACATACAAATTTAGATGGAATTCTGTGCAGTAGTTCCTTTGCCTTTCCTTAAATTACCGAAATCGCTGTATAGCAGCACCACCTGTAGGCCGATAAGCATTCAAATTGATTTAGCCTAATATCTCATAGTGGTATGCTCACATATCAAGTTTTGTTTGATTATACGCAACAGAACCTGAGATATAGCCTCCCCTCAAATTGTACAAATCGCTGTACAGCAGCGCCACCTACTGAGCGGTTGAACACCAAAAGTTGATAGGCACTGATTTAGATCAAGACGCATCGACATATAAATTTATATGTAATTCTAAGTAGTAGTTCTGTAGATACAGTTGCCAAAAATTTTTGTTACACAGACACAGACAGACAGACAGACATTTTCTAAAAATGGTCAAATCATGTTCTAGGCCTCTCAAAACGTGTAAATCCGTTGAAAACAGGAAGTCGAAAATTTTTACGAATCCAATACTTTCTTCTATTGAATGTAGAAGAAAGTAAAAATATTTTAATACGTGAGATGGCAAAATAAATACAAAATAATTAAATGTTAACGAATTATTGGCGAGATTGTTTTTAGCAAGATATAAAATTTTTTGGCTGATTAAACTGTAAATTTGACTTTAGGCGGCCACGTTGCTCATCCAACCAAGATGACCGCAAGTTAAAAAGCCATTGCTTATAAAATCGGTTTGCATTACATTTAGAACAAAAAAGGGATTCAAAAAAAATGCTTAACAATATAATTTCTTTAAATACATTGCAACAACTATTAAATAAAACAGATTTAAATGACAGAAAATCTGAAAAAATTCCATTCTTAATGAAAAGAATTAAAAAAACAAGACTTCAGATGGCTAAAAAATTAAAAATGATTAGTTAATCATTGGGCTAAAGTGGTTCTCTCTAATAAGTCAAATTTAATTTATTTAGAGCTAAAGAAAACTAACAGAACTGATAACGAAAATGTGACCGACTTAATACAAATCGCACTTTTAAAACAGTGATACATTCTCCGTACATTATGGTACAGAGGTGCATAACTTCTCAAAGAGTCAGGCAAATTTTAATGTTCAAGGGATCAATTAACTCAAAATAAAACATGGCCATTATAAAAGTGGTACCTGGCCGACTATTTTGGAGGCATCTTAGACTTTTCCGCAAACAGCATCTCAAGATGATAATGCTCCTTGCTATACAGCGTCTTTGGTAAGTTTATTCGATTCAGATAGTTAAAATTACCCATTCATTACCATGAGCACCCATAATATTATGTAAGTAATCATATATTTTTTCACTTTAAGTTGAACCCACGAAGAATATCGTAGAATTTTCTTCTTTACCAGACATGGAAATAGTCCTAATCTAAATCCACTCGAAAATGTTTTGTCTATAAAAAGGGCGGGAGAGAGGGAAGAGGATTGGAAATTTTCCAGCCTGCAACTCTGCAAGAACTAGAAACAAATATTTGTGATATTTGGCACATGTAAATTTCTGAGATTTTAATTAAAATACTGTATAATACTATGCCATAAAGCAGTAATTCCGTATAAAGGTGAAATTATCCCAATGCAGAATACATATTTTTATTAAGTAATTTTTTAGATCTAACAAATAAATAGTTTCATTTCATATATTAAAATATAGCTTGTTTATTTGTATAATAAATCATAATAGAATACAAAGTATATGCTCATTATATTATGCTTAAAAAGAAAGTTTTATGTAGATTTTTATTAAATACTTCTTAGAGTGGAACAAAGCGAATTACTAAATCGAAAATGTACAGAGGTATCATTTCATGTCTTTTGTGTTATGCATACATGACAGTTTTATTTGTTTCAACCATTAGTTTTAAAAATATTACTAATAAAAAAGGTTAAGTCAATTTTTCTGCAGTGATTTTTTTTTTTTTTTTTTTTTTTTTTGGTCCCTTAGTGTACATATTAAAATGCACACCAACTTTGATTTTTTCAATGATTAGGCGATGTTTTGATATTATATTTGAGTTTCCGGTGGTCGTAGTATGATATATTATATATATATATATATATATATATATATATATATATATATATACAGAGAGAGAGAGAGGAAGAAAGAAAGAGTTATAAGCGTTCAAAGTTTTAAGATGCTAAAGTTAAATTCATATCACAAACTTTTATTAATATCTTCACAAAAATAACTTCATATTTATTTATTTATTTATTTACAAGGTACAGTGAAGAAACCTAAATATAATCCATGATCACTTTTGATTCTAAAAAATATTAATAATTCATATTTAAAAAAATATATGAATTATGACCTATATTAATTTTCACATACAATGAATGCTATGGCTAAAAAATATTAGTGTGCAAATTTGCAGCTCATTTCACTTTTGGAGAGGCTTAGGAGACCATCCTTTATAAAGTTTTGCAAGAAATAACGAAGAAATTTTTTTAAAAAATAACAGAGAAAATTAAATAAAATACTTTTAATTTTTAATTACGGTTGAAATTATATACAACATCAACGTCAAGCTCAATAAACAAAAAAAAAAAAAAAATTAGTCAACGTGAACGTAGTTGATAAGGAGTACCTGAAATCGGTCGCAACCGTTGCTTACCTCCATCGAAAGTGCCAAAAAACATAAAAATAATTTTACAGAAAAGAAAATATTAAAAAGCCGAAGGCTTTTTAATTAAAAAATAAATTTAGAATTTAGTCTCAGAAACTCCCCCACGTTAGCAGGGAAATTAACCTGAGTGAAGCAGCAGGAGATTAAAAAAGAAAAAAAATATTAAAATCTCCTTGTAAATATAAGTGCAGCAGAAAACAGCTTGACGTGCGTTGACGAAGACAGTCTGGACGGCGAAAAGGAATAAAGAGCTGAGCAGGGCGCCGCAAGGGGCACAGGAAATCGCTCAGAATCCCGCAATTAATAAAAAAAAAAGGGGGCCATACATTTTTTTTTTTTTTTTCCTAAGAATTTTTCCTAAAAAAATTAGTGACATGATTTCCTTCTATGATTTTCCTATACAAATTCACTGAATAAAAGTAATTTATTAAAATTATTATTTAAAAAAATTATCTTGCATGATAATTCAGACGATTTCCATATTAGAGAAGTAGTATAACACTAAATATCCAAAAAAAAAAAGTCAATTTTATTCTCAATATTACATTTTTTTTTTTTTTTTTTTTTTTTGTTAAAAACGAAAAAAAAAAATCGATAACTCTATTTTAAATTATCGCAGATCGATGGTTCAACCATTTGCTTTAAAGGTATTGGCGAGCTCTTTTGAAAGATACCCATCATGAAAATTTGGGTATTTCAAACTGTATTTCAAACGCCTCCTAGTTTGACCAATATCACCTAAGTTGCAGGACGAACACGGAATTAAATAAATTCCAGAAGAAAGAGAATACAATACAGAATACAATACAGAAAATACAGAATAAATGAGCACCGTCGGAATGTTCGTAATGAAGAGATTACCAAATCTTCTATTGCTTCCCACTGCTGGTCTCAAGGTCATCGTTTTGATTTTTCCAAAACTAACATAATTTCATCTCCTGTCTGTTCCTCCCATTTGGATATTCATGAAGCATTTTACATATTTAAAAATTCGAAAAATCTTGTTAATGATATTTCTTCCACTCTTTTCTTCTCTGATGCTTGGAAATTACTCACGTAACTTAGATTTTCGTTTAATTTTTGATATCCTTAGATTGTTATATGTTTAATCTCACTCATTTATTTATTTTCTTGTTTTCTTGTACAATTCTACTCACACCAGTAGCTATATTTACTTTCTACTTTATAAAGTTTTTCTTTTCATTTTAAACGATTTTGTGCGTTGCCGCTTTGACTGCAGCACTCGTGCTTACTTTATTCGCCTGATGAAGGGTCGTGTGTTTTTTCGACCCGAAACAATTGTTGCGAGTTTATTGCATTTTATGGTGTTCATTCAAAGTTTGTAAGTAATAATTTTTACAACGCCAGTTTTGTGGTGTTTCTTTATTAAATTAATTTTACAGTTTTTTCGTTGAAAAGGGATTAAAACAAGCGTATGAAAGGTCATCTAGATGTTCGTAATTTGACATAATATTATAGTTGTGTATATATTATAAAAATATAAGATAATTTATAACTTAATATTATATATATATATATATATATATATGTGTGTATGCTCGCGTGCACGTATATATGAGCATATATTCTTAGTTCAGAGTACACAAAAAGTGGTTTTATTGTTTTTATAATATTAAAAATAATAATAATTAGCTACAATCGATTATTTTAAAAGGGCTCTCTCCCTATCGCTGTCTGCAAACCTAGACCATGTTATCCTATAGGAAATTTGTTTATATAATTACACATGTTAACTAAAGATTTTTTTTTTTTTTTAATTCTTAAATTCAGTTTATACATTCTGAATATTTACAACCGTTAAACTTTTACTCGTTTTCTAAAAACTCATTTTTAAAAATTTAGAAATTTTAATTTTTTATTTAAAAGATGCAGAAATTAAGTGCGTGGATCTCACTTTTTAGCTGTAAAATGAAATATTAAAAATTAAACAATAAATTTTTGGCAAAGGAATGCTAATTTAACGGTTGTAAATTTGCGAATATGTAAACAGAATTATATATATATATATATATATATATATATATATATAATGATTTATTACGCGTAGTATAAAAGCCAAGCAACAGATACAAAATCACTGAAACCACAAAGATCAAAAAGAATGATTTTTTTTTTTTTTTTTTTTAAATGTAGGAGGAGCTCAGAAAGCTGAAAAAAAAATTTATCAGGGGATGAAATACGCACATTTAAAGAAAAAAAATTTATTAATTAACAGCGTGTAAAAGAAACAAAACAATAAACTAACTCAACAAAGTCTTAACAGAAAAATTTAAACTGAAACGAAATTTATGAAAAAATAATTTAAGAAACTTAAGAAAGGAAGAAAGGAGGCAGGCGGCAAGACTTGTGACTTGCCTGTGGGGTTAAACTTGTTTCACGCCGGCAACACTCCCTTAGCCTGCCAAGACCAGAATAGGAATCATATGGATTAAAAAAAGAAAAATTTTATAGCAGTTAAAGAATAATGAAACTATGAAGCAACAATGAAAATTTTTGATTACTATGTGTTTAATAGTATGATTAGAATTTTAAGCATAATTGACAACTCAACAATGAAGAAACTGAAAATTTAATGGAAAAAGAAATATTGCATATTAATACAAAGTAAATGCAACAAGCCTTCTGCTTTTTTTTTATTTTTAATTTCACAATCCCACCCAATCATCCAACCAAACACCACCACCCATCCTCCGTAAACAAACATCACCACCCAAACGCCACCTTTTTTATTGTCTTTTATTATTTTATAATTTTTTTTTCGTTAAGATACACTAAAGTGTACACAGTTATATATATATATATATATATATATATATATATATATTAGGTTCAATGAGTAATTCTGTAAATAAATTTCCCCTTAATGTTATGTGCAATTTGATGAGCGGAGACAGGGATATTTAAGAAAGAGCAGCCTTCAAACACTACCAGATAATAATTTATAGATTACAGTCATGTGTTTACTCTTTGTTCAGAGATACACTCACCTCCTGTTGGTTCTGGCGGCGTTTCATCAGTGAACGTTAAAAATGTTTCATCAATTGTTGTTTCACCACATGTTGGTTCATCAGTTGTCCATGGTTCATCCCAAGTTGTTTCAGCTGGTGGGGGAGGAGTTTGTGGTGGAGTCACTGGTGGTGGAGTCGCTGGTGGTGGAGTCTCTGGTGGTGGTGGTTTTGGGGATCCTTCTCTTCTACCTGGAACTTGTAGTTTTATAGAATATTATAGCAATTTTAGAGATATAAAAAAAGTAAGGAACATTTATAATTCCTCTATTGTTGTTATTGCAAAATAACCTCCTGTTAATTAATAATAATAATAATAATAATAAAAATAATACTGTGTAAAATGTTATGTATTAAATAACTGCTACACAATTTTATAGTAATTTATTAAAAAACTCTGGAAAATTTATTCATATCAGATTTTTAGGAATACTTTTGTGATTACCGCAACTTATATTAAATTTATTTTAGCTTCAACCTTAATCCATATATATATACATATTTTGTTTTAGGAGTTGTTCTTTCTTTATGAAGCAATTGATATTTTTAAATTTCCAACACTACTTCATTAATTATCTGAGTCTCATACTAATACTATGTTACTACATGAAAGTCGAACTCTGGCTCAGATTTTGCGTCATTATATCCATCTACATGTAGGAATCTCCTATAACAGTTTTCTGCAATTGAATAAGAGAAAATTTTTTATTAATAAAAAATGTTGCCAAAGGTACATCAGATTGATACGTCTGCATTGCTTCCATGAACATTCGAAGTTTAAACTGAAATCAACACATTTTAGTTTGACATAAAAGAATCTAAGTTTTTTTTTTTTTCGAAATTTTTACTGAATTACATATTTTGACGAAAAATGCTTCATAAGTAAAGTACAGATTTAAATACAATTATTCGTAATTGTTAATTAAACTTATAAACTTCATTACAGACCATAAAATTAATGGTGTATTAATTTAATGGCGTGTGAAGAACTTTTTAAGTTTATTTATTTATTGTACACCAGGTCTTTATTTTGTATTTCATAATTGTTAATTCTTTAATTTCTACAAAGCACTGTTTTATAAAAATTAATGAAGGAATAATAATCGGTAATTGTGCCGTAATCAACTCTGCTTTAAAACTTTCAAAATTTTTAGAGAACTTTTTTTTTTACTTTCTTCTATATTCAATAGAAGAAAGTACTAGATTCGTAAAAATTTACGACTTCCGGTTTTCGGTGGATTTACACGTTTTGAGAGATCTAGAGCCCGATTTGACCATTTTTAGAAAATGTCTGTCTGTCCGTCTGTCCTGTGTGTGTGCGTGAGACAAAAATTTTGTGGCGACTGTATATCCGAAACTACTGCTCATAATTGTATATAATTTTATATGTAGATGCACCTTGACCTAAATTAGTCCCTATAAACTTTTGGTATCGACCGCCCAAAAGGTGGCGCTGCTATGTAGCGATTTCCACAATGTATGGGAAGGCTATTCTCAGGAACTACTGCACAAAAATGTATATAAATTCATACATAGATGCAACTTGATATAAATTAGTGTCTATTAGCATTTGGTGCCAACCGCTCAACAGGTGGCGATGCATTGCAGCGATTTCTACAATGTGACAAAAGGCTATATCTCAGGAACTACTGCATAAAAATGCATATGTAGATTCATCTTGACCCACATTAGTGTCTGCTATGTTTTGGTGTCAACTGTCCAACAAGTGGCGCTACTATGTAACGATTTTCACAATTTGAGGGAGGGCTATATCTTAATAATTACTGCGCAAAATTGCATACAAAATTTATATGTGGATGCATTTTAATATAAGTTAGTGCGAATCAACTTTTGGTTCTAATTGCTCAAAAGGCAGCTCTACTATACAGTGATTTCCTCAGTTTAGGGAAAGACTGTATTTCAGGATTTAATGCGGATAATCAAACACTTGATAGGTGAAAAAAACGTTTATGTGACATTATGCTGATTCAGTTTGAATGTATATCTACCTGTAGGTTGCGATGCTATAATGAAAATTTCCCCTAGAACGGGAATGCTATGTTTCAACTTCTAGGGCATTTAAATGTACGAAACTTGATATATAATATTATAACCATTATGAAAACTCATTTTTTAAGATGTCCGTTAAACTATGTTTCTTTGAATATTTAGTGTTAGTTTTCTGTAAGATGAAAATCGTCTGCATTCATCATGGTAGATAATTTCAATAAATAATAGTTTTTGTAAATTATTTGAACTGAGTGAATTTGTATAGGAAAATATAAAAGAAAGTCTTGTGGTGACCACAACATATTAGTATATGTTAGCACTCATACAGTAAAAGTTGAATTTTCTCACTGTCAATTGATTTTAATTTTACTTCTGTCTATTAGTTCCCTATCATATTATAGTCCATTTCCTCATTAGAGACACTTAAAGGCCACGAAATTCAGAGAGGGAGATCACGTGAATGAGATCAAGTGCTCAATTGCATCCAGTGAGATATCGTTATTTCTTCAGTAACTTAGCAACGGACGGGGAAAGTGAAATGACAGTTCATCTGAGCGTGGCCTTGAGGCGACTGCGTAAAGGAAATAGAGTATATAGGTATGGGGAACTTAGGTAATCGTGAAAATTTTCGACCTCGGTTTTTTGACTTTTTTTACACGTTTTCAGGTGTGAGGAATCCAAAAATGACAAAATTTGTATGGTGTCTATCTGTAGGGTGTCTGTTAGTGGGTTTGTGGGTTAGTGGGTTAGTCCGTTAGTTTGTTAGACTGTGTACACGATATCTGAAGAACAAATTGTCGCAGAGAGGTCAGATCAGTTTTACAATATTACTTTCGACACTGGCAAGAACCCTATTCATTTGCAACATTCGAATTTAAAAACTTCGTAAGTTATTAGAAATTTACGATTTTCTTAACATGGGAGAATAGGACAAACATTCACTTAAACGTGCATTTAATGGGAAATTTTTACTGTAAAAATGTCAGACCAGTTTTAAAATATCACTTTTGATGCCGGAATGAACACCAGTAACTATAAATATGCTACTTTGAAAATTTCGCAAGTTATTGGAAATTTACAAATTTCTTAACATGGCAGTATAGGGCAAAATTTCAAATAAACGTCAATTTTGAGCGATATTTTTATCCTAAAGATGTCAGACTACTTTTGAAATATTATTTAGGACACTGGCATGAATATTAATTAATGGCTATGAATTTTCCAATATAAAAATTTCGTAAGTTATTGGAAATTTACGATTTACTTAACTTGTCAGAATATGGCAAAATTGAGCATAAACTTCCATTTTGAGGATCATAAATACATTAGACAACTTCAAAATTACATTTATGATATTTGTTTGAACATGATTGAATACAAATATTCTAATAGGAAAATTTCGTAAATTATTCATAATTTACGATTTTATCAATATCGCGAAATTGTAAATTTTTCATATAAATATGAATTTTGAGGATTATTGCATTGGAAATAGTAGCATGAAAACTAAACAACAGAATTGACCCTGATAAAATAAATTAATAGATTAGAATAAGATAAATATATGGAAGTGAACGGTGGATAGCCTATTATGCGGAGATTTCGTTCTGTCACTGTATCAAGCTTTGGTCAAATTCATTTTTTTTAACATGATTATAATATGTCTCGCACTGAAATTTATGAGAACATAAATATGGTGGGGAACTGAGCAGAGTCCACCTATGCCAACTAGTTTTTTAACCGACTTCAAAAAAAGAAGGTAGGTTCTCAATTCAAACCGTATGTTTTTTTTATGTTTGTTAGCTCATAACTTCTGAACGGATGCTCCGATTTTAATACTTTTTGTTTTGCTGAAAAGGTCTTGGTCTGCAATAGGTCCCATTGTAATATCTTTACGATCTAAAGAAAATACAGGGTGCCCAAAAAAATCAGTCCCAACTCTTTTAACTGCTAAACGGCTGCAGCTATAGTGATAAAAATGGTATGTAAGTATAGTAAAGTGGCCCTGCAGTACAAGGTTAAACCGCTTGCTGCGCCACCTGGTGGAAAATAGTTGAGTTAGTGTTCCTATCTCGAAAACGGTTCTAGAGAAAAAAAGTGAATTAGAAAGTTGAAGATTATCATCGATTTAGTACAAAAAGATAGTTTAGACATTCATGCTAGCTTTTCTATCTCGGAAACGGTTCAAGACAGGGGAAAAAAGTGAATTATAAAATTGCAGAGCGTCATCGATTTAGTACGAAAAGATAGTTTTGACATTGAGGCTAAAAGTACAAGGCTAAAAACGCGCCTCTTTTTGTTCGCAATTTCTTACACTATACACACTTGAGCTACATTGCTCACGTAGTAGCGTAGCTGGTGAGACATACGCTATATAGTTCAAAATACGGTTACTTAATACTTTTTGCTTTGTTGTAGCGATCTTGGTCTGAAGTAGGTCCCATTATAACATCTTTACAATCTAAAGAAAATAAAGCGCCATCTGGTGAAAAACAGCGGCATTAGCGCTCCTATCTCAAAAACGGTTCAAGATGGGAGAAAAGTTAATTACGAAGTTGTAGAGTATCATCGATTTACTACGAAAAGACAGTTTTTGGATATTATTGCTAAAAATAGAACGCTTAAAACGTGCAATTGTTTGTTCGCAATTTCCTACACTGTGCACACTTGAACTACGTTGCACACTTTGCAGCGTAGCAGATGACACGTATACTCTGTGGTTCAAAGTACTGTTACAGTAAACGGTCACATCGATTAGCGAAAAGTCGTTTTCAACCAACTTCAGTAAGGAGGGTATTCTTAATTCGAGCTATGTGTTGTTGTTGGTGTTTGTAAGCTTATAACTTCGTAAGAAATGCTCTAATTAACCGACTTCAAAAAGGAGGAGGTTCTCATTTCAAAACGTATGTTTTTTTGTTTTTGTTTTTGTTTGTTAGCTCATAACTTCTGAATGGATGATCCGATTTTCATACTTTTTGTTTTATTGTAAAGGTCTTGGTCTGAAATAGGTCTCATTGTAAGATCTTTACGATCAAAAGAAAATACAGGGTGCCCAAAAAAGTCAGTCCCGACTCTTTTAACTGCTGAACAGCTGCAGCTATAGTCATAAAAGTGGTATGTATGGAAAAGTAAAGTGAACATGTGCTACGCGATTCAAACGCCTAAAGCGCCACCTTGTAGAAAAGAGTGGAGTTAGCGATGCTATCTCGGAAAAGTTTCAAGACAGGGTAAAAAGTGAATTATAAAATTGCAGAGCATCATCGATATAGTACGCAAAGATAGTTTAGACATTAATGCTAAAAACAGAACGCTTAAAACGTGCATTTGTTTAGTCACAATTTCCTATTTTGTGCACACTTGAAAAACATTGCATATATTGTAGCGTAGCGGGTGACATTTATGCTATGTAAAATTCAAAGTATGGTTATTGTAAGCGGTCACATCGATTAACGCATAGGCGTTTGAAGCCGACTTCATAAAGGAAGAGGTTCTCAATACAAACCATGTTTCTCGTTGTTGTTGTTGAAATTTGTTAGCTTATAACTTCGTAAGACATGATTTAATTTTAATACTTTTTTTGTTGTCGTAATGATCTTGGCCTGAAATAAGTTTCATTAAGATTTCATTAAGATATAAACAAATTACAGGATACTCACAAAAGTCTGTTCTCACTCTAACTGCTGAACACAAGCAGCTACACTGGTAAAAGCAGTGTGTAAGTATCGATGTTGAAACTTCTGTCCATCAGCTGCAATGCATATTTTGCTCTTTGGTTGAACTTTACGCTGCGCAATTTCCAGCGCAGCGGGTGACACATATTTACTGTAAAGTTTAATATATATGCATAACAGAATTTTCGGTTACGAATACAGCGTATCCTTTCTTTACATTTCTAAAGACTTTTTAATTTAACGTATGTTCGTTCAATAGATGTTTTTTAGTCATATCCGATAAAGGCAAGAAAAGTGACACAATTTAAAAATGCAGCATTTGAGAAAAATCAACTTAAAAATAACTTGACTAGAATAAAACTGGCACAACTGTCTCTCGAGTGCATAACTTTCTAGATGGAGATGTAACTTTTTTGTTCACATTGGGTGCATTTAATGTTTTTTTCAGTGACATAAACCATTTTTTGAGTAATGTCACTTTCCTTGGAAGTTGTCATTTGTGAAACTTCCGTCGAACGTCTTCTGATGCTCTGCTATATAAATAAGTTTTCACTGAAAAGAGAAAAATAAAATCTTTTTGTAAAAAAATAGAACCGACTCCAAAAAGGAACTGCTATTCAAACAACTAAAAATGAAAGAAAATTGGCAGAAAATGGAACTGTAGATTGCGCCTAAAAGTATAAAATAATTTCCTTTACCAAACAACCTATAACACTACAATTAATCATAACTTTTGAAGTCGGCGCAAAATTAAATAAAAATTGATACCTTCATTCAATACAAAAAGTAAATCCTATTCAAAATTCACGTCTCACATTGTTACCTGCAAAACGCAGCCGAAAACTACTTTGATTCAAGAAAACAAATAAGACTTCGTAAACAGCAAAAGTTGGCGAAGATGCTGGTATCTGACGTCCTTGGTGAACGAAAAATCGCAAAATTATCTGGCAAACATATTTAATTTCTTTGGGATATCATAATTATTTTAATAAGGTATATCAAGAGAGTAATCAAGAATATGAAACAACACATCGTACAATAGATATTATGAAAATATACATCTTGCGTGTATATTTTTGCCTTACGTTTCTATCGAAAAATTCAAAAGCCATCAAGGATGATCTAACTTCGTAGAAACATAAATACCGCATTGTGAAAAATGTTCACTGTTCTATGTAGATGCTACTAATGGACCGATTGTATACAGTGATAAAATAATAAAGGAAACATGAAAATGGATCATTCGAGACAACAGCATTTGTTGCTACCGATCTAAAGACAAACCTTTAAAAACTAATTAAATTTTATTTAATTTTGCGCCGACTTCAAAAGTTATGATTAATTGTAGTGTTATAGGTTGTTTGGTAAAGGAAATTATTTTATACTTTTAGGCGCAATCTACAGTTCCATTTTCTGCCAATTTTCTTTCATTTTTAGTTGTTTGAATAGCAGTTCCTTTTTGGAGTCGGTTCTATTTTTTTACAAAAAGATTTTATTAATAACACGAATCTACACGTGTGTACCGGTCAACACGTCACTATTACTGATACATTATTAATTGCAATTTCTACTAAATAAATAACATGTTTAATTAATTTTATTTTTAGCAGTTTAGTGCTTTTTAATTTAATATTAAGAATCTTTTGAAATTCATTATAAAAATATAATTTCTGTCTGTAAAAATATTCATAATAAAAAAGGTTAAGTGAATTTTTCTGCAGTGCATTTTTCTTTTTTTTTTTTTGGTCCCTTAGTGTACATATTAAAATGCACACCAACTTTGATTTTTTCAATGATTAGGCAATGTTTTGATATTATATTTGAGTTCCCGGTGGTCGTAGTATGATATATTAGTTGTATATTTTACTTATATATATACATATATATACACATATATATACAAGGTCTGGCTTTTAATTTCCAGGACTCATAGAATAACTCAGAAGAAAAAAAAGTTAAACACGTAGTCATTTAATATGATTCAAAGTAATCCCCATCAGCCATAATGCACGTCTGTGCTCGACTGTACAAATTTCGGAAAGCAGTTTTAAAGTCCTCTTTTGGAATGCTCTTTAATACTGACGTTACGGTTTTCTTGATGGCTTCGACATCCTGAAATCTTGTTACCTTCATCGAATTTTTCAGCTTAGGAAACAGGAAAAAGTCTGCAGGTGCTAGGTCTGGAGAGTATGGTGGGTGCCGCATCTCAACGATACCATGCTGGGCTAAGAATCGCTTCACAGGCAACGCAGTGTGAGGGCGGGCATTGTCATGTAGCAGCAGCCAACTCCCATTTTGTTTAAAATGAGGCCTCACTCTACGAATTCGTTTTCACCATATCGCGAACTTTTTCAATTTCTTCCGGCGTGCGTACGGACTGCGGCCGACCTGTGTGTGGATCATCTTCGACACTTTCTCGCCCGTCCCGAAAGCGTTTAAACCATTCAAAAGTTCTTGAGCGGGATAATGCTTCCTTGCCGTAAACTTGTTTTAACATTTCGTAGGTTTCCGCAGCTGTCTTGCCCAATTTGAAGCAAAATTTAATGTTAATTCTCTGTTCCATTTTCACTTTGACAATAGGAATTTAAGAGCTACGTTTAAATGCGCCTTTCCAAGAGAACAACTTACTTCAGAATGGCGCCGATTGCACTGCACATGCGCAAGAAAACGCTCTTCAATATGCAATCACTAGCGCCATCTTCCGGCTTTTCGTTCGCCTACAGTTACGTCAGTCCTGGAAATTAAAAGCCAGACCTTGTATATATATATACAGAGAGAGAGAGAGGGGAAGAAAGAAAGAGTTATAAGCGTTCAAAGTTTTAAGATGCTAAAGTTAAATTCATATCACAAACTTTTATTAATATCTTCACAAAAATAACTTCATATTTATTTATTTATTTATTTACAAGGTACAGTGAAGAAACCTAAATATAATCCATGATCACTTTTGATTCTAAAAAATATTAATAATTCCTATTTAAAAAATATATGAATTATGACCTATATTAATTTTCACATAAAATGAATCCTATGGCTAAAAAATATTAGTGTGCAAATTTGCAGCTCATTTCACTTTTGGAAAGGCTTAGGAGACCATCCTTTATAAAGTTTTGAAAGAAATAACGAAAAAAAAAATTTTTTTTTAAATAACAGAGAAAATTAAATAAAATACTTTTAATTTTTAATTACGGTTCAAATTATATACAACATCAACGTCAAGCGCAATTAAAAAAAAAAAAAAAAAAATTAGTATGTTGTGGTCACTACATGATTTTCTTCTATATTTTCCTATACAAATTCACTGAATAAAAGTAATTTATTAAAATTATTATTTAAAAAAATTATATTTCATGATAATTCAGACGATTTCCATATTAGAGAAGTAGTATAACACTAAATATCCCAAAAAAAAAAAAAAAAGTCAATTTTATTCTCAATATTACATTTTTTTTTTTTTTTTTTTTTTAAACGAAAAAAAAAAAAAAAAAATGGATAACTTTATTTTAAATTATCGCAGATCGATGCTTCAACCATTTGCTTTAAAGGTACTGGCGAGCTCTTTTGAAAGATACCCATCATGAAAATTGTCTACCCTCGAGAGGGAATCCCCCCAAGGGTGGGGGAGGGGGGAGGCGAGGCTCCTACATACACAATTTTATTTCCCAGTTGACTATCTCTATTAAAAATAATTCTTTTAAATTTCATAATGATTAATAAAAAATTATTCTCTTTATGCACATTCATACAAAATTTTGTCCTATACCACCATGTTAAAAATTTAGAAAAAGCGGGATGGCAAAGCAAGCTGTTGGAAAATTTTTACCAAAAGTTGATGGGCACTAATTTATGTCAAGGTGTAAATACATTTCAATTTGCATGAAATTCTGTTCAGTATATCCTGAGATACAGTTGCCACAAAATTTTGCCCCCCCCCCCCCCACACACACAGACAGACAAACATTTTCAAAAAATGTTCAAATTGTGTTCTACAGCTCTCAAAACGTGTAAATCCATCAAAGACCCAAAGTCGAAAATCTTTATGAATCCAATACTTTCTTCTATTGAATGTAGAAGAAAGTAAAAAGATGTTTTTAAGAGATTAATGATAGTAAGCGAGAATTCTTAAGCCGCACCTTTCAACAATCTTCTGAAACAACACAATATAAAAAGAGAAAAGAAAAAGTGACTGCGTATTCGTGTTAAAAAAAAAAAAAAAAAAAAAAAAAAATTAAATTTAAACTTGGAAATTAACTTTCTGTTAAAAATAATATTTTTATATAGTTAGTATTTTAAGAGTTTACGGTATAACCACAGAGATGTTTTTTACATACATAAGTTTTAAAGCAATTTATTTATATATTAAATGAATTATTTACTCGAACTAGATTCGATTAAATATTTTTTAATGACAAGTGATGAAAATTTCTTAAATATTAATTTTACATACAAACTTTGAATAAACACCATGAAATGCAATAAACTCGCAACAATTGTTTCGGGTCGAAAAAACACACGACCCTTCATCAGGCGAATAAAGTAAGCACGAGTGCTGCAGTCAAAGCGGCAACGCACAAAATCGCTTAAAATGAAAAGAAAAACTTTATAAAGTAGAAAGTAAATATAGCTACTGGTGTGAGTAGAATTGTACAAGAAAACAAGAAAATAAATAAATGAGTGAGATTAAACATGTAACAATCTAAGGATATAAAAAATTAAACGAAAATCTAAGTTACGTGAGTAATTTCCCAGCATCAGAGAAGAAAGAAATGGAAGAAATATCATTAACAAGATTTTTCGAATTTTTAAATATGTAAAATGCTTCATGAATATCCAAATGGGAGGAACAGACAGGAGATGAAATTATGTTAGTTTTGGAAAAATCAAAACGATGACCTTGAGACCAGCAGTGGGAAGCAATAAAAGATTTGGTAATCTCTTCCTTACGAACATTCCGACGGTGCTCATTTATTCTGTATTTCAAACGCCTCCTAGTTTGACCAATATAACCTAAGTTGCAGGACGAACACGGAATTAAATAAATTCCAGAAGAAAGAGAATACAATACAGAATACAATACAGAAAATACAGAATAAATAAGCACCGTCGGAATGTTCGTAATGAAGAGATTACCAAATCTTCTATTGCTTCCCACTGCTGGTCTCAAGGTCATCGTTTTGATTTTTCCAAAACTAACATAATTTCATCTCCTGTCTGTTCCTCCCATTTGGATATTCATGAAGCATTTTACATATTTAAAAATTCGAAAAATCTTGTTAATGATATTTCTTCCACTCTTTTCTTCTCTGATGCTTGGAAATTACTCACGTAACTTAGATTTTCGTTTAATTTTTGATATCCTTAGATTGTTACATGTTTAATCTCACTCATTTATTTATTTTCTTGTTTTCTTTTACAATTCTACTCACACCAGTAGCTATATTTACTTTCTACTTTATAAAGTTTTTATTTTCATTTTAAACGATTTTGTGCGTTGCCGCTTTGACTGCAGCACTCGTGCTTACTTTATTCGCCTGATGAAGGGTCGTGTGTTTTTTCGACCCGAAACAATTGTTGCGAGTTTATTGCATTTTATGGTGTTCATTCAAAGTTTGTAAGTAATAATTTTTATAACGCCAGTTTTGTGGTGCTTCTTTATTAAATTAATTTTACAGTTTTTTTGTTGAAAAGGGATTAAAACAAGCGTATGAAAGGTCATCTAGATGTTCGTAATTTGACATATTATTATAGTTGTGTATATATTATAAAAAGATAAGATAATTTATAACTTAGTATTATATATATATATATATATATATATATGTATGTGTGTATGCTCGCGTGCACGTATATATGTGCATATATTCTTAGTTCAGAGTACACAAAAAGTGGTTTTATTGTTTTTATAATATTAAAAATAATAATAATTAGCTACAATCGATTATTTTAAAAGGGCTCTCTCCCTATCGCTGTCTGCAAACCTAGACCATGTTATCCTATAGGAAATTTGTTTATATAATTACACATGTTAACTAAAGATTTTTTTTTTTTTTTTTAATTCTTAAATTCAGTTTATACATTCTGAATATTTACAACCGTTAAACTTTTACTCGTTTTCTAAAAACTCATTTTTAAAAATTTAGAAATTTTAATTTTTTATTTAAAAGATGCAGAAATTAAGTGCGTGGTTCTCACTTTTTAGCTGTAAAATGAAATATTAAAAATTAAACAATAAATTTTTGGCAAAGGAATGCTAATTTAACGGTTGTAAATTTGCGAATATGTAAACAGATTATATATATATATATATATATATATATATATATATATATATATATATAATGATTTATTACGCGTAGTATAAAAGCCAAGCAACAGATACAAAATCACTGAAACCACAAAGATCAAAAAGAATGATTTTTTTTTTTTTTTTTAAATGTAGGAGGAGCTCAGAAAGCTGAAAAAAAAATTTATCAGGGGATGAAATACGCACATTTAAAGAAAAAAAATTTATTAATTAACAGCGTGTAAAAGAAACAAAACAATAAACTAACTCAACAAAGTCTTAACAGAAAAATTTAAACTGAAACGAAATTTATGAAAAAATAATTTAAGAAACTTAAGAAAGGAAGAAAGGAGGCAGGCGGCAAGACTTGTGACTTGCCTGTGGGGTTAAACTTGTTTCACGCCGGCAACACTCCCTCAGCCTGCCAAGACCAGAATAGGAATCATATGGATTAAAAAAAGAAAAATTTTATAGCAGTTAAAGAATAATGAAACTATGAAGCAACAATGAAAATTATTGATTACTATGTGTTTAATAGTATGATTAGAATTTTAAGCATAATTGACAACTCAACAATGAAGAAACTGAAAATTTAATGGAAAAAGAAATATTGCATATTAATACAAAGTAAATGCAACAAGCCTTCTGCTTTTTTTTTATTTTTAATTTCACAATCCCACCCAATCATCCAACCAAACACCACCACCCATCCTCCGTAAACAAACATCACCACCCAAACGCCACCTTTTTTATTGTCTTTTATTATTTTATAATTTTTTTTTCGTTAAGATACACTAAAGTGTACACAGTTATATATATATATATATATATATACAAGGTTCAATGAGTAATTCTGTAAATAAATTTCCCCTTAATGTTATGTGCAATTTGATGAGCGGAGACAGGGATATTTAAGAAAGAGCAGCCTTCAAACACTACCAGATAATAATTTATAGATTACAGTCATGTGTTTACTCTTTGTTCAGAGATACACTCACCTCTTGTTGGTTCTGGCGGCGTTTCATCAGTGAACGTTAAAAATGTTTCATCAATTGTTGTTTCACCACATGTTGGTTCATCAGTTGTCCATGGTTCATCCCAAGTTGTTTCAGCTGGTGGGGGAGGAGTTTGTGGTGGAGTCACTGGTGGTGGAGTCGCTGGTGGTGGAGTCGCTGGTGGTGGATTCTCTGGTGGTGGTGGTTTTGGGGATCCTTCTCTTCTACCTGGAACTTGTAGTTTTATAGAATATTATAGCAATTTTAGAGATATAAAAAAAGTAAGGAACATTTATAATTCCTCTGTTGTTGGTATTGCAAAATAACCTCCTGTTAATTAATAATAATAATAATAATAATAATACTGTGTAAAATGTTATGTATTAAATAACTGCTACACAATTTTATAGTAATTTATTAAAAAACTCTGGAAAATTTATTCATATCAGATTTTTAGGAATACTTTTGTGATTACCGCAACTTATATTAAATTTATTTTAGCTTCAACCTTAATCCATATATATATACATATTTTGTTTTAGGAGTTGTTCTTTCTTCATGAAGCAATTGATATTTTTAAATTTCCAACACTACTTCATTAATTATCTGAGTCTCATACTAATACTATGTTACTACATGAAAGTCGAACTCTGGCTCAGATTTTGCGTCATTATATCCATCTACATGTAGGAATCTCCTATAACAGTTTTCTGCAATTGAATAAGAGAAAATTTTTTATTAATAAAAAATGTTGCCAAAGGTACATCAGATTGATACGTCTGCATTGCTTCCATGAACATTCGAAGTTTAAACTGAAATCAACACATTTTAGTTTGACATAAAAGAATCTAAGTTTTTTTTTTTTTTTTTTTTTTCGAAATTTTTACTGAATTATATATTTTGACGAAAAATGCTTCATAAGTAAAGTACAGATTTAAATACAATTATTCGTAATTGTTAATTAAACTTATAAACTTCATTACAGACCATAAAATTAATGGTGTATTAATTTAATGGCGTGTGAAGAACTTTTTAAGTTTATTTATTTATTGTACACCAGGTCTTTATTTTGTATTTCATAATTGTTAATTCTTTAATTTCTACAAAGCACTGTTTTATAAAAATTAATGAAGGAATAATAATCGGTAATTGTGCCGTAATCAACTCTGCTTTAAAACTTTCAAAATTTTTAGAGAACTTTTTTTTTTACTTTCTTCTATATTCAATAGAAGAAAGTACTAGATTCGTAAAAATTTACGACTTCCGGTTTTCGGTGGATTTACACGTTTTGAGAGATCTAGAGCCCGATTTGACCATTTTTAGAAAATGTCTGTCTGTCCGTCTGTCCTGTGTGTGTGCGTGAGACAAAAATTTTGTGGCGACTGTATATCCGAAACTACTGCTCATAATTGTATATAATTTTATATGTAGATGCACCTTGACCTAAATTAGTCCCTATAAACTTTTGGTATCGACCGCCCAAAAGGTGGCGCTGCTATGTAGCGATTTCCACAATGTATGGGAAGGCTATTCTCAGGAACTACTGCACAAAAATGTATATAAATTCATACATAGATGCAACTTGATATAAATTAGTGTCTATCAGCATTTGGTGCCAACCGCTCAACAGGTGGCGATGCATTGCAGCGATTTCTACAATGTGACAAAAGGCTATATCTCAGGAACTACTGCATAAAAACATTAGTGTCTGCCATGTTTTGGTGTCAACTGTCCAACAAGTGGCGCTACTATGTAACGATTTTCACAATTTGAGGGAGGGCTATATCTTAATAATTACTGCGCAAAATTGCATACAAAATTTATATGTGGATGCATTTTAATATAAGTTAGTGCGAATCAACTTTTGGTTCTAATTGCTCAAAAGGCAGCTCTACTATACAGTGATTTCCTCAGTTTAGGGAAAGACTGTATTTCAGGATTTAATGCGGATAATCAAACACTTGATAGGTGAAAAAAACGTTTATGTGACATTATGCTGATTCAGTTTGAATGTATATCTACCTGTAGGTTGCGATGCTATAATGAAAATTTCCCCTAGAACGGGAATGCTATGTTTCAACTTCTAGGGCATTTAAATGTACGAAACTTGATATATAATATTATAACCATTATGAAAACTCATTTTTTAAGATGTCCGTTAAACTATGTTTCTTTGAATATTTAGTGTTAGTTTTCTGTAAGATGAAAATCGTCTGCATTCATCATGGTAGATAATTTCAATAAATAATAGTTTTTGTAAATTATTTGAACTGAGTGAATTTGTATAGGAAAATATAAAATAAAGTCTTGTGGTGACCACAACATATTAGTATATGTTAGCACTCATACAGTAAAAGTTGAATTTTCTCACTGTCAATTGATTTTAATTTTACTTCTGTCTATTAGTTCCCTATCATATTATAGTCCATTTCCTCATTAGAGACACTTAAAGGCCACGAAATTCAGAGAGGGAGATCACGTGAATGAGATCAAGTGCTCAATTGCATCCAGTGAGATATCGTTATTTCTTCAGTAACTTAGCAACGGACGGGGAAAGTGAAACGACAGTTCATCGCAGCGTGGCCTTGAGGCGACTGCGTAAAGGAAATAGAGTATATAGGTATGGGGAACTTAGGTAATCGTGAAAATTTTCGACCTCGGTTTTTTGACTTTTTTTACACGTTTTCAGGTGTGAGGAATCCAAAAATGACAAAATTTGTATGGTGTCTATCTGTAGGGTGTCTGTTAGTGGGTTTGTGGGTTAGTGGGTTAGTCCGTTAGTTTGTTAGACTGTGTACACGATATCGGAAGAACAAATTGTCGCAGAGAGGTCAGATCAGTTTTACAATATTACTTTCGACACTGGCAAGAACCCTATTCATTTGCAACATTCGAATTTAAAAACTTCGTAAGTTATTAGAAATTTACGATTTTCTTAACATGGGAGAATAGGACAAACATTCACTTAAACGTGCATTTAATGGGAAATTTTTACTGTAAAAATGTCAGACCAGTTTTAAAATATCACTTTTGATGCCGGAATGAACACCAGTAACTATAAATATGCTACTTTGAAAATTTCGCAAGTTATTGGAAATTTACAAATTTCTTAACATGGCAGTATAGGGCAAAATTTCAAATAAACGTCAATTTTGAGCGATATTTTTATCCTAAAGATGTCAGACTACTTTTGAAATATTATTTAGGACACTGGCATGAATATTAATTAATGGCTATGAATTTTCCAATATAAAAATTTCGTAAGTTATTGGAAATTTACGATTTACTTAACTTGTCAGAATATGGCAAAATTGAGCATAAACTTCCATTTTGAGGATCATAAATACATTAGACAACTTCAAAATTACATTTATGATATTTGTTTGAACATGATTGAATACAAATATTCTAATAGGAAAATTTCGTAAATTATTCATAATTTACGATTTTATCAATATCGCGAAATTGTAAATTTTTCATATAAATATGAATTTTGAGGATTATTGCATTGGAAATAGTAGCATGAAAACTAAACAACAGAATTGACCCTGATAAAATAAATTAATAGATTAGAATAAGATAAATATATGGAAGTGAACGGTGGATAGCCTATTATGCGGAGATTTCGTTCTGTCACTGTATCAAGCTTTGGTCAAATTCATTTTTTTTAACATGATTATAATATGTCTCGCACTGAAATTTATGAGAACATAAATATGGTGGGGAACTGAGCAGAGTCCACCTATGCCAACTAGTTTTTTAATAACACGAATCTACACGTGTGTACCGGTCAACACGTCACTATTACTGATACATTATTAATTGCAATTTCTACTAAATAAATAACATGTTTAATTAATTTTATTTTTAGCAGTTTAGTGCTTTTTAATTTAATATTAAGAATCTTTTGAAATTCATTATAAAAATATAATTTCTGTCTGTAAAAATATTCATAATAAAAAAGGTTAAGTGAATTTTTCTGCAGTGCATTTTTCTTTTTTTTTTTTGGTCCCTTAGTGTACATATTAAAATGCACACCAACTTTGATTTTTTCAATGATTAGGCAATGTTTTGATATTATATTTGAGTTCCCGGTGGTCGTAGTATGATATATTAGTTGTATATTTTACTTATATATATACATATATATACACATATATATATATATATATATACAGAGAGAGAGAGAGGGGAAGAAAGAAAGAGTTATAAGCGTTCAAAGTTTTAAGATGCTAAAGTTAAATTCATATCACAAACTTTTATTAATATCTTCACAAAAATAACTTCATATTTATTTATTTATTTATTTACAAGGTACAGTGAAGAAACCTAAATATAATCCATGATCACTTTTGATTCTAAAAAATATTAATAATTCCTATTTAAAAATTATATGAATTATGACCTATATTAATTTTCACATAAAATGAATCCTATGGCTAAAAAATATTAGTGTGCAAATTTGCAGCTCATTTCACTTTTGGAAAGGCTTAGGAGACCATCCTTTATAAAGTTTTGAAAGAAATAACGAAAAAAAATTTTTTTTTAAATAACAGAGAAAATTAAATAAAATACTTTAAATTTTTAATTACGGTTCAAATTATATACAACATCAACGTCAAGCGCAATTTAAAAAAAAAAAAAAAAAAAAAAATTACTATGTTGTGGTCACTACATGATTTTCTTCTATATTTTCCTATACAAATTCACTGAATAAAAGTAATTTATTAAAATTATTATTTAAAAAAATTATATTTCATGATAATTCAGACGATTTCCATATTAGAGAAGTAGTATAACACTAAATATCCAAAAAAAAAAAAAAAAAAAAAAAAGTCAATTTTATTCTTAATATTACATTTTTTTTTTTTTTTTTTTTTTTTTTTAAACGAAAAAAAAAAAAAAAAAAAAAATGGATAACTTTATTTTAAATTATCGCAGATCGATGCTTCAACCATTTGCTTTAAAGGTACTGGCGAGCTCTTTTGAAATATACCCATCATGAAAATTGTCTACCCTCGAGAGGGAATCCCTCCAAGGGTGGGGGAGGGGGGAGGCGAGGCTCCTACATACACAATTTTATTTCCCAGTTGACTATCTCTATTAAAAGTAATTCTTTTAAATTTCAAAATGATTATTAAAAAATAATTCTGTTTATGCACATTCATACAAAATTTTGTCCTATACCACCATGTTAAAAATTTAGAAAAAGCGGGATGGCAAAGCAAGCTGTTGGAAAATTTTTACCAAAAGTTGATGGGCACTAATTTATGTCAAGGTGTAAATACATTTCAATTTGCATGAAATTCTGTTCAGTAGTTCCTGAGATACAGTTGCCACAAAATTTTGCCCCCCCCCCCACACACACACACACAGACAGACAAACATTTTCAAAAAATGTTCAAATTGTGTTCTACAGCTCTCAAAACGTGTAAATCCATCAAAGACCCAAAGTCGAAAATCTTTATGAATCCAATACTTTCTTCTATTGAATGTAGAAGAAAGTAAAAAGATGTTTTTAAGAGATTAATGATAGTAAGCGAGAATTCTTAAGTCGCACCTTTCAACAGTCTTCTGAAACAACACAATATAAAAAGAGAAAAGAAAAAGTGACTGCGTATTCGTGTTTAAAAAAAAAAAAAAAATTAAATTTAAACTTGGAAATTAACCTTCTGTTAAAAATAATATTTTTATATTAGTTAGTATTTTAAGAGTTTATGGTATAACCACAGAGATGTTTTTTACATACATAAGTTTTAAAGCAATTTATTTATATATTAAATGAATTATTTACTCGAACTAGATTCGATTAAATATTTTTTGATGACAAGTGATGAAAATTTCTTAAATATTAATTTTACATACAAACTTTGAATAAACACCATGAAATGCAATAAACTCGCAACAATTGTTTCGGGTCGAAAAAACACACGACCCTTCATCAGGCGAATAAAGTAAGCACGAGTGCTGCAGTCAAAGCGGCAACGCACAAAATCGTTTAAAATGAAAAGAAAAACTTTATAAAGTAGAAAGTAAATATAGCTACTGGTGTGAGTAGAATTGTACAAGAAAACAAGAAAATAAATAAATGCGTGAGATTAAACATATAACAATCTAAGGATATAAAAAATTAAACGAAAATCTAAGTTACGTGAGTAATTTCCCAGCATCAGAGAAGAAAGAAATGGAAGAAATATCATTAACAAGATTTTTCGAATTTTTAAATATGTAAAATGCTTCATGAATATCCAAATGGGAGGAACAGACAGGAGATGAAATTATGTTAGTTTTGGAAAAATCAAAACGATGACCTTGAGACCAGCAGTGGGAAGCAATAAAAGATTTGGTAAACTCTTCCTTACGAACATTCCGACGGTGCTCATTTATTCTGTATTTCAAACGCCTCCTAGTTTGACCAATATAACCTAAGTGGCAGGACGAACACGGAATTAAATAAATTCCAGAAGAAAGAGAATACAATACAGAATACAATACAGAAAATACAGAATAAATGAGCACCGTCGGAATGTTCGTAATGAAGAGATTACCAAATCTTCTATTGCTTCCCACTGCTGGTCTCAAGGTCATCGTTTTGATTTTTCCAAAACTAACATAATTTCATCTCCTGTCTGTTCCTCCCATTTGGATATTCATGAAGCATTTTACATATTTAAAAATTCGAAAAATCTTGTTAATGATATTTCTTCCACTCTTTTCTTCTCTGATGCTTGGAAATTACTCACGTAACTTAGATTTTCGTTTAATTTTTGATATCCTTAGATTGTTATATGTTTAATCTCACTCATTTATTTATTTTCTTGTTTTCTTTTACAATTCTACTCACACCAGTAGCTATATTTACTTTCTACTTTATAAAGTTTTTCTTTTCATTTTAAACGATTTTGTGCGTTGCCGCTTTGACTGCAGCACTCGTGCTTACTTTATTCGCCTGATGAAGGGTCGTGTGTTTTTTCGACCCGAAACAATTGTTGCGAGTTTATTGCATTTTATGGTGTTCATTCAAAGTTTGTAAGTAATAATTTTTATAACGCCAGTTTTGTGGTGCTTCTTTATTAAATTAATTTTACAGTTTTTTTGTTGAAAAGGGATTAAAACAAGCGTATGAAAGGTCATCTAGATGTTCGTAATTTGACATATTATTATAGTTGTGTATATATTATAAAAAGATAAGATAATTTATAACTTAATATTATATATATATATATATATATGTATGTGTGTATGCTCGCGTGCACGTATATATGTGCATATATTCTTAGTTCAGAGTACACAAAAAGTGGTTTTATTGTTTTTATAATATTAAAAATAATAATAATTAGCTACAATCGATTATTTTAAAAGGGCTCTCTCCCTATCGCTGTCTGCAAACCTAGACCATGTTATCCTATAGGAAATTTGTTTATATAATTACACATGTTAACTAAAGATTTTTTTTTTTTTTTAATTCTTAAATTCAGTTTATACATTCTGAATATTTACAACCGTTAAACTTTTACTCGTTTTCTAAAAACTCATTTTTGAAAATTTAGAAATTTTAATTTTTTATTTAAAAGATGCAGAAATTAAGTGCGTAGTTCTCACTTTTTAGCTGTAAAATGAAATATTAAAAATTAAACAATAAATTTTTGGCAAAGGAATGCTAATTTAACGGTTGTAAATTTGCGAATATGTAAACAGAATTATATATATATATATATATATAATGATTTATTACGCGTAGTATAAAAGCCAAGCAACAGATACAAAATCACTGAAACCACAAAGATCAAAAAGAATGATTTTTTTTTTTTTTTAAATGTAGGAGGAGCTCAGAAAGCTGAAAAAAAAATTTATCAGGGGATGAAATACGCACATTTAAAGAAAAAAAATTTATTAATTAACAGCGTGTAAAAGAAACAAAACAATAAACTAACTCAACAAAGTCTTAACAGAAAAATTTAAACTGAAACGAAATTTATGAAAAAATAATTTAAAAAACTTAAGAAAGGAAGAAAGGAGGCAGGCGGCAAGACTTGTGACTTGCCTGTGGGGTTAAACTTGTTTCACGCCGGCAACACTCCCTCAGCCTGCCAAGACCAGAATAGGAATCATATGGATTAAAAAAAGAAAAATTTTATAGCAGTTAAAGAATAATGAAACTATGAAGCAACAATGAAAATTATTGATTACTATGTGTTTAATAGTATGATTAGAATTTTAAGCATAATTGACAACTCAACAATGAAGAAACTGAAAATTTAATGGAAAAAGAAATATTGCATATTAATACAAAGTAAATGCAACAAGCCTTCTGCTTTTTTTTATTTTTAATTTCACAATCCCACCCAATCATCCAACCAAACACCACCACCCATCCTCCGTAAACAAACATCACCACCCAAACGCCACCTTTTTTATTGTCTTTTATTATTTTATAATTTTTTTTTCGTTAAGATACACTAAAGTGTACACAGTTATATATATATATATATATATATATATATTAGGTTCAATGAGTAATTCTGTAAATAAATTTCCCCTTAATGTTATGTGCAATTTGATGAGCGGAGACAGGGATATTTAAGAAAGAGCAGCCTTCAAACACTACCAGATAATAATTTATAGATTACAGTCATGTGTTTACTCTTTGTTCAGAGATACACTCACCTCTTGTTGGTTCTGGCGGCGTTTCATCAGTGAACGTTAAAAATGTTTCATCAATTGTTGTTTCACCACATGTTGGTTCATCAGTTGTCCATGGTTCATCCCAAGTTGTTTCAGCTGGTGGGGGAGGAGTTTGTGGTGGAGTCACTGGTGGTGGAGTCGCTGGTGGTGGAGTCTCTGGTGGTGGTGGTTTTGGGGATCCTTCTCTTCTACCTGGAACTTGTAGTTTTATAGACTATTATAGCAATTTTAGAGATATAAAAAAAGTAAGGAACATTTATAATTCCTCTGTTGTTGGTATTGCAAAATAACCTCCTGTTAATTAATTAATAATAATAATAATAATAATAATAATACTGTGTAAAATGTTATGTATTAAATAACTGCTACACAATTTTATAGTAATTTATTAAAAAACTCTGGAAAATTTATTCATATCAGATTTTTAGGAATACTTTTGTGATTACCGCAACTTATATTAAATTTATTTTAGCTTCAACCTTAATCCATATATATATACATATTTTGTTTTAGGAGTTGTTCTTTCTTCATGAAGCAATTGATATTTTTAAATTTCCAACACTACTTCATTAATTATCTGAGTCTCATACTAATACTATGTTACTACATGAAAGTCGAACTCTGGCTCAGATTTTGCGTCATTATATCCATCTACATGTAGGAATCTCCTATAACAGTTTTCTGCAATTGAATAAGAGAAAATTTTTTATTAATAAAAAATGTTGCCAAAGGTACATCAGATTGATACGTCTGCATTGCTTCCATGAACATTCGAAGTTTAAACTGAAATCAACACATTTTAGTTTGACATAAAAGAATCTAAGTTTTTTTTTTTTTTTTTTTTTTTTTTTTTCGAAATTTTTACTGAATTTCATATTTTGACGAAAAATTCTTCATAAGTAAAGTACAGATTTAAATACAATTATTCGTAATTGTTAATTAAACTTATAAACTTCATTACAGACCATAAAATTAATGGTGTATTAATTTAATGGCGTGTGAAGAACTTTTTAAGTTTATTTATTTATTGTACACCAGGTCTTTATTTTGTATTTCATAATTGTTAATTCTTTAATTTCTACAAAGCACTGTTTTATAAAAATTAATGAAGGAATAATAATCGGTAATTGTGCCGTAATCAACTCTGCTTTAAAACTTTCAAAATTTTTAGAGAACTTTTTTTTTTACTTTCTTCTATATTCAATAGAAGAAAGTACTAGATTCGTAAAAATTTACGACTTCCGGTTTTCGGTGGCTTTACACGTTTTGAGAGATCTAGAGCCCGATTTGACCATTTTTAGAAAATGTCTGTCTGTCCGTCTGTCCTGTGTGTGTGCGTGAGACAAAAATTTTGTGGCGACTGTATATCCGAAACTACTGCTCATAATTGTATATAATTTTATATGTAGATGCACCTTGACCTAAATTAGTCCCTATAAACTTTTGGTATCGACCGTCCAAAAGGTGGCGCTGCTATGTAGCGATTTCCACAATGTATGGGAAGGCTATTCTCAGGAACTACTGCACAAAAATGTATATAAATTCATACATAGATGCAACTTGATATAAATTAGTGTCTATCAGCATTTGGTGCCAACCGCTCAGCAGGTGGCGATGCAATGCAGCGATTTCTACAATGTGACAAAAGGCTATATCTCAGGAACTACTGCATAAAAATGCATATGTAGATTCATCTTGACCCACATTAGTGTCTGCCATGTTTTGGTGTCAACTGTCCAACAAGTGGCGCTACTATGTAACGATTTTCACAATTTGAGGGAGGGCTATATCTTAATAATTACTGCGCAAAATTGCATACAAAATTTATATGTGGATGCATTTTAATATAAGTTAGTGCGAATCAACTTTTGGTTCTAATTGCTCAAAAGGCAGCTCTACTATACAGTGATTTCCTCAGTTTAGGGAAAGACTGTATTTCAGGATTTAATGCGGATAATCAAACACTTGATAGGTGAAAAAAACGTTTATGTGACATTATGCTGATTCAGTTTGAATGTATATCTACCTGTAGGTTGCGATGCTATAATGAAAATTTCCCCTAGAACGGGAATGCTATGTTTCAACTTCTAGGGCATTTAAATGTACGAAACTTGATATATAATATTATAACCATTATGAAAACTCATTTTTTAAGATGTCCGTTAAACTATGTTTCTTTGAATATTTAGTGTTAGTTTTCTGTAAGATGAAAATCGTCTGCATTCATCATGGTAGATAATTTCAATAAATAATAGTTTTTGTAAATTATTTGAACTGAGTGAATTTGTATAGAAAAATATAGAAGAAAGTCTTGTGGTGACCACAACATATTAGTATATGTTAGCACTCATACAGTAAAAGTTGAATTTTCTCACTGTCAATTGATTTTAATTTTACTTCTGTCTATTAGTTCCCTATCATATTATAGTCCATTTCCTCATTAGAGACACTTAAAGGCCACGAAATTCAGAGAGGGAGATCACGTGAATGAGATCAAGTGCTCAATTGCATCCAGTGAGATATCGTTATTTCTTCAGTAACTTAGCAACGGACGGGGAAAGTGAAATGACAGTTCATCTGAGCGTGGCCTTGAGGCGACTGCGTAAAGGAAATAGAGTATATAGGTATGGGGAACTTAGGTAATCGTGAAAATTTTCGACCTCGGTTTTTTGACTTTTTTTACACGTTTTCAGGTGTGAGGAATCCAAAAATGACAAAATTTGTATGGTGTCTATCTGTAGGGTGTCTGTTAGTGGGTTAGTGGGTTAGTGTGTTAGTCCGTTAGTTTGTTAGACTGTGTACACGATATCTGAAGAACAAATTGTCGCAGAGAGGTCAGATCAGTTTTACAATATTACTTTCGACACTGGCAAGAACCCTATTCATTTGCAACATTCGAATTTAAAAACTTCATAAGTTATTAGAAATTTACGATTTTCTTAACATGGGAGAATAGGACAAACATTCACTTAAACGTGCATTTAATGGGAAATTTTTACTGTAAAAATGTCAGACCAGTTTTAAAATATCACTTTTGATGCCGGAATGAACACCAGTAACTATAAATATGCTACTTTGAAAATTTCGCAAGTTATTGGAAATTTACAAATTTCTTAACATGGCAGTATAGGGCAAAATTTCAAATAAACGTCAATTTTGAGCGATATTTTCATCGTAAAGATGTCAGACTACTTTTGAAATGTTATTTAGGACACTGGCATGAATATTAATTAATGGCTATGAATTTTCCAATATAAAAATTTCGTAAGTTATTGGAAATTTACGATTTACTTAACTTGTCAGAATATGGCGAAATTGAGCATAAACTTCCATTTTGAGGATCATAAATACATTAGACAACTTCAAAATTACATTTATGATATTTGTTTGAACATGATTGAATACAAATATTCTAATAGGAAAATTTCGTAAATTATTCATAATTTACGATTTTATCAATATCGCGAAATTGTAAATTTTTCATATAAATATGAATTTTGAGGATTATTGCATTGGAAATAGTAGCATGAAAACTAAACAACAGAATTGACCCTGATAAAATAAATTAATAGATTAGAATAAGATAAATATATGGAAGTGAACGGTGGATAGCCTATTATGCGGAGATTTCGTTCTGTCACTGTATCAAGCTTTGGTCAAATTCATTTTTTTTAACATGATTATAGTATGTCTCGCACTGAAATTTATGAGAATATAAATATGGTGGGGAACTGAGCAGAGTCCACCTATGCCAACTAGTTTTTTAATAACACGAATCTACACGTGTGTACCGGTCAACACGTCACTATTACTGATACATTATTAATTGCAATTTGTACTAAATAAATAACATGTTTAATTAATTTTATTTTTAGCAGTTTAGTGCTTTTTAATTTAATATTAAGAATCTTTTGAAATTCATTATAAAAATATAATTCCTGTCTGTAAAAATATTCATAATAAAAAAGGTTAAGTCAATTTTTCTGCAGTGCATTTTTTTTTTTTTTTTTTTTTTTTTTTTTTGTCCCTTAGTGTACATATTAAAATGCACACCAACTTTGATTTTTTTCAATGATTAGGCAATGTTTTGATATTATATTTGAGTTCCCGGTGGTCGTAGTATGATATATTAGTTGTATATTTTACTTATATATATACATATATATACACATATATATATATATATACAGAGAGAGAGAGAGAGGAAGAAAGAAAGAGTTATAAGCGTTCAAAGTTTTAAGATGCTAAAGTTAAATTCATATCACAAACTTTTATTAATATCTTCACAAAAATAACTTCATATTTATTTATTTATTTATTTACAAGGTACAGTGAAGAAACCTAAATATAATCCATGATCACTTTTGATTCTAAAAAATATTAATAATTCCTATTTAAAAAATATATGAATTATGACCTATATTAATTTTCACATAAAATGAATCCTATGGCTAAAAAATATTAGTGTGCAAATTTGCAGCTCATTTCACTTTTGGAAAGGCTTAGGAGACCATCCTTTATAAAGTTTTGCAAGAAATAACGAAAAAAATTTTTTTTTTTAAATAACAGAGAAAATTAAATAAAATACTTTTAATTTTATTTACGGTTCAAATTATATACAACATCAACGTCAAGCGCAATTAAAAAAAAAAAAAAAATTAGTATGTTGTGGTCACTACATGATTTTCTTCTATATTTTCCTATACAAATTCACTGAATAAAAGTAATTTATTAAAATTATTATTAAAAAAAATTATCTTTCATGATAATTCAGACGATTTCCATATTAGAGAAGTAGTATAACACTAAATATAAAAAAAAAAAAAAAAAAAAAAAGTCAATTTTATTCTCAATATTACATTTTTTTTTTTTTTTTAAACGAAAAAAAAAATCGATAACTTTATTTTAAATTATCGCAGATCGATGCTTCAACCATTTGCTTTAAAGGTACTGGCGAGCTCTTTTGAAAGATACCCATCATGAAAATTTTCTACCCTCGAGAGGGAATCCCCCCAAGGGTGGGGGAGGGGGGAGGCGAGGCTCCTACATACACAATTTTTTTTCTCAGTTGACTATCTCTATTAAAAATAATTCTTTTAAATTTCATAATGATTATTAAAAAATAATTCTCTTTATGCACATTCATACAAAATTTTGTCCTATACCACCATGTTAAAAATTTAGAAAAAGCGGGATGGCAAAGCAAGCTGTTGGAAAATTTTTACCAAAAGTTGATGGGCACTAATTTATGTCAAGGTGTAAATTTATTTCAATTTGCATGAAATTCTGTTCAGTAGTTCCTGAGATACAGTTGCCACAAAATTTTGCCCCCCCCCCCCCACACACACACACAGACAGACAAACATTTTCAAAAAATGTTCAAATTGTGTTCTACAGCTCTCAAAACGTGTAAATCCATCAAAGACCCAAAGTCGAAAATCTTTATGAATCCAATACTTTCTTCTATTGAATGTAGAAGAAAGTAAAAAGATGTTTTTAAGAGATTAATGATAGTAAGCGAGAATTCTTAAGCCGCACCCTTCAACAATCTTCTGAAACAACACAATATAAAAAGAGAAAAGAAAAAGTGACTGCGTATTCGTGTTTAAAAAAAAAAAAAAAAATTAAATTTAAACTTGGAAATTAACCTTCTGTTAAAAATAATATTTTTATATAGTTAGTATTTTAAGAGTTTATGGTATAACCACAGAGATGTTTTTTACATACATAAGTTTTAAAGCAAGTTATTTATATATTAAATGAATTATTTACTCGAACTAGATTCGATTAAATATTTTTTAAGGACAAGTGATGAAAATTTCTTAAATATTAATTTTACATACAAACTTTGAATAAACGCCATGTAATGGAATAAACTCGCAACAATTGTTTCGGGTCGAAAAAACACACGACCCTTCATCAGGCGAATAAAGTAAGCACGAGTGCTGCAGTCAAAGCGGCAACGCACAAAATCGTTTAAAATGAAAAGAAAAACTTTATAAAGTAGAAAGTAAATATAGCTACTGGTGTGAGTAGAATTGTACAAGAAAACAAGAAAATAAATAAATGCGTGAGATTAAACATATAACAATCTAAGGATATCAAAAATTAAACGAAAATCTAAGTTACGTGAGTAATTTCCCAGCATCAGAGAAGAAAGGAATGGAAGAAATATCATTAACAAGATTTTTCGAATTTTTAAATATGTAAAATGCTTCATGAATATCCAAATGGGAGGAACAGACAGGAGATGAAATTATGTTAGTTTTGGAAAAATCAAAACGATGACCTTGAGACCAGCAGTGGCAAGCAATAGAAGATTTGGTAATCTCTTCATTACGAACATTCCCACTGTTCTCATTTATTCTGTATTTCAAACGCCTCCTAGTTTGACCAATATAACCTAAGTTGCAGGACGAACACGGAATTAAATAAATTCCAGAAGAAAGAGAATACAATACAGAATACAATACAGAAAATACAGGTTGTAAATTTGCGAATATGAAAACGGAATTATATATATATATATATATATATAATGATTTATTACGCGTAGTATAAAAGCAAAGCAACTTATTGATCTTTGTGGTTTCAGATCACTGAAACCACAAAGATGAATAAGAATGATTTTTTTTTTTATTTAGGAGAAGCTCAGAAAGCTGAAAAAAAATTTATCAGGGGATGAAATAAGCACATTTACAGAAACAAAATTTACTAATTAACAGCGTGTAAAACAAACAAAACAATAAACTAACTCAACAAAGTCTTAACAGAACAACTTAAACTGAAACGAAATTTATGAAAAAATAATTTAAGAAACTTAAGAAAGGAAGAAAGGAGGCAGGCGGCAAGACTTGTGACTTGCCTGTGGGGTTAAACTTGTTTCACGCCGGCAACACTCCCTCAGCCTGCCAAGACCAGAATAGGAGTCATATGGATTCAAAAAAGAAAAATTTTATTGCAGTTAAAGAATAATGAAACTATGAAGCAACAATGAAAATTATTGATTACTATGTGTTTAATAGTATGATTAGAATTTTAAGCATAATTGACAACTCAACAATGAAGAAACTGAAAATTTAATGGAAAAAGAAATATTGCATATTAATACAAAGTAAATGCAACAAGCCTTCTGCTTTTTTTTTTTTTTTTTATTTCACAATCCCACCCAATCATCCAACCAAACACCACCACCCATCCTCCGTAAACAAACATCACCACCCAAACGCCACCTTTTTTATTGTCTTTTATTATTTTATAATTTTTTTTTCGTTAAGATACATTAATGTGTACACAGTTATATATATATATATATATTAGGTTCAATGAGTAAATCTGTAAATAAATTTCCCCTTAATGTTATGTGCAATTTGATGAGCGGAGACAGGGATATTTAAGAAAGAGCAGCCTTCAAACACTACCAGATAATAATTTATAGATTACAGTCATGTGTTTACTCTTTGTTCAGAGATACACTCACCTCCTGTTGGTTCTGGCGGCGTTTCATCAGTGAACGTTAAAAATGTTTCATCAATTGTTGTTTCACCACATGTTGGTTCATCAGTTGTCCATGGTTCATCCCAAGTTGTTTCAGCTGGTGGGGGAGGAGTTTGTGGTGGAGTCACTGGTGGTGGAGTCGCTGGTGGTGGAGTCTCTGGTGGTGGTGGTTTTCGGGATCCTTCTCTTATACCTGGAACTTGTAGTTTTATAGAATATTATAGCAATTTTAGAGATATAAAAAAAGTAAGGAACATTTATAATTCCTCTGTTGTTGGTATTGCAAAATAACCTCCTGTTAATTAATAATAATAATAATAATAATAATAATACTGTGTAAAATATTATGTATTAAATAACTGCTACTACATGAAAGTCGAGCTCTGGCTCAGATTTTGCGTCATTATATCCATCTACAAGTAGGAATCTTCTATAACAGTTTTCTGCAATTGAATAAGAGAATATTAATCTATAAGAGAATATGAATATAAGAGAATATTCTCTTATATATGAATATATAAGTGAATATATTCATAAAAAATGTTGCCAAAGGTACATCAGATTGATACGTCTGCATTGCTTCCATGAACATTCGAAGTTTAAACTGAAATCAACACATTTTAGTTTGACATAAAAGAATCTAAGTTTTTTTTTTTTTTTCTTTTTCGAAATTTTTACTGAATTACATATTTTGACGAAATATGCTTCATAGGTAAAGTACAGATTTAAATACAATTATTCGTAATTGTTAATTAAACTTATAAACTTCATTACAGACCATAAAATTAATGGTGTATTAATTTAATGGCGTGTGAAGAACTTTTTAAGTTTATTTATTTATTGTACACCAGTTCTTTATTTTGTATTTCATAATTGTTAATTCTTTAATTTCTACAAAGCACTGTTTTATAAAAATTAATGAAGGAATAATAATCGGTAATTGTGCCGTAATCAACTCTGCTTTAAAACTTTCAAAATTTTTAGAGAACTTTTTTTTTACTTTCTTCTATATTCAATAGAAGAAAGTACTAGATTCGTAAAAATTTACGACTTCCGGTTTTCGGTGGATTTACACGTTTTGAGAGATCTAGAACCCGATTTGACCATTTTTAGAAAATGTCTGTCTGTCCGTCTGTCCTGTGTGTGTGCGTGAGACAAAAATTTTGTGGCGACTGTATCTCCGAAACTACTGCTCAGAATTGTATATAATTTTATATGTAGATGCACCTTGACCTAAATTAGTCCCTATAAACTTTTGGTATCAACCGCCCAAAAGGTGGCGCTGCTATGTAGCGATTTCCACAATGTATGGGAAGGCTATTCTCAGGAACTACTGCACAAAAATGTATATAAATTCATACATAGATGCAACTTGATATAAATTAGTGTCTATCAGCATTTGGTGCCAGCCGCTCAACAGGTGGCGATGCAATGCAGCGATTTCTACAATGTGACAAAAGGCTATATCTCAGGAACTACTGCATAAAAATGCATATGTAGATTCATCTTGACCCACATTAGTGTCTGTCATGTTTTGGTGTCAACTGTCCAACAAGTAGCGCTACTATGTAACGATTTTCACAATTTGAGGAAGGGCTATATCTTAATAATTACTGCGCAAAATTGTGTACAAAATTTATATGTGGATGCATTTTAATATAAGTTAGTGCGAATCAACTTTTGGTTCTAATTGCTCAAAAGGCAGCTGTACTATACAGTGATTTCCTCAGTTTAGGGAAAGACTATATTTCAGGATTTAATGCTGATAATCAAACACTTGATAGGTGAAAAAAAACGTTTATGTGACATTGTGCTGATTCAGTTTGAATGTATATCTACCTGTAGGTTGCGATGCTATAATGAAAATTTCCCCTAGAACGGGAATGCTATGTTTCAACTACTAGGGCATTTAAATGTACGAAACTTGATATATAATATTATAACCATTATGAAAACTCATTTTTTAAGATGTCCGTTAAACTATGTTTCTTTGAATATTTTGTGTTAGTTTTCTGTAAGATGAAAATCGTCTGCATTCATCATGGTAGATAATTTCAATAAATAATAGTTTTTGTAAATCATTTGAACTGAGTGAATTTGTATAGGAAAATATAAAAGAAAGTCTTGTGGTGACCACAACATATTAGTATATGTTAGCACTCATACAGTAAAAGTTGAATTTTCTCGCTGTCAATTGATTTTAATTTTACTTTTGTCTATTAGTTCCCCAACATATTATAGTCCATTTCCTCATTAGAGACACTTAAAGGCCACGAAATTCAGAGAGGGAGATCACGTGAATGAGATCAAGTGCTCAATTGCATCCAGTGAGATATCGTTATTTCTTCAGTAACTTAGCAACGGACGGGGAAAGTGAAATGACAGTTCATCTGAGCGTGGCCTTGAGGCGACTGCGTAAAGGAAATAGAGTATATAGGTATGGGGAACTTAGGTAATCGTGAAAATTTTCGACCTCGGTTTTTTTACTTTTTTTTACACGTTTTCAGGTGTGAGGAATCCAAAAATGACAAAATTTGTATGGTGTCTATCTGTAGGGTGTCTGTTAGTGGGTTAGAGGATTAGTGGGTTAGTCCGTTAGTTTGTTAGACTGTGTACACGATATCTCAAGAACAAATTGTCGCAGAGAGATCAGATCAGTTTTACAATATTACTTTCGACACTGGCAAGAACCCTATTCATTTGTAACATTCGAATTTAAAAACTTCGTAAGTTATTAGAAATTTACGATTTTCTTAACATGGGAGAATAGGACAAACATTCACTTAAACTTGCATTTAATGGAAAATGTTTACTGTAAAAATGTCAGACCAGTTTTAAAATATCACTTTTGATGCCGGAATGAACATCAGTAACTATAAATATGCTACTTTGAAAATTTTGCAAGTTATTGGAAATTTACAAATTTCTTAACATGGCAGTATAGGGCAAAATTTCACATAAACGTCAATTTTGAGCGATATTTTCATCGTAAAGATGTCAGACTACTTTTGAAATATTATTTAGGACACTGGCATGAATATTAATTAATGGCTATGAATTTTCCAATATAAAAATTTCGTAAGTTATTGGAAATTTACGATTTACTTAACTTGTCAGAATAAGGCAAAATTGAGCATAAACTTCCATTTTGAGGATCATAAATACATTAGACAACTTCAAAATTACATTTATGATATTTGTTAGAACATGATTGAATACAAATATTCTAATAGGAAAATTTCGTAAATTATTCATAATTTACGATTTTATCAACATCGCGAAATTGTAAATTTTTCATATAAATATGAATTTTTAGGATTATTGCATTGGAAATAGTAGCATGAAAACTAAACAACGGAATCAACCCTGATAAAATAAATTAATAGATTAGAATAAGATAAATATATCGAAGTGAACGGTGGATACCCTATTAAGCAGGGATTTCATTCTGCCACTGTATTAAGTTTTGGTCAAATTCATTTCTTTTAATATGATTATAGTATGTCTCGCACTAGAAATTTTTGAGAACATAAATATGATGGGGAACTGAACAGAGTCCACCTATGCCAACTAATTTAACTATTCGGTTAACTATTAATCATTCCATGTATACATTTTTGGGAATTTTCAATTATTCTCAAAAGTCAAAAAAATGTTTTGTGAAAGAATTCTTACATAAATTGGGATACTGTTGAAAAACATTTATATATATATACACTCCTGTTCAAAAGTTTAGCAAGATTTGCAAACGATCACTTTTTTTTCAAGTTAAAAACTTATCTCTCAATGAAATGTTTTCAAACATTGGATATTTTAAGAACTGGGTCTTCCTCATGTTGTTCAGTGAAGATTGGTTTAAGACAACAATTAGGGGGCCGGTAACAAATTGAGCAATATTAATAATGTTTGTTTTCACTCTGTATCGTTAAGTAAACGAAATGAACTGTAACTTTATTAAATGTTAATATAGGACCAGTTCAATTTGTGGATGAATTTGTGTGACTATAGCATGTTAAATAAGGGAGATATAAGCATTTATTTTAAAACTCTAAAAAAATCAACATGTTTTTTATTTATAATATACTGTTGCGAGTTTGTAAATAATTCTGTTTATTTTTGTAAAAATTATTTTAAAGAGGTTTAGTAAGTTGATAAAATGTTAATTTTGTGCATTTCTATTTTGTTTTAGAGTTAAAATATTCTTTTAAAAACGCATTAAAAAGCTACAATAAGGTATGTAATGGATTTGGCGCCAAATTTGGTGACTTTTCCCACATTGGCGACTTTTTTGGCGACCTTGGCGAGAAAATCCTTATTATCTATATACCAAATATGGAATATGTAACTTCATTGGCTGACCAGTTTCTGGATTTTTATACATTTTTCTGGGTTCAACACATGGGTTTAAAAGGAGCTGCATAGCGCCATATCCCGATCAGTCTCAGTGAGTTTCGCCAAGCGCTTGCATTGCGATTGAAGGAGTTCTGAGCCTCTTTGAAAGAGACTTGCTTTATGTGTTATTGCTATACAGTTTGTACTGCGGATATGCTATTGATGGCTGTTATTTAAGCTGTGTTTACTGGTGGAATTGAAATTGATACCCAGTTTATAGACCTGTATTCTTCTGTAGTTTTATGTAAATAAACTACCGAACTTTTGCAAGTTTCGCGTTTCATTCTCGGACAACTTACGAACCCCCAAGTATGCAACAATACAGAGTTTTTAACGAAAATTATTCCTACTTTCAGATAAGTTGGAAAAACACATTTGAAACAATATACTGCAATTAGAATACAAATACCTCAAATATCTCATGAAATATGAACATTTTTATGAAAAACGTGTTTACGGCGCATGTACGAAAGATAAAACATTCTTTATTGCATAGGTTGAAAGCTAGACGTATTGGGCAACTATTATCAAAAGTGTATTTGAATAGAATAAAAATTAAGAGAATTGTACAAAAAAGAACGAGCTAGATCTTAGATATTTTCTAAGAGTTGAAATTTCTTAAGGAATTTTTCACATGCCGCGTAATTAATTTTAAGATCCAATTATTTGAAGCACACTCCAAATGTACTTTTTGTGAAAAATCCATTATAAGCTTGTAACTTTAAGATGTTTTTGTTTATTTACTATGATTTGTGAGATCATAAGGGGTTTTTTTTTTCCCAAAAAACAACCTTTGGAAAGTGGTTGAAATAACTGGATCTCCAAATTAATTACGCGGCATGTGAAAAACCCCTTAAGAAATTTCAACTCCTGGAAAATATCTAAAATCTAGCTCGTTGTTTTTTGTAAAATCAGAAAATATCATAAAAATATTATAATTAATTCCTTCCCGCCCCTTTTTCTTCGTTCGTCAGAGCTACATTGTTTTTACTGGATTATAAGTGAAGTCACAGTTTTATGGACTTTTATGGGTTTTTATAATGATTTGAAATAGATCTAAAAGTTGAGAATCGTTCTGATATATACAAATATTAATTTGTGTATCTTAAATATTAGGACGAATTTCAAAAAATGCAATAAGTGTTTACTCCTGATTTCTATTACATGAAGAAATATTTTTTAAATAAAAAGCATATAACAATTTATGAGACTAGGTGTATTTTTTTTCCCGAATTCGAAATTAGAACTTTAATAAGTAAATAAATAAATAAACAAATTCTTTGTTCGATACTCGAGTAGGCCAAAGTGTAAACTAATGGCGGCTGGTACACGTAAAAGCCGTCATGGCCGGAATGTCCTCCATGTTCCATTCAAATTATACTGCTGGGGGCTACCAAAGCGGGGATGTCATCCCCTCCGTGGAGAATCAAAATTGTGATCGCATGTCTCTGAATTATCTTTAGGGATGCGTCCCAGATTGTGGCCAATTACCCACAGCCATAGTCGGCAACTTAGCACCATTTTGGCTACCGGAAAAATTTAGTAAAAATATTTATTTCATTTAGTCAGCGAACTGTAACAGTTTTCACAGATAAAGTAAAATAATAATAAAAAAAAATATATATTAAAATTTCCCGGTAGCCAAAAAGTGCTAAGTTAGCACACAGTGCAGTACTTAGCAGTTATACCCACAGTGCAGTACTTAGTGCTACATTAAACCTCATGACAATTTTCGCCTTAATATAGAAAATGTTTATATATTTTTGTGACAATTTTGACGTTCTCGTTGAATTTAAATTTTAAAATAAAAGCATGACTGATATCAAATTGGAGTAGGGTTTAACTATCTTCTGAAGTATTAAAAATAATTTTTGCTATAAAATGCCGCTGAAAAATGAACAATGGATCTAAGGCTATGTTTTTGCGCCTTCCGAAGAGAAATACTCTTATAACGTTAAAAAAAAAAAAAAAAAAAAAAAATGAAGATCCACAATTAATAAAAAAAGAAATAAACACCAAAGTGTGCCTTTGACTAGGGAAAAGTCAAAAAATAAATACCTAACAAAGATACCAACGTCTGTTATTAAATCCAAACTGTATCTCATGTTAAAAAGAAAACCCAACCCTTCCAAAGAGCTATCGCGCATAATATTTTTAATACCTCCATAGGAACTGTAAACAAAGTTATAATTTGATTTAAAGCTAATCAAAACAAAAAAACATAATGTTCATGAATCGCTTAACGCTGAAACATGTTTCGTAGCATAAGATTATGCACATATTTTTGCATGAAAATTATTTGGCAGTTGAAAAATGAAAATATATAGTTAAAATCGGTGAGGCTTGTATATTATTATCTGATTTTAGAAGAAAAAGACTTAAAATATTAGTTCAGGCTAAAATTATTTTGCTAAAAGTTTTATAGTTACAGTCGTTAGCAAAATTACTGAAGCACACATCCACGTTTTTTATATACATATTTTGTTTTTAGTTTGTTTTTAGTCGCTAATTTTTATCACGAACTTACATTTTTATAAACAGCATAAGACTAAGATTATGACTCGACAAATATTTACTGAACAAAACAGTATTAGCTGCACACATTTTAAATACGAACTATTGCTAGCGCTTCAATAATTTTGCTACTGACTGTATTACTGAATTCTCTTACAAGGGGAAACTTAAAGTAGAAATAATATCAAAGTTAAATTAGGTTACTATCAGAAATGTGTTTTAACACCTATTTTGAAAGAATAAATTCCATTCCTTGACTCAAACAATCTTCACTGTTTTGAATTCCATCAGGGTAAGTCTTATGCAAGCCATACCTCTAAATCTTCTCTTCTCCTTCTTAAAAAAAAAAAAAAAAAGGTAAATGGAATCATAATTGAAGCTATTCCCTTTAAAACAAGCTCTTTATAAGCGGCATCTCAAAACATTAGATGGAGTATGGAAGATTGCGGAGAGAAGTAGAATAAAATCAACACTGATTTTTTGATAAATGTCTGTTATCTTGGAAATGAAGGTGTAATATCATAGTTAAAAAAAAGGGTTATCAGACAGAACATATTTGAAAATAAAATTCATATCTATATTAATAAAATCAGAGTTTTGTCTGTAAATTTGTCGGAATCGAAAAATTTTGCGATATCTTCACGTTTCACACCCCATGAAAGCCGAAAATGACTTCAGAAAATTTTGCCTGTGTGTGTGTGTGTGTGTGTCTGTGTGTATGTCATCGTGTCCGAATGTCGCTTTTTTTGTCCGGGCATCACTCGAGAACGGCTGGACGGAATTCAACGACGCTTGGCAGGAATTTACGTCTTCACCCAACTTAAAATTATATCTATCAACTTTTCTGAAATTCCCCCCCGTTCCCCCCCTAGGGGGTAAAAGACTAAAACACGTTTGTCCGGGCATCACTTGAGAACGGCTGGACGGAATTCAACGACGCTTGGCAGGAATTTAGGTCTTCACCCAACTTAAAATTATATCTATCAACTTTTCGGAAATTCCCCCCCGTTCCCCCCCTAGGGGGTAAAAGACTAAAACACGTTTGTCCGGGCATCACTTGAGAACGGCTGGACGGAATTCAACGACGCTTGGCAGGAATTTAGGTCTTCATCCAACTTAAAATTATGTCTCTCAACTTTTCGGAAATTCCCCCCCGTTCCCCCCTAGGGGGTAAAAGACTAAAACACGTTTGTCCGGGCATCACTCGAGAATGGCTGGACGGAATTCAACGGCGCTTGGCAGAAACTTAGGTCTTCACCCAACTTGAAATTATATATATAAAAATTTTCAAAATTATAATTAGTGTTTAAATTGTGGGTAAAAAATGCCTGCGCATGCGCCATAAATATCTTTTCACTAAAATGCTTTGAATGAAAAAATGAAATATAAAAATAAATTTTTAAGTTAAAGACTTTTGTATTCGCGTGATTTTCACTACAAATTATGAAAAGATTGAAATGAAGTGTTGCCATCTAAGTTTCATACTTTAGTTAATTTTAAAAAATCTAACTGTCGTATCGAAAAACTGTTTACACCCCAGGATTCAGAAAAATCACCTCTTTCATTTGGTATTGAATTTGTAATGATAGGTCCGATATTTCTAATTTATTTTTCCCTTTATCCGTTTTCCCGTTGCCACTCAAATTTCATACTTTAGTTATTTTTTTAAAATCTAATTGTCGCATCGAAAACCTGTTTGAACCCCTGGATTCAGCAAAATCGCCCCTTTCATTCGGTATCAAATTTATAAATATAGGTCTGATATTTCTAATTTATTTTACCCTTTTTCCGTTTTCAACCCAGATTCAATATGGAACAGCTTTAGTATTGGATCCCTTTGGCAAAATTTGAAATTCGGCACCGAAGTAGCTCGGACGTTTCTCGCCAAGATCTTTAATTGCACAATTGAGATAGCCAATTCAGTTCATCGCAAAAATGGCTTAAAATATTTAAAGTCACCAAAGGGTTCCGATACTTAAGCTGTGCTTTTTGTATTTATTAGTGCTAGAGGCCTATTTCAGTCGGTACAGTTGTCGAATTTTTATAGGTCACTCTTAATTAATGCTAGAGGCCTATTTCAGTCGGTTTATTTAATGGGGATTTATTGAATGAAGTCCCCCCCAGGCACAACTTTGACATGAGTCCCCCCCTGGCCCAACTTTGACATGAGACCCCCCAGGCCCAACTTTGACATGACTCCCCCCCAAGGTACCACTATTTCAGTCGGTACAGCGTTGTCGAATTTTTATAATACACTCTTAATAGTGCTAAGGGCCTATTTCAGTCGGTTTATTGAATGGGGATTTATTGAATGAAGTCCCCCCAAGGCACAACTTCGACATGAGTCCCCCCCAAGGTACCCCTATTTCAGTCGGTACAGCGTTGTCGAATTTTTATAATACACTCTTAATAGTGCTAAGGGCCTATTTCAGTCGGTTTATTGAATGGGAATTTATTGAATGAAGTCCCCCTAAGGCACAACTTTGACATGAGTCCTCCCCCAAGGTACCCCTATTTCAGTCGGTACAGCGTTGTCGAATTTTTATAATGCACTCTTAATAGTGCTAAGGGCCTATTTCAGTCGGTTTATTGAATGGGGATTTATTGAATGAAGTCCCCCCCAAGGCACAACTTTGACATGAGTCCCCCCCAGGCCCAACTTTGACATGAGTCCCCCCCAAGGTACAACTTTGACATGAGTCCCCCAAGGCCCAACTTTGACATGAGTCCCCCCAGGCCCAACTTTGACATGAGTCCCCCCAAGGCCCAACTTTGACATGAGTCCCCCCCCAAGGTACAACTTTGACATGAGTCCCCCCCAAGGGACACCTTTGACATGAGTCCCCCCCCCAGGCCCAACTTTGACATGAGTCCCCCCCAGGCCCAACTTTGACATGAGTCCCCCCCAAGGTACAACTTTGACATGAGTCCCCCCCCAAGGCACACCTTTGACATGAGTCCCCCCAAGGCATACCTCCCCCTCATTGGGAAAAAGAGAAAAAACGTTGTTTTGCGGCTATTAGACAGTTTGGACTGCCAACGTTATTTGTTACAATATCTGCAGCTGAAACACATTGGTTTGATTTAATGAAAACTTTATCATGGAATTTAGATCGTCACTAATTAACTAAAGAAGAATTTGTCGATATTAACAAGTTTAGCAGTAGGCCTCTGGCACTAAATTAAAATCTGTCAATGTCAGATTTTCATGTTTTAAATAATGAAATAATGTCGTGTCTGTATAATTTTTATTTTTTATTTATTTATTTTTTATTTATAATACTGTCTATTAAAGACTTCTGTGGTCACGAAATTTGGTGCGTAAATTGTTTGTATGCATCCGGCACTTATTGTAACTGCATTTCACGAAATTCGAAATCTCCCCCCCCCTTCTCGGAGTCGGAGGGCAATAAACATGTGTAAAAACATGTTTTTCCGTTTGAATTCGCTTTGAATTATCTTAGAATGGCGAATTTTGGTGTGTGGATATTGATTAAGTGTACGCATTATGTACATTAGTGGGATTTTGCAAAACTTCGAACTCATCCGCTGAGGGTGGGGAAGTAAGAAGTGGGTAAGTTGTGCCGAAGACAGTGGGGACCCAGACTCCTAACATTGGGAGCGAGAAAACCTCTACCAATCACAGCGAGAACTTAGGTTATTAATAAAGATATGGCATTTTGACAAATCATTTAAGTTTAACGTCCAGCGAAGCGGGCAAAGCCTGCTAGTATATATATAATCAGTGAATTTCATTGTTGCTTCGTGGTTTCATTGTTATTCATCTGCTTTGAAATTTTCCTTTTTTAAATCCATATGGCTCCTATTCTGGTCGTGGCAGGCTGGATGAGTGTTGCCAGCGTGAAACTAGTTTAAACCCACAGGCAAGTCACAAGTCTTGCCGCCTGCCTCCTTCCTTCCTATCTTATGTTTCTTAAATTATTTTTACTTAAATTTTGAAAAAGTTTATAGTTTTAAGTTAAGATTTGTTGTGTTACTTTATTGATTCGTTTGTTTTGCAGGCTGTTAATTAATAAATCTGGTTTCTTTACATTAGTGTATTTCATCAACTGACAAAAATTTTTTTAATCTTATTGGTCATTGGTGTTTCAGTGATCTTGTATCTGTTGCTTGGCTTCTACTATGCTTAATAGATCATCATTATTATAATCTTTATATATATATTTCTTTTGTGCGTGTGTATGTCACTGAACTCCTCCTAAACGGCTGGACTGAGTTTAATGAAATTTTTTGTGTGTCTTCAGTTGGATTCGAGAATGGTTTAGATTTACAAATGAAAGTTGCAACTTAATTAGTTCTTTCTTAATTAATTTTTAACCAACTCTTTCAACAACTTTTCCACCTAGATGGCGTGAGTTGTCGTAAACACGATGTCAGAATTTATTTAATGTTGAAATGAAAAATGAATTTTTAACCGTGTCTTAAGAAGTGTTTAAAATATTTTTTCAAAATTAATATTTTTAGAATCGTAACCGTATCTTACGAAGTGTTTAAAATATTTTTTCAAAGTTAATATTTTAGAATCGTAAACACGATGTCAGAATTTATTTAATGTTGAAATGAAAAATCAATTTTTAACCGTAAGTGTTTAAAATATTTTTCCAACGTTAATATTGTTAAAATGTTGAAATTAGTTAAAATGGTATATTCTTTTAAAAAATTCGTCAATATCCGACGGAGTTATTTTATGTTAAAATGAAAAATGAATTTTTAGGCCATTATTATTTGTGCAGATGGAAAATGTACTTAAAGTTTTCCGAAAAATTTCACGATCACAAATGTTGACGGATATCCAATATATCGTCGAAGAAATCCCGATAATGGCGGACAATCTTATCATCTATGGCGGTCATTCTATGACAACAACATAGATATTGACATTGATAACCGTTGGGTGGTCCCATATTCGCCTCTGCTGAGCAAAACATTCAATGCTCATATTAATGTTCAGTTCTGCAGTTCAGTGAAGAGCATCAAATACATTTGCAAGTATGTGAATAAAGGCAGTGATATGGCTGTATTTCGAGTTGAAAATACCAATGTGAATGCTCCTCCGGTGAATAACAACAATGAAATAACACTTTACCAAATTGGCCGGTATGTCAGCTCCAATGAAGCTGTTTGGCGTATCTTTGGTTTCCCAATTCATGAACGGGATCCAGCAGTTCTTCATTTAGCCGTCCATCTTGAAAATAGCCAGTGCGTATATTTCACGAGCGAGACAGCGATTGATCGTGCTATAAATCCACCAAAAACTACACTCACCGAATGTTTTGAATTGTGTAATCGTGCGGATGTTTTTGGTGCTTTTGCACGGACATTACTCTATTCAGAATTACCACGCTATCTCACATGGGCTCCAACAAAAAATTGGATGCCCCGCAAGCAAGGCACGCCGATTGATGCATGTCCCGGTTTATTCAAATCAAACACCTTGGGACGAGTATTTACAGTCAGTCCAAGGCAGACTGAGTGCTTTTATCTTCGACTGTTATTGGTTAATGTCATCGGCCCTTTGTCATTTCAAGATTTACGTAAAGTGAATGGACAGCAGTATCCAACGTATAAAGATGCATGCCTTGCACTCGGCTTGCTGGAAGACGACAACCAGTGGGAGTGTATGCTTGCTGAAGTAGGACTGAACTGTACAGCAAAACAAATTCGTCTACTATTCGCTATAGTGTTGACTACATGTTTCCCGGCCCGAGCAGAGACATTATGGGATAATCACAAATATTCAATGACTGATTATATATTGCATCAACATCGTTCACGGTGCAACGATCTAACGATAGTATTCAGTGACGCTATGTACAATGAAGCATTGATTGCTACTGAAGATCTTTGCATTATCATTGCCAACTTACCACTCAGTCATTTCGGTATGCATTCAACAAATCGAAATGCATCTGATTTAATAAGCACTAAATTGAATCGTGAACTACAATACAATACTGTAGAAATGGCAGCGATTGTTGCTCGCAATGTCCCATTAATGAATGAAGAACATAGAACCGTTTACGACCGCATCATGCTCGCAGTTTTGGCAGGACAGGGTGGATTCTTTTTTTTTTTTTGGGTGCACCAGGTGGAACTGGCAAAACATTCCTTATTTCGCTAATTATCGCCGAAATACGATCAAATAATGGTATCGCATTGGCTGTTGCATCATCTGGCATTGCGGCAACTTTATTGGATGGAGGCAGAACAGCTCATTCATTATTTAAACTGCCACTAAATATTCAAAATAACCCAGACGCAGTGTGCAACATAAAAAAACAATCGTCCATATCCACAGTGCTGAAAATGTGTAAAATTCTTATCTGGGATGAATGCACTATGGCACACAAACATTCGATTAAGGCGTCAAACAGGACATTGAAAATATAAAAAACAAGGACAAACTATTTGGCGGCACTCTGTTACTCTTTTCAGGTGATTTCAGACAAGAACTTCCCGTTATTCCGCGTTCAACATACGCTGATGAGATCAACGCATGCTGAAAATCATCGTCATTGTGGCTTAATGTTGAAAAAGTACAACTGAAAGTAAATTTGTGCGTTCAAAAGCTTCAAGATCCATCCGCTGAAACATTCTCAAAACAATTGTTAGATATCGGCGATGGAAAAGTTACTACAGATGAAACTGGATGCATAAAATTACCGACCGATTTCTGCACAATCATTGATTCTCAAGATGCTCTTATTGACACGATATTTCCCGATGTACACAGACGATACACAAATCATGAGTGGCTGGCAGAAAGAGCAATTTTAGCAGCAAAAAATGTGGACGTCAACGAATTGAATCTCAAGATATAACATTTGTTACCAGGAGACTTGGTGTCATACAAATCTAATGATACAGTTTGCGATGCCACCGAAGCTGTAAATCATCCAACAAAGTTTTTAAACTCATTGGATTTACCAGGCATGCCACCGCATATTTTACAACTGAAGGTTGGATCTCCGGTTGTTTTGCTTCGTAATTTGAACCCACCACGGTTGTGCAACGGCACGCGATTAGTCATAAAAAAATTAATGAAAAATGTTATCGAAGCCATAATTTTAAATGACAAATTCCGAGGTGAAAATATATTACTACTGCGAATCCTTATTATACCCACAGATGTGCCAATTCAATTTAAACGCCCTCAATTTCCAATTAGATTGGCATTTGCAATGACTATCAATAAGTCTCAGTGCCAAACGATGTCTGTCTGTGGCTTAGATTTGAGCACATCATGTTTTTCACACGGATAATTATACGTGGCTCTTGAGTGGGCAAACCATCCAGTTTGTTTGTATTGGCGAAAGATGGGATAACAAAAAATATTGTACACTCTGTTGCATTAAGGGATTGATATTGTTTTTTAGTAATATTGTTATAAGTAGCGATATGTATATAATTTTAAAGAATCAATTTTAATAAATTAAAAAAATAAATGATTGGTGTTTTGTTATTTTTATATTCTTTCACCGTTCACAGCGCTCCATACATCTTCCACTTATATACCACATCCTTACACACTTACAATAAGTTAGTTATTTTTTTCTAGCAAAATATTCTCTAGAAATAATTTATATGACAAAACAACGTTTGTCGGGTCAGCTAGTATATATATATATATATATATATGGGTCAATGCCAACGCAAGGAGTAGAAACCATGTCCCTTAGCCCTCAAAAATCTAAAATATTTTCATTAAGAAAAATTTTTACAGCTAGGGTATTTCTTACGATTTTCTCTAGTTCAGTATTATTATAAAAGTTTGTAATATTATTTATTGTTCTTAGAACTCTATATATAAAACCTGGAACTCCGTGGACTGTCCCCAAGGGAAGTCTGCATAATATAGCAATGTTTTCAAGCTTAGAATTAATGTTTTTTAATTACATTTTGATTTGAGCAGGACATAATTATCATTAAAAAATATATTTATTAAATTTTAGAGTTATAAAATGAATCTAGTATTTTTAGTTAATTTATAACAAATGTCCCTAATCAAATGCATCCACTCCGTGGACAACTACTTACAGTCGGCTGCAAAATTATTCGAGCACTAGCCAATAATTCCTATATTTAAAAAGTACACTTAAGACTGTTTTGCTAAGTAAATCCTTGTCGAATCATGTTCTTAGACTAATTAAGAACATGACTCGACAAGGATTTATTTAACAAAGCTGTATTAAGTGAACTTTTTTTTGGTAAGGATTATTGCTAGTGCTCGAATAATTTTGCAGCCGACTGTAATTTCCCATAAAGTTCAGTAGACGGCACTGCCTGTCACCAGTGTCATGGCTGAACTCAATGCTTTATTTCGTTCTGTTGAAATAGATTTCATCTGCGATACCTCTATTTGGCTATCTCATTAGTCCACTCTGTGGTCAGAAATATACAGGTAATTATAAGGATTATTTATTATCTAATTATTATTACAATTAATGATTATAAGGCTTAATTCGACACTAAAGTTAAATTGTTCCTGACATTATTGCTTTGTTCCTTAAAATTCAAAATCAGACATTCTATCTACATCGTGGACTTTCACTCCGTAGACATCATTTGATCACGAAGTGGACACTTCTTTCCACGAAGTGGACACTTCTTTCCACGGAGTGGACACTTCTTTCCACGGAGTGGATACTTTCAAATTTAATCTTAAAATTAGATAAATGAACTTGAAGAAAATTTAAATCTATTTGATAAATAAATTTTACCCCTTTTTTTCATTAGCCAACTGATTGCTTATGGTACAATGAAAATATCTCCCCCTCCCCCCAACTTTTATATTTTTATTCGTGATTTCCTAAAAATGTCATTTCAACTTCATTAAAGCAGTATTTGCTATTTTTTACTAAACTGTTAAGCATTTCTCTACATGGTTTAAATGTAAGAACAGAATTCATATAATGTAAATTTAGGAACAGTTTTATGAGTGTTGTTTACAGAGTAATGCAAGAGATATGGTATATACTATATGTCTTTTTTTTTAAAAAAAAAGTTTTAAAGGTAAAATGTAGAAAAGGTAACATAACACTTTAGAAAAATAATTTTAAAAATGTAATTAAATTTAGTTTCAGAAAAAAAAATAAAAAAATAAAAATGTTTTACAACAAAACTAAAATTGTCTTGTATTTTTATTAATTAAATAAGTTTTTTACAAAAACAACACTTAATATATATATTTATTTTCTTTGCAGAAATTTATCATGCCGTTCAAGAAAAATGGAAATTCCCATGGAACCCAATGCTGGACAAACAAAAGTACACAAACCTTAGCTCAAACTCAGTCAAAAAGAAAGAAAGTTAGGTGCAGTTGAAAAGCAAAAAGATAAGAAAAAGAACAAGAAAAAGAAACTTCCCAGCCAAACTACAGAAAAACGTATAGAACGAAAAAGACAAAGTATGCAGAGAGCAAGAGAAAGACTAATGCTCTTATTACACACAACGAGTTTTCGCACAACTTTTGAGCCAATTGTTAATTTGAGAATCACGTCAGTGCTCAGTGTAATAGGAATTGTGAATACGAACATTTTTTTCAAACCAACATCTTTGTATGTAATAGGAGCATAAGAAATGATCCCACAAGACATGAAAAAGATAAAGAAAGATAAATATATCACAGAAGGAAGAAAACTACAGTTGAAATGTCTGAACGAATGAAAAGAAGTGTTAGGAAAAAATTGAAGAATCAAAAAATCAAAGGCAGAGATTGAAGAAACAGCATAATCTTTGAAGAACATCTCAGAGATGATACACCTCCTGAGACACCTCGTTTAGCAGCCATAAACATCCCACCACCACAAATTAATCCATGTCTGACATCAAAACCATCTGTATCATCATCTACCAGATTAGAAAGTAAACAAGTCTTCCTAGTTTTAACAGAAAAAAATAACAAGGAAATACATATCTTGAACATATCAGACCAATCACAAAAAAAAAAAAGAAAAAAAAAAAAAAAAAAAATGAAAGAATATGCTGAACTAACAATTATTTTCCTGTTATTTTCATTTTTCAAAAGAATTAAAGTAAAAATATTTGTAGATTGTTTTCTAAAACACAAGTAAAACAATATGGATGAAAAGATGCCTGTAACATAACTTTTAGGTTTGGATATTTATAAGAGTCCACTCCGTGGTCAGTGATGTCCGCTCTGTTGAAACATTAATTTTGAAATTAATTACCAATCAAAAAATAGCTAACGAGATAGCTCATCAAGTAAATTAGATTCATAGTTGTCAAGAAAGAATTAAGGATTTTTTTTTTAAATTTTTGGTAAAATTTTTATATTTTCACCTTAAGTCTTCGTTTTCTACCCTTTAGATTGGCAATCACCCATATATATCTTTGCAAAATCGTTGCATAAATGTGTGAATCTCCTCTGTGTTTGTCCTGTTGTACTGCCCGCTCTCGTCTTAACAGCGGACAATACCTAATCTCGCCGATAGCCGTGGCCCATGTTCATTGTTGACAGATCTGGCAGATTTTTTATTGAATAATCACCAATAATTTTGAGATGTTATATTTGATATACGTAATAGACGTATCCCTCGGGGGAGCCTGCAACCCCTAGAGGGCGCGTCCCCAGGTGGCGGATAGGGGAATGCCTTCTTTGGATTTTCCTCTGGGTGATAGAAGGGGAATAAAATACCTTCCGCGGACCAACAGGCAGAAGTCCAACCTCCTTGGAGGCAATGGCAACCATTTTTCCAGCTGCTTTAGAAGCATTAAATAAAGGTCAATCAAGGCTAACCCACAATATCCAACACCAATTATAAGAAATTGACAAACTACACAAGATATGTATTCTACAGTGGATCCCCGCGCATGCCGGCATCCCTGGAAACGAAGTGGCAGATCAACTTGCCAAGAAAGGGAGAAATCTCAATAATGAAAATATCGCCAAGGTCACTCTTGACGATGTTAATGCGATGGCAAGGTTCCGTTTGAGTGAAAACACCATTAAAAAAGACTCGCAGATCTGTGAAATAAACGCTAACAGAGACCTTACCAAAACTATCATCCGCCTTAGAACTGGTCATTATCGAGGTATGAAGATCCTGAGAGATGGCAATAGAACTTATCGTCTCTGCAGCAACTGTGATGATGTTCCACTAACACCAAAACATATTTTTGACTACCCAGCCATTTTAAGATCCCTGGCTCAGCTTGGGGAATTCTCCCCCTTTGACATCGAGAGTCTGTACTCCGATAACATCAAGGAGTTGGCCGGCTGTGTTTTGCACACTCATGGTTCTCTATAGTTCTCCCCATGGACACGACACCAACCAACCAACCAATAGACTGTCTATCTTTTCAAAGTGATTAGGCAAACGTTACAATTAAAAATTATTGGTGATTATTCATTAAACAATCTGCCAGATCTGTCAACATTGCCCATGTTACTCTATGGGAAAATTTCTTTCCATAATTACTCATTCTAACGTACTTCTTTTAACTCCGTTTCCACATTCATAAAATTCACAGTTGTTAAAATAGTACTCATTTTCTGAAAACTATTTTTTTTTTTTTTTTAAGTTTAAAAATGTGAATTTTCCCCAAATGCATTTTTCTTATTTTTTAGCTGCAAAAGGAAATACTAAAAATTAAAAAAATCAATTTTTGGAAAATAAGTACTCGCTTAACGATTATGAATTTTCTGAATGCGAAAACGGAAAAAAAAAAAAAAAAAAAAAAAATAGGTAATGAATAATTATGGAAAAGCAAATTTTCCCATAGAATAACATGGTCCACGGCTGCCTGCGAGATTAGATATTGTCAGCTCTTAATCGCCGGGACTGATTTGGTAGACTGATGGCTTAGTTCTTAATTTTGCTAGAGGAACCTTTTGTGGTATAAATATTTAATTTTCCTCATTTTTGTGCAGTCAGCTCTCCGACTGGCATACATGCTTGGAGAGAAAAAAATCCAACTAGGCTCACTTTTTATTCGATATTAATTACGGTTATTCCGTTGACACATTAATTAATATTTCCACAACTAATTAAATTCTTTAGTTTTTTTTTTTTTTTTTTTTTTTTTTTTTCTACACCACCTTTTAAATTTTTTGTTCTAGTTTATGTCGATTCGGTAATTCTGCGACACGTATATTCACTAAATGCGTACATATACACACTTCACTGTACATATACACATACATCTTTTATCACAACAGAAGATTACGCTTAGTGATTTAAACGAGAAGTTTGGACGCTATTTATCAGCTTTCTTCTCTTATGTTTTAAATTGGCTAATTGATATGACATGCAAATATAGAGTGTCTCGCATTTCACAATTAACGCTAATTACTATTGCAACTACTCACCCTTGCAAGTGGCCTCACATTCTTCCTTCGTTTCAAATCTGTTTTCATTGCCCTCACATCCACCGTATACGAAAGTCTCACACTCGCATGTATCTCGGTTGTAGTACCATGCATTAATACGACTAGAACAAGGTCCCGGGTTCTTTAATATGAAGCAAAAATCGGGGGCTGTAAACAAATTTTAAGAGAAAGGAATATACTCATGAATGGAGCACCATTATAATGATGTATAATAAAAAAGAAAATAGTATGCATATTTAGATGAAACAGAAATTTCAAAAAACAATAAATATTAAAAATCTAAAAAAAAAAAAAAAAAAAAAAAAAAAAAAAGTCTAGGATGTAATAGTATTAATATCCAAGTTACTTTAGAATAATAAGTACAAAATTTTGAAGAAACACCATAAAATGCAAGAACTCGCAACAATTATTTCGTGTCGAAAGAAAACACTATCTTTTTTCAAGCTAACAAAGTAGGCACGAGTGCTGCAAACAAAGCGACAATAAAATTTTGTGATTATTACTTTTACACGCCAGTTCTGTGGTGCTTATTCATAATTTAAAATAATGTCTTCCATTACATCAGCGTTACCAACATTTGAATTTATTCCGAAGCATTTTTAATCCCACCTTTATTTTATACCATATTTTTGTAAGAGTATTTCTTTCTTCTTTTATCGTAGTCATATATTGGAGAAAATTATTCTATTAATAAAGTGGTGTGAAAAAAGGGCGGAGTTAAAAATGCACCAGCATAAATTAAAATATTGGCAACTCTGTTTCGTGGTATTTGTATGATTAAGATTTCAGAAATATATTTTAAGGAAATGTGACAAAATACTACATAAGATGTTTTTTTCCCTTGAAATCTTTACTTTACACTAGCAGGTTTTGCCTACTTTTGCCACTAGTAACTATATTTAAAGTAATTTCCAAAAAGCATTAATCACTATATTTTAAATCACTTTATGAAAAATACATAAGGGAAAAAAAAAAAAAAAAAAAAAAAAAAAAAAAATCCAATGAAGTTTCTTAAACTTCACTTTGGGCTCCCCTTGCCTTCAGAAGCGTCTTGCCCGCCTACACTTTATTGATTCCGAGTCCCCACTGCTTATATTTACATCTTAATTGAATATTTCAATTTAGGTGCTAACTGGACAGTTAATAGCGTGGGGCCTGGTCGTTTCCCCTGATTTAAAGGGGGTGAGAGAAATTAGGTTTTTCCCTTACAGGTCGATTGCGCCGGTGAGTTCCCCCACATATCTTTCCCCATCTCTTCCCCACCACTTCTTTTTCAAGACATGCTTCTCAAAGGGATTAGAGCTATTTATCTATAAGAAACACGTGACACTTTGTATAGAAAATTGAATGGAGTTAACAGTTTTAAAATCTTGTTTAGCTTATGATTTCATTCCTATAAGCGTTTATATTTTATTGTGTTCATGCTGCTAGATTGTAAATTATGCTATTATGGAATTAATTTACAGCAAACGTGGTAAACCACTAATTTTGTTTTGTAATTTCAAATTTTATAAAGACTCTGTAACAAATGACGGTATTAAATAGCGATGTGTAAACAAAAAGTGCATTGCAAAATAATAAAAAGAAAATAATTTTTTATACCCCACCCTGCACCCCCGTCATTAAAAAATATATGCCTATTTATGATGCAATATAACTGTAGAATGCAAGAGAAACAAACGAACAGTTGCCAAAATTATCTATAAATTTAAAAATATATATTTAGGATCCAAATGAAATATGAATTAATCCATAGTACTCATACTTTAGTCATTAAACAATTATACATGGAAATGAAACTTTATATAAAGCAATATATATTGAAAAGTTAATGAGCTTCATAAGGAGCCTGATACATAAGATCATACATAACAAATATGAAACAAGTATAACAGAAATAAATAAATGGTAACTAGAAGAAGAAGCACAGGCCCCTACGGCTATATTATATATATATAAAGAAAGAAAAACAAATACTGTACTTCAATTATTTCTTTATTTTTGATTCTATGCATTTCATACTGCCAAGTTACTTCGATTGAAGTATATTGTAACAATTTTATTACAAATTATTAACACTACTATATAACATTTAAGGATTTAAATAACTATTTTAGCTTTAATATGAGGGTTATAACTGTAATTGATACATAACAAGTTTAAATTATCATCACAATAATTGTATTTTTTAAAAAGTAAAGTTATTGATGAAGGTGCTTAAGATAATAGTTAAATTATTAATCAAATTAAAATTCATTTTAACGAGTGCCTTTCAATAACATAATATTAAATGTTATCTAACACAATTGTTGATATCCTATAATTGTCTCTAATCTCATTTTAAAAAAAAAAAAACTTTTCTACATTACGATCATAAAATTACGATGTTAATTAATTACATTTTTCAAAAATATCTCGTTAAGCTTTAATTTTCATTTGCTAATTATTATTATTTTTTTTAATTTACAGTAATTATTATCTTCATCTTAACTACAATTAGTAAGGTCTCCACTTGTCTGTGGTGGATTCTGCTCCTTATTCTTCTTCTAGTAATTATTATTTTTTTTTTTTCTGTTATAGTTTGTTTATATTTGTTACACATAACTCATCAGTAAATATAGCAGATACAACTCATTAACTTTTTCAATATCTTCTGCCGTGTAAAAAGTTATATTTTATTCCTATAAGTAAATGTTTATTGATTAATTCAAACCTTCTTTCCTTATGTTTGATCACAGTAATATAAATTATATATATACATATATTTATTCAAACTTTCTCCTTTCTTTCCCCACTAGTTGATTATAAATAATTATTTATAGTGATAGTTAAAAAACAAAAAGAAAGAAAGTAACACATTTGAAAGATTTTTTTTCTCTTGAACCCAGTTTTAAAATTTTTATCGCAAATTATTACAAACAAAAATTTTATTTTAAAACTTAAAAATAAGAAAATCAAATATTCCCATTGTATTCCTTACAAAATCTTTACAAAATATCTTATAAATATTGTTAATACAAAAATAATAAATTTATATTTTAATATCATGACCTGATAAATCAGTACTTGAATTTTTGGTAAAATGAAAATAGATAACTAAAAATAAAAGTACAGCATATACACGTATAAATAATTAATTACACATTCGTTTATTTATTTTTTCTTTTTGCACGCGTGTGTGTGAGAGTGTGTACTATTTATGTCACCTGTAAGGGAATGAAGGACACATCCCCCCCATGCTTATCAGTACATGTCAGCCATAAACATGGACAACGGACACAGGAAAGGGGGGTGGCAGGGCAAACGACCTGTGCCTGCGAAAAAAGGGTGAGGGGAAACGACCCATTTTTTCTGTCAAGATATCATACGTCAGGGGAATCGACCTCCACCCAATAGTGTTTCTATTATACAAAGACTACGTTTTCTGGACAGATTATTATCTTCGCTCTATGACAATAGACTGCAGCAAAAGACAATTGAGCTGTAAAACGTTTAATCAATTAAAAAAAAAAAAAAAAAAAAAAATTAAAAAAAAAATCAATTGAGGTAGTGAATCAACGAATGCTTTTCCAGCTTCGCTGGTCACTATATTTAAAGGGGACTAATGTGCAAGTTGTACCTAACGGGACTAAAGTGAAAGTTGTACCTCACGGGACTAATGTGAAAGTTGTACCTCACGGGACTAATGTGCAAGTTGCACCGAAGAAACAAACTATTTCTTTCAACGAAAATGCCTACTAACCCTGGACGATAGGTCTAATATATCGTATCATATTATATATCGTATTTATCGTACTTATTTTGCGTCCTTCTTCGACTCGTTTTAATACGCATTTTTTACATGCATGAGCAGCCCCCGAAAAACAAAAACATTAAATCATTCAATTAATTTTTTTACTTTTTTTTATTTCATATTATTTCACGCGCACTTTTTATTTCCTAATTCAAAATTATGAAAAAAAAACTTTTTCGATATCGCTTCTAACGATACTGATTATTATTAATTTTCTTTTCTTTTTCTTTCAATAATAATAATAATAATAAAAAGATTTAGATGAAATTCTGGCAAAAGCAGAATTTAGTTTAGGACGGAGGACTATTAGTTTTTTTTTTTTTTTTTCTTTTTTCAAATTACAACATCGCTTTCAAATTATTCAATTATATTTTCGATAAATTTTAGATTTCGACAAATGTCCAACTATCGAAATCGACAACGTAAAAATCCCAGATTGAGACTAATAGGCCCTCAGTCCTAAATAAATAAATAAATAAATAAATAAATAGGATTTTGAAAAGTGAATCAGGAGAGGTTAAAAACGGACCTTCATACAAAATTCTATAGCTCTGCGATAAGCCGTTTGACTACAAAATGATCTCTAAGTTTTTTATCAGTTTATCACGCCATTACATACGGTTTAGGATACTGTAAAGACATTGAAATATTTTCTTTAATCAATTGACTTTTTTTTTTTTTTTTCCCGTTAATTATCTGTAAAAATGTAACATCTCTTGAAGGATCGAACTCATGACTTTATGGCGCTCTAACCAACTGAGTTAACAGGCCGTGGAAAGACTGCTTCCATTTACGTTTCTGTCTCCAGAGTGCTATTTCAAAAATTTATATATTTGAATTAACTAAAAAAATGAATTTGAAATTCGGAAATCGAGCTTAGAGTCCGGCACGGGTCGGGTAAAATCGGACTCGAACCCGAAAGGTGATTTTTAAATCAAACCGAAACCCGACAAAAAATTTAATCGACCGGAACTCGCAATAGAGAATTTTGACGATCCGCACCGCAACCCGAACCCGATTTCTTTACACTCGAACTCGACCCGAAAATGGACTTATTTTCATCCGAACCCCACCAAAAATCCTAATGTAAAGAAAATTAATAATTCATCTAAAAATCATATGCAAAATATTTTTAAGTTATAAAATAAGGTAAATTTTCATTGACATACAGCTGGTAAATCACTTTAAAAAGAATTAGAAATGTAATTGCACTAAATAAGTTAAAAATTTAAAAATCTGAAAAATGGATTAATGTTAATTTTTAACTACTTACATGTGATGTGTACTTCAAGTGTACAAAAAATGGTTTAAAATTTTGTGTTTGTAGTTTATTGTTTAATGCTTATGACATACACAGAGAGAGAGAGAGAGAAATAAAAAATAAAATAAAAACTAATATGTTGGGTCCACCACAAGACTTTCATTTATATTTTCCTGCGCAAAATCATTAAGTGCGAATAATATATTAAAACTATTATTTATTAAAATTATTTAACACGATGAATGCAAATCAATTTCATCTTAGGGAAATCTAATGCTATGTATCCCAAGAAAGACAGCTTTATCGTCTATAAATAACAGCTTAAAAATGCGTTTTTGTAATGGCTATCTCACATATGAAGTTTCGTACAGTTATATGCCATACAAGTTGAGATATAGCCATCCCGTTATCGATGAAATTATCAGTATAACAGTGCCACCCTTTGGTCTATCAGCATCCAAATTGAGTCAGCTTAATGTCTCTTAATGACCTTCTTACATATCAAGTTTTGTTTGATTATACGCAATAGAACCTGAGATATAGCCTTCATTTTAATTGTGGAAATCAATGTGTAGCAACGCCACCTGTTTAGCGGTTTGCACCAGAAGTTGACAAGCACTAATTTATGTTAAAATGTATCTGCATACAAATTTATATGCGATTCTGTGCAGTATTTCCTGAGAAATAGCCTTACCTTAAATCGTGAAAATCCCTATATACAACGCTACCTGTAGGCCTATAAGCATTCAAATAAATTCAGAGTAATATCTCATAATGGTCTTCTCACATACCAAGTTATATTTGATTATACGCAACAGAACCTGAGATATAGCCTCCCCTGAAATTGCAGAAATTGCTGTATAGCAGTGCCACCTATTAATCTGTTGACACCAAAAGCTGATAGGCACTAATTTAGGTCAACGTGCATCTACATATAAAATTATATGTAATTCTGAGCAGTAGTTCCAGAGATACAGTTGACACAAAATTTTTGTCATACACATGCACACAGACAGACAGACAGACAGATAAGACATTTTCTTAAAATGATCAAATCGTGTTCTAGACCTCTCAAAACGTGTAAATCCACTGACAACCAGAAGTCGAAATTTCTTACGAATCCAATACTTTCTTCTATTGAATATAGAAGAAAGTAATAAAACAGTACAGTATTACAGACACCGACTAAATTTCTGTTCTCATCTAAATCTACCTACATCTATATATTAATAGGCAAGCACAGAATTTGTGGTACACTTTGAACATATTAATTACGGGAGTACAGGGTTGAAAATGGTATCATTCGAAAGATATGATTAGCTAGATGTGCAGAATACAAAAATTATTTTCTTACGATGACAAGAAAGTATTTAAAAATACTTTTATTTTTTTTTTATGCATTTTTCCATTTTATACACATATTCTTTTATATCAAAAAATATCTAAAATAGAAAGTCGTTAAAGCTAGCAATTTCTAAAAACTCAAAAAAAGTCAGAGACACAGTAATTTGTATAATGTAGCATCACTATACTCTCGACTACAGATTTTTTATTCTGAAAGAAAACAGCCATTAGATGGTAGAAATTTGAGTGAATGAGTGGTAAATCGAAAGTTTATACTGTTCAAAAGATACTCAAGTTAAAAAAGGATTTGATTTATGAGAGTTTTAATTTTCTTTTTCCTAATTTTTTTTTAAATCTAATTTCTTTCTTTCTTCTTTTTCTTTCTTTTACTTTTTCTATTTCTTCTTTTTTTTTTTTTTTTTTTTTTTTTTTTGGTGATTTACGTCAGCTCTAATTTGAAGAGATTTTTTTAAGCAAAAACACAATTCCAATTAAATAAAATTGACTACTTATTTAAAAAAAAAAAAAAAAGAAAGAAAGAAACAGATTTATTACTATACGCAAACGAAGTGATGACGTCACTGGTTATTTTAATAACAAGCAATCAATAATATGAAACAATATTTCTTAGAATATATATGTATCGCGAAAATATACATTTGGCATGTATGTTTTCGTATTACGTTTTTGATCGCCAAATACACAAAACACCAACGACAAATATTATCAAATCTATGCCCATTTTGTTTCTAGAGTTTTGAAATTTAAAATTTTGTCATTTCGACAGTAAAATAACTTAATCTAACACTTGTGCACGATGACTAATTTTTAATTATACCCAAATATGGGGATTAAAATCGGGAAATAATTTTCCTGAATTATATATATATATATATATATATATATATATTTTTTTTTTTTTACAAAAAATCCAATGGGTGATTAACATAGGAAATCTTTTTCCCTGGCCCCAACGACGGTCAGTGAAGTCACACTTTGCTTGCGCGTATCTTCTACATATATAGGAAAAAAGACTAAGATTTCTAAAAGTTTTTGATTTCCGGTTTTCAACGAATTTACACATTTCGAGATTTTTTTGCATTTCAGTTAACTGAAATTGACTACTTATTTCTTAAAAAGTGGATTTATTACTAGCTTCTGCATGTATAAGAAGAAAGTAGAAGATACGGAAAAAATTTCAATTTCCGGTTTTCCATGAATTTACACATTTTGAGATTTCCTGAACTCAATTCGGCCATTTTTAGAAAATATCTTTTTTTTTTCTTTTTTTTTTTTAAGTTCGAACACTGTGGTTTATGAACCAATGGACTTAAATTTAACCGAACTTGATATTTGGTTGGACCTTGGTTTGAATTGGTGCCGATTAGCTTTTGGGATACATCACAGAAAAGGGGTCGCTTCCACGTTGCTATTTCCCCTTATTTCAGGAAAGGCTCAGCATCTACAGTGCATCAAACTTAGAGAAATATATTAAGGAAAACTCTGCTGATTCACTTTGGATGCATATTTTCCGACAAGTGGCGCTGCTTTGTTGCAGTTTAATTTCGTTTACGAGAAAGCAATTACTAAAAAAAAAAAAAAAATGGTCGGGTTTCGACTACTTGGCGTTACTAATTTCAATTAATTATTAAAAATATCTGCAATAGAATAAATATTAATCATCAGTTTAAGTTCCCACTCTATTTCAAAAGGGTGTGAGTAATAAAAATAGATTCACATATCTAGTTATGTCGGAGAGGGAGCCTACGGCTTATATTCTAAATAATAATAGTGATTGGATGTTTTAGTTGTGAATTTAGCTCAATTATGTATCAGACAAACTGCCTTCATCTTTAATGGTACTTATTATTCTCAAAATGAGGGTATGACAATGGGCAGTCCTCTCTCTCCCTTGTCGTGCGACATTTCTATGCACTATTTTGAAGAAAAACTCTTCGGTGTATATAAATTTCCTCATTGGTTCAGGTATGTGGATGACACTTTTGTCCTTGCTCCTCCTGATGTCGATTTTTCCAGTTTACTATCTTTGGTCAATTCGATTGACCCATGCATCCAGTTCACTTTCGAGATTGAAAAGGATTGTTCTTTGTCATTCCTTGACGTTTTTGCATCTAAAGACAAAGATCGGTTCTCAACAACTGTCTTTAGAAAACCACTTTCTGTCTCTCTTCCGCCACATGCTCTCTCTAACCACGCCCCTCAACAGAAAATATCTGCTTTCTATACTTATGTTTTTCTTGCCTTGCACATTTGCTCTGATTCGTCTAGTCTTTTGAAAGAAATGAATTATTTGAAGTCTCTTGCTGTTTTCTAGAGGCTATAATCCCTCTATTATTGATAAAGTTCTTTATACATTCAAGAATTCTAAACGTTCTGATTCCAATTCGAATGATCACAGTCTCATCCCAGTTGTTTTGCCTTTTCATTTATCTCTTTCTTTTAAAATTTCTAGAATTCTTTCACCATTTGGTTTTGAAGGCATCTACAAACCCGTTAACAAAATTAAATTATCTTCTCTTAAAGATCCCATTCCTACTGATTACCGTTCTGGCATTTACTTTATATCATGTTCGTCGTGCAATTTAGGTTACATTGGTCAAACTAGGAGGCGTTTGAAAAATAGAATAAGTGAACACCGTCGTATTGTTCGTAATGAAGAGATTTCCAAGTCTTCTATTGCTTCCAACTGCTGGGCTCATGGACATCGTTTTGATTTTTTTAAAACTAACATAATTTCATCTCCTGTTTCCTCTTCCCATTTAGATATCCATGAAGCTTTTTATGTATTTAAAAATTCGAAAAATCTTGTTAATGATATTTCGTCTACTCTGTTCTTGTCTGATGCTTGGAAATTACTCACATAAGTTCGTTTTTATTTAATTTTTTTTTTCTTTTTTAGATTTTGTTACATGTTCTAATGTTATTTATTTATTTATTTTGCTCACGCCAGCATTTGTATTCACAATCAACTTTATATATTTTGCTCCTTCTTGGAAACGAAACTTGTGCGTTGCCTCTTTGACTGCAGCACTCGTGCCTACTTTGTTCGCCTGACGAAGGGTCATGTAATCTTTCGACCCGAAACAATTGTTGCTTGTTCCTTGTATTTTATGGTGTTTATTGAAAGTTCTGTAACTATTACTTTAAAATGCCAGTTCTGTGGCGTTTTATTATTATAAGTATTTTAAGAGCTTATGTTGTAACTACAGAGATATTTTTACATATATAAGTTTTAAAGCAATTTATTTATAAGTAAAATGAATTATTTACTCGAACTATATTCGATAAAATTATTTTTAATGACAAGTGCTGTCAAATTTAACAAATTTTGTTAAATATTAATTTTACAGTATTTTTCTTGAAAACGGATAAAAACAAGTGTATGAAAGATCATTTAGTTCGCAATTTGAATATTATGATGATGTAGTTGTGCATATACAGTACACTCTCAAAAATCCGCATAGCTTAAAATGAAGTGTTTTGCGGATTTCTGAATTTTGCAGATTTTAGAATAATTTCTTTTATTTACATCTTAGAACCTCATTTGAGTAGCAAATCTTTAAGATACAATTTATATGTTATATATATAAAGCTGAAATAAAGTGTGTCTAATAAAAGTACAAGTATTTCATGCAATTTTAATTTAAAGAACAATTTTTATATATCACATTATAGTTACAAATTATCTAGATTTTTGAAAAGACTGATCAATTGTAGTTTAAGTAAGAATATTCATACATATTTATTTTCCTATAACCTGCAAAAAAGTCAGCAATTCTTGGTCAATCACATAAGTTTGTGCTATGAGAAAATTTGAGTATTTATCTTCATGAGAGAAAATCTTTCATGAAAACTGTCTTTCTCCTTTTCCTCTAAATTATTATCATTTATTTTTTAATAATTATGTATAATTACACTTATCATTTCCTCCTCTGCAATATGTTGAGTGATTGGTGATTCATCAGCACCAGTTAAAAACTGATTTGTCTCCTAATACAGCTGAATTTTTGCAATCCACTAATCAACAAATCAATTGTGACAATGTTTGATTACATTGCAAATGATATGCGGATTTTTGAGAGTTGACTGTATTATGAAAATATGAGATAATTTATTACTTAATATATTATATGTGTGTGTGCGCGCGCGCGCGCGTGTGTGTGTGCGCGCGCGCGGGCACGTATATATGTACATATATTCTTAGTTCAGATTACACAAAAAGAAGTTTTATTGTTTTAATAATATTGAAAATAATAATAATTAGCTACCGATTGATTATTTTAAACAGACTCTCTCCCTATCGCCGTCGGCAAACCTAGGTCATGTTATTCTATGGGAAATTTGTTTATACGATTACACATGTTACCTACAGTATATATTTTTATTCTTAAATTCTGTTTATACATTCTGAATATTTACAAACGTTAAATTTTTACTCGTTTTCTAAAAACTGATTTTTAAAAATTTAGAATTTTTAATTTAAAAGATGCAGAAATTAAGTGCGTGATTATCATGTTTTAGCTGTAAAGTGATGTATTACAAAATGAAACAATAAATTTATGGCAAACGAGTACTAATTTCACGGTTGTGAATTTTCGAATACCAACACAACAAAAATAAAACTGATAATAACAAATTGCAAAAACTATCACAAATAGGTTGCGATACATGTTAAGATCCAATAAGAGACAAAAACAACTTGAATTACTTACGCCCACTTGAACAATATATATATATATATATATATATATATATATGGGGGGACCATTAAACATAATGGCGGAGAAAGTAATTAAAGTACTTCAGAATAATAATTGGAATAAAAAATGGATTGATAATTGGAATAAAAAATGTTTAAAAGTAGAAGTATTAACTGATCAGGGGGCAAGTACTTCATAAAGCTGTGAAGGCTGCAAAAATTTCATAAAACAATATAGCTAACAATAGCAAATTTATATTGTTCAAGCCCCAATCGAGCAGCAAAACCATTTTGAAGGAGAAATGAAATAAAATATTAAATCAAATCATCAAGGAAACCAGTCAGAAAAATAGAAAAATCGGAGTAACCATATGTAAAGCTATCAATCCAACATAGAGAAAAGGAAGTTGCCATCATATTAATGAAAATGAAAATAAATTCTTTGCAAACTTCGATTGTTCGATAAAGAATTAACAACTGAGCATTTTCATCAACGATAAAACTCATAGTGTAATTGTTGATTAAATTAGTTAAATTTTAATTTTTAATTTTAGTTAAATCAATGAATTTTAAAACCTTCATGGAAAATTAAATTAATGACAGCTAATATTAATTCAGCAGTGAGCAAGCGCCATATATCGTGTAACTAGATAAACATTAATAAGTCAGTTAAATTAATTCAGGTTTAAACATACAATTGCTAAAGGTGTATTATTTATAGAAGATTTTTAACTTAATGATGTAAGTGATTATGTGGCACCATATAATTAATTAGTTTTGATTTTAGTAATATTAAACCTAGATTAATAAAACTTAATCTTAAGTTATTAATAAGCATTAAATGTTAAGTTTTAATAAGACACATTCACAAGCAATACACCAAAAAAGCACACATGTAAGCAGAAGCAGTACAAGGCAATCATCAATGATTAAAGTTTATTTTATTTGTTTCGATTATTTTGATTGTTATTATTATTATTATTATTATTATTATTATTATTATTATTTTATTCAATTGGATATTTTGAACAAATTAAACGTAGGAAGCCCCTAACTGGCAAATGCACTCAATTAAATCTGACGAATAAAGAGTTCATAATTCACACTATCAACCAGAAAAAAAATAAAAATGCCCTCAATTAAATCTGACGAATAAAGAGTTCATAATTCACACTATCAACCAGAAAAAAAATAAAAATGCCCTCAATTAAATCTGACGAATAAAGAGTTCATAATTCACACTATCAACCAGAAAAAAAATAAAAATGCCCTCAATTAAATCTGACGAATAAAGAATTCATAATTCACACTTTCAACCAGAAAAAAAAAATAATAATGTAACTTGCAATGGCAAAAATCCCTTCTTTTTTTTTTTTTTTTTTTTTTTTTAATAATTTAATTCAACAGCAAAACCTTCCAAACAACCAGCCAAACAACACCACCCATCCACCATATTTTTTTTTTTTTTTTTTTTTTTTAAATACCTTAAATACGTTAAAAAAAAAAAAAAAAATCAGAGACATTTAATGATATACTATCGACTAAATAAATTTTTTCGGATAACCCCTTTTTGTAGCAACATTAATTATATGGCTGATATTTTTGTTTTTATACCTAAATGAACAGAGATTATGTATGTGAAAGAGGTTATTGAAAATGATATTTTTGTAAACAGAGATATGAAGGCAAGAATGAAAATGTGTAAATAAATTTACCCTGAAACAAAAATATTGTCTTTTGTCATATAGATCAGTATAAATTTTACTTCCTTCAAGTTTAAGTTTTAAATCTAAGAAACTAATACAGTTATTGTTAACAGAGTTGGGCAAAATCGTAATTCAATTAATTTGTAATGAATTACATTTCAATTGACAGTAAGCAATTACAATTATGATTACTTGTAATTGTAACTGAGCATATGCAATTAATCATTACTTTAATCGTAACTGAAAGCTTTCAATTATAATTACTTTACTGTAATTATAATTGAAAAAATTTAGTTACAATTACATGTAATGTAATGAATAATCATTTTATAAAATTGAAATGTAATTGCAGTTAAAAACATTATAATTATAATTATCTGCCTGTAATTATAATTAAATTTTGCAGTTACAGTTATATGTAATGTTAATGGGTAATCATTTTATAGAATTAGAATATAATTGTAATTAGAAACGTTATAATTATAATTACTTTTCTGTACTTATAATTAAAAATTTACGATTACAATTATATGAAATTTAATGGTTAATTATTTTACGCAATTGAAATGTAATTGTAATTACTGACGATATAATTATAATTATAATATTGTAATTGTGACTTTGGAATTCAAATTACATTTAGGTAGAGATCGATTTAACTTCTTCGCTGATGTTCTGACGAAAAGTTATGATTCGATCCACACGAAATTTTGAATTTAGAGTTAAGTGTTAGTATGACAAACATTGCATTCCTGGAAGGGTGAGGGTCTGATCCCAACTTGCCTTATCTCAAAAAATTATGGTCCGAAATTTTCAGAAACTTTAAGTTTGGTGTTAGTATGACAAAAATTGAACCGTTGGAAGGGGAGGGAGGATCTTACGTCGCACGGAACTTCATCTCGAAAAATTATGGTCGAAACTTTACAAAATTTTGAATTTCTGGTTGGTTGACTATTAGTATAACAAAGACTGCACCATTGAAAGGAAGGAGAGTTTTATCTCTTTCAACCTCACCAAAATTAGGGAACAAATTTTACGAAATTTTAAATTTCGGGATAGTCGGTATTAGTATGGCAAATGCTGCACTGTTGGAAGGGGGGGGGGGTCTTACCTCTCCCCCTCCTCCTCAAGGAGCCTTATTTCGAAAAATAATGGTCCGAACTTTACAAAATTTTAAATTTGGAGTTGTTTGAGTGTTAGTATAACAAAGACTACACCGTTGGAATGGGGGGGGGGGGAGTTCTTACCCCAACATGTCTTATGTTGGAAAGTTATGGTCCTAACTTTACGAAATTTTAAACTTGGTATTGGTTTCGTGTTATTATGACAAAGAGTGCACCATTGGAAGGGAATACGGTCTTACCCCCCATAGTGCCTTATCTCGAAAAATTATGTTCCAAACTTAACGAAATTTTAAATTTAGGGTTGGTTTAGTGTTAGTGTAACAAAGATTACACCGTTTTTTAAATTTGGGGTTGATTTAGTGTTAGTATAACAAAGATTACACCGTTGGAAGGGGAAGGGTCTTACCCGCTACGTTGCCTTATCTCGAAAAGTTACGATGTTGGTGTTGCGGAATGCCGATTGAATACTCTTGGGTCCTAGGCTAGAGTGGGGAGTGCCTTCCGTGGAGGTCTTTCTAAGGGATCCAAGCCTGTATTTACGCAAGTTTCGGAGAGAACCACGGAAAACTCCGAACGGCTAGGCAGACGAGCGCGACCTTGGATCGAACCCGGCATTTCACGTCTACCAGCTTTGAGCGTAGAACCGCTCGGCCGCTGGTGGGCCGAAAAGTTACGGCATTAATTTTATGAAACCTACAATTTGTAGTTGGTTTGGTGTTAGTAGGACAAAGACTGCACCGTTCGAAGGGGAGAGGGTCTTACACTCCACGGAACATTATCTCGAAAAATAATGGTCCGAACTTTATGAAAGTTTAAACTTTCAGTTGTTTGGGTGCTATTATAACAAAGACTGCACCGTTAGAAAGAGAATGTGTCTCGAAAAGTTACAGTCCTAATAACTTTAAAGAAATTTTAAATTTGGTGTTGGTTGGTTATTATTATAACAAAGATTGCACCGTTCGAAAGAGGAAGGGCCTTACCTCCTTTCTCCCCTCGGTGCCTTATCTAGGAAATTTATTATCCTAACTTTACAAAATTGCAAATTTGGAGTTCGTTTGGTTTTAATATGACAAACAGTACATCGATAGAAAGGGAGAGGCTCTTACCCCTACGGTGTCTTATTTCGAAAAAGTATGAACCAAACTTTACAAAATTTTAAATTTGGATTTGGTTGGATGTTATGTTAACAAAGACTGCATTGTTTGAAGTGGGGTCTTACACCCCATGGTGCCTTATCTCGGAAAGTTACTATTCTATTTGTTCGAAATTTTAAATTTGGAATTGGTTTCGTGTTACTTAGATGAAGAATACTGTTGGAAGGGGACAGGGCCTCCCCCCTCATAGCGCCTTATCACGAAAAACTATGGTCGAAACTTCACGAAATTTTAAATTTAGAATTGGTTGGGTATTAGTTTAACAAAGACTGTTTGAAGAAGGGGTCTTACTTCCCACGGTGCCTTATCTCGGAAAGTTACCGTTCTAATTTTTCGAAATTTTAAATTTAGAGTTGGTTTGGTGTTACTATAATAAAGACTACACTGTTGGAAGAGAGGAGGGCCTTCCCCCCCCCCCCCCATGGTGCCTTATCACTAAAAATTATGGTCCAAACTTCACGAAATTTTAAATTTGTAGTTGGTTTGCTGTTAATATGACAAAGAGTGCACCGTTGAAAGGGGAAAGGGTCTTACCCCCCCACGGTGCCTTACCTTAATTTCCCCCCCTCTTCGGCGGGGTGGGGAGGGGCAAAAAGACTGAGGTTTTTGACAAGTTTCAATCAATCATTTTATTTTATTTTATTTGCGGGTGGGTGGATTTTAATAATTTATGTGTAATTTTAAGTCTTAATTTAAACATAGTGGCCTGCGAAGCATGCAGCACCTGATAGTATAAATGAACATATAACTATATTTCATTTGCCTTTTAGAAAAGCTAAAAAAACGAAGCACTAATTTATCATCTGATAAAGTTAAAGAAATGAAATTTTAATATATATATACATATATTTAATACATTTTATTTCTTTAAAGGAAAAATTAATATTTTAAAATTTATCAAAACATTACAAATATAATATGTCGTTTGTCATTTTCGGTTTTTATGTGTTTATATTTTAAATATACTTGGAGTATCTCTATTAAACTATAAGGAGAATGAAGCTTTCTGTTTTTTTTTTTTTTTTTTCATTTTTGACATTTGAAAAAATGAAAGAAAGAAAGAAATAACTCCACATATATATAAAGGTATTTTATTTATTTCAATTTTATATCTTAAGATGTAATCTTACTATTTTTAAGAAAATCCTTAACCAGCTGAGGTTATCGTAGGTCCATAGAGACCCGAGTCATTTTTCTTTGTCTCATTTCTCAGAGCCGACATATAAAAGAATACCTATGCATGAATTCCGTGATTTTTTCGGTAAATATACCATTCTTAAGCTTTATTATGCAATTTGAACGTTTCAAATACCTTAATTTGTTCAAAAGTTATGAATTTGTTTTGTCAATACCTACAATTTTGGGAAGTGGGTGTGTTCCTGATGAAAAGTAAAATATTTGTTTATTTTTTATTTATTTATTTATTTATTTTGTAATATTCTTTGTCTGCCCTTAAAGTAGAAGAATTTAAGAGTGTTCAAAAATTTTATCAGATTTTTTCCTTAAAAATTATGTATTCTAACATGCCTCGGATCTTCAGCGACCCATGGTATTCTAACAAAGTGCCGAAAAAAAAAAATGATAACCTAATCGGGTTAGTATATATATCCCTTAACTAGAAACATGCGAAATTGTTACGAAAACAGAACCGTGCAGTCTGTGAGACTGCTGACATTCAAAAATGTACTATAAAAATGAAAACAAACAAAGCTTTAAATAGTTTACAAATAGTAAACTTAAACACATATTCTTTTATATTAATGTATTAACATCACCATATTAGGTGAAAGATTAAGTGGAATGATAAAAACTGGAGACGTTCATTTTTGCGTAGAGGGTAGGTACGTAGACACAGCAGCCTCACAGTCGGCAAGTTTCCGGTTCAGAGTTAATGAAAATTTGAATAACGATCGCTTACCATTTTTAAAAATTTGCAGTGAGTGCTAGGCATACTTGGGAGGGGGGAGGTTAGTGGGGCAGAGGGGAAGAAATTGTTACCGATTTTTATGAAAATTTGTAAAACTATCAATTACTATCTATGAAAATTACAACGAGAGTTACATATAGCTCTGGGGTTCGGGAGGGGGGGGGGCTGTAGCGTACAGAAATAAAATAATCTTATAAAAAGTAACTTAATACTGATTTTCATGAAATCTTTCGTAAATAACTACTTAATTTACAAAAGGTTTTACATATATCTGAGAATGGAAGGGGGGGGGGGGAGTCACGGAAAGCAGTGGGGAAAAAAATGATTGTTTTATACCACAATGTATTCGATTTAGTGAAATTTAGAGTAAATGTCGCTTGCTGTTAAAAAAAAAAAATCACAATGAGTGTTACATATATCTGAGTGTAGGGAGCCATTAAAATGTTGCTTTTATTTAATATCTTTTGATCCAATTACCGAATAAGCTAATAATAATAATAAAAAAAAAAAAGGCGTTAGCTAGTTTTTTTTCCTGAGTAATAAATGTGGCATTTTTCGCAGCTGTCGGTTGAACGGTATAGATTTGTATAGCGAACAAAAAATCTGGGCAAGCAAACAAACAATCAGCTTTGTATTTACATAGAAGAAAATTAGGGAAAAGGATTGTGCTTCGTTTATCGCTTGTTGGAAATGGAGCGGGTGTGTGTGGGGGGGGAGGGGGGATTACATGAGGGAAAGATCCTGAACAATTAAAAGACTTCTGTGGAGTGTGTGATCAGCAATCGTTAGCGGAAATGAGAAGGGCCATCAAAAATTATGAGTGAAAGATATTAAAGAATTTAATTTCTTTATAAATTCTAGAATTTAATAAAACAAGTTTAAAATGAATATTTACATTTATGATGTGGATAGGGAAAGATTGGAAATCATGAGGCTTCTGTCGGACAAGTGATCACCAATCGTTAGCGGTGGCAAGGGCGGGGATCCAAAAATTATATGAGTAAGAGATATCAAACAATTCTACTTTTTTACAGGTTGTAGAATATAATAAATCCTTATTGAATCATGTTCTTACACTAAGAACAAGATTCGACAAGAATTTATTTAACAAAACCGTATGAAGTGTACTTTTTTTACATAGGAATTTTTGCTAGAGTTCGGACACTTTTGTTACCGACTGTACATATAGCGTCGGGGGTAAAAGAGAGCGGGAAGGAGAAAAATATTGTTTTTGTACGACCATGTCGTCGACTTTAATGAAACTTTGTATAACTATCACTTACTCTTCATGAAAAATTACAATGAGCATTATATATAGTTGCGGGGGGGGGGGGGGGCGGGCGGGGGAGGGCGAAAGGGAGCAGAGGGAAAAGCAGTTACAAAAGTTCTCTTCAACATTACATCATTTCGTATGCATAGAAAACTTCGCTTAAATATTGATTATTGTCTATTTAAAAAAAAAAATATTGTGACGGCTAGATATACAGAGATGGCATGGGACACACTGAAATAAAATGATTTTTTTATACCGCCTTATTACCGATTTTAACTGAACCTTTCAGAAATATGGTTTGTGGAAAATGAGAGTGAGTGTTACATATCACAGTGATTTTTCTTTTCTTAAATTAGTATTCAAAATTTTTCTTCAAATTTTGATAAAAAACTGTAAAAAGTTAAAACAAAAACCTTTTTCTTTCTCTCTCTCTTTCTTCTTCTTCTTTTTTTTTTTTTTTTATTAATCTGTCCCCTTTGTCTTTTCTCCAGGGAAAAAAAAATATTTACAAATTTGTTTATGTTTAGCATGTATTTTACAATTAATAATTAAGGAAAGCGACCTTATTTTTAGACGTCGGAAAAATGAGACTTTTCACAAATGCTACTTGCAAAAGAAAAAAAAAACTTGGGACTTGCAAATATATTGGGGGTTAAAGTACAGTCGGGATTTTTTTTTCTATCATAAGATCTTTTTTCTTTTCTCACCCTATAGCCCTCCGAAGTATTTTTCAGGACACATATATTTAACAAGTATCATTTATTAAAAATGCCCTCCGCCACTCTTTCTTCCGGATCGTGGAAAATGAACACTTTTCCTTGTTGCCACTTGTAAAATGCATGCTACAAATCTACGAGAACGTAATTTTTTGTTTCCTGCGATAGGGTACTAAAAGGACAGATTAAACGAAAAAAATCTCATTTTTGAATTACCTTTTAGGAGATTTTAATCAAACACTGAATTTTTGAGTATTAGGAAGATAAAGACACTATGATACGTAACCCTCATTGTAAATTTTTCATAAACAGTAATATTTAACACTTTGTGGCCCGCTGTCTTCGCTGCGAGGACGCAATTATTAAGCTCCAGCTGCAAAAACTCATCTCTGAAATTTTTTTATCAAAAATTTTCTTTTATAACGTAGCAGAAAAAAGCCGTTTTTACAAACTTAAAATTTCATCTATTTTAATTTTGTTCGTGAATTCCGGGGGCAGTCCAATCTAAATGATCTCGATTACCTTGCGCCGCAAAGGGTTAAGCAAAGTTTTATTAAATCTGGCAACAGCGTGGTGTAAAAATATCCTATTCTTTCCGTATGCTCCCTATCCCCTGGATATAATCTTCTCTGTAATTTTTCATGAACAATAAGTGATATCTGTACAAAGTTTCCTATAAATGTAAAGAGGGATGCGTAAAAACAATCATTTTCTTTCCCTCTGTCTCCCCTTGGCCCCTAGATATATCTAACGCACTCTCTGATTTTTCCTTAAAGGTAGATGATAGTTGTTGAAATTCTAATTAAAATCGGTAACACGATGATATTTAAGCAATCATTTTCCTCTTCTGCTCCCCCCAGGTATAGATCAGTATAAATTTTCCTAATCAGTAGGTGGTATTTACAATAAGTTTTATTAAAATGAAAATCATAGTGATATAAAACAACTTTCTTTTCTTTTGCTGTACATTATCCCCTCCCCCCTTAAAAAAAAAAAAAAAAAAAAAAACATATGTAGCACTCACTTTAATTTTTCATTAACAATAAGTAATATTTACACAAAATTTCAACAAACAATCGATAAGGGGGTCGGTTTAAAAAATATTTTATTCCCCTCTGCCTTCCTTAACCCTCCCCCCCCCCTCAACTGTATGAAAAACACACTTTCATTTTCATAAAGAATAAGTGACAGTTATACAAAATTTCATCAAAATCGGTAACACGGTGATATGAGAATATAAGAACAACAGTTTTCTTTCCCTCTGCCCCCTCCTGCAGATATACGTAACACGCATTTTAATTTTTCTTAAATAATAAGTGTTATTTATATAAAGCTTCATTTAAACTGTGTGATTAAAATAATAATAATAATAATCCATATGCATCCCTTGTGCGCCCTCCCCTTGCCATATATAATACTCATTCATTGTAATTTTCAATAAACAGTAAGTGATATATTATATAAGATATCACTAAAATAGCAACATGATAATATAAAAAATAATTTTATTTCACTCTGTCCCTCTCACTTATCTCCCTCCCTTCCAAATAAGTGTGACACTTGCTGTAATTTTTCATAATTAATAAATGATTTTTATACAAAGTTTCATTAAAATCGGTAAGAAGGAGATATAAAAACAATTATTTTCATTCAAACTACAGCTAACCCGAAACCCCTCCCGCAGATATATATAATCCTTACTGCTTATTTTCCATTAATACTATGTGAATGTTGTACCAATTTAATTGAAATTACCTATATATATATATATATATATATATACGAAAGTCATTATTTAAATTATTAAATATTTATTGATTTTGAATATTGCAAAAGTATTCCCTTTTTTAAATCCCCCCCCCCCCAAAAAAAAAAAAAAAAAAAAAAAAAATCTGATGTATAACAACCACACGATTTCCATTGTCCAACACTAGGCATATTGTACATTCTTTTTGGAAAGATTATATTGATTATATTTAGAAAACACAAAATTGTTTCAATAAATTAGACACCTAGCAAATTTCCTGTAAGAGCAAACTGATGCATATGTCGAGAAGATATACAAAAGAGAATGTACATAGTAAATAAATAAAATAATAATAGTAATAAATAAAAAAAATAATTAGAGGCCGTTTTTTAAAGCACGCATTTCCAAAATCCTTAACTGTCCTGCCTAATCAGGACGCTCGTGAATTTTCTTGTAGTAACCAAGTCTCTCCCTCTTTTAAAATTCCAAAATCGCAGAAAAAAGTTTTTTGTGCTCAAGTCTAGTCTCCCCATGTGCAATTCTTTCACCGTCAAGTAATTTGAAGTCGAGTTATGCTTACAAACGTGTATTTGTCTTCGTTTTCGCAAAACAGGGGGAGGGGGGGATTTAGCAAAAATACCGTTTTTGTGGAAGTCAGGGTCCGTAAACTAATCTAAGCACCAAAATTTGTGTCTTTATATCCCACAGAAGCCCACGAGCTGTATTTTGCTAGGAAATGAGGGTCTCGAATTTTCTCCCTTAAACTTCCCCTTCCCACCAAAATCGAAAATCGCAATATATATATATATATATATATATATATATATATAGGTTTTTGGAAATATCCTCAAGAAGACGAACGGCTGTTGTAAATATTTTTGTACTATTATTGGACGAGTTCTACTCAAAAATCAGGATTTTGCTACATTTCCCATAGAAATTGTTTTTCTCCCTTCCCCCTTAAAAATTCAAATTTCCAGAATCGCAGAAAATGACTTTGTAGTACTCAAGTCTAGTCTCCCCATCTGCAATTTCTTCACCGTGAAGTAATTTGAGAGCCGATTTATGCTTATAAACGTATTTTTACTTTCTGTCCCCACAGGGGAAAGGGGGGGGGGTTAAAAAAATTCTGTCTTAGTGGGGGTCAGGGTCCTAAAACCAACCTGCACACCAAAATTTGTTACTCTATCTTGTATAGAATCGCCATGGCTGTGTTGAATCGAAAACCATCCCCCCCCCCTCCCTCCTCCTTTCTGCTTCCCAAGAATATCTAAGGAAATCAGAATTGAATAAGTGTACTTAGTTGTGCTTAAAAAATAAAATAAAAAAAAATAAATAATACTTACACACACACACATATACATATATATATATATATATATATATATATAACCTTCTCCATTTTTTATTCACAGCCACCCCTTGCCTCGAAGGCGGTTAGCATCTATTTTTCTCCCCAGAATTTTCCCAAAATACAGCTTCATTAATTTTGCAGCAATCGAAGAAAAAGTGATAAAAATGTTTTACATTAATCCCTCCACCTTTTCGTCAGATATATCTGTTACTCGGATTTTTTTTTCTACATTAGTAAGAGGAATTGTGAAATGTTTGTTTGTAAATAGCAAATATATATATAGTATATATAAATCTCTTTTTTTTCTTCTTTATTTCCCAATCCTTTTATTTATTTATTTATTTATTTATTTATTTATTTTTTTACTGTTTAGAATGCATTTCTAAAGTAAAAATTCGAAAAAGTTCCTATTACAAATACTTTTTATTATTCTAAGTACACTTTCTTCCCCGACATCGTTATATTTTGTTACGTATAATATACTCTTTTTATAGCTCGATCCTTTACATATCCACTGTTACAAACTATCATAACCGTTAAACTTCTAAACTTCTAATTTTTTTTTTTTTTTAATTATGATTTTGCTTAGTGAAAAACTTAATGAATTTATGATTCTTGGTAGGCAATATTAACGCAGGGGAAGGGGGGGGGGAGATAATTAAGCTATGCTTTTCAAATTTAATATATTTTATTTAAATGGAAATATATCTTTTACTTATTTCAAATTTTTTCAATACATTATTTATTTATTTCAAAAAGTTGTTCACTTGTTTTAGTCCTACATGCTACCTTGTTTAAAACTTATTTATATAAATACAGCCTTTAATAATATCACTGAATTGAATTGTCTTCTCAATTATTAAATGTTTTCCTGGCTGCAGTTTGAAATAAGTTTCTCATTGCTGCTCCCCTCACCGAAAATCCCGTATATATCTAAGATGCTACAGTTCAAATTAAAATTTGTGTTTATATTTCAAACCTTTAGTAGATAATCTTTTAATTTCAGTGGTGTTTTCAATATTTGAATTTGTGTATATTAGTATTATCTAGTCTCAATTTTATATCTAAGTACTATAACTTCTAATATTTATTAAAAAGCTCGACAACTTTTATGGTAAATCTATAATGAAGAATTAACTAGATATCGTTTTATTGAAGTTATGTACTTATAAATATGAATGTTTTGTCGAATAACATGATTACAATATTATATTAGAGCGTAAAAATTGTCTTAAATATATATATATATATATCTGTACTGATAAGTATAAATGATTTATGTCCAAAAATGTCGATTTTGAGTTAAGTACATAGTCAGACTCAGAAAAAAATTCTCTATCGATTGGTATAAAGGATTTAAATCCATGTCATTTAGTCTTTGAGAAAATCCATTGGTAAAAAAAGATTCAAGTCAGAAATTTAGCATTAATCTTTGGTATAAAACATTTAATTCAATTTTTTCCTTTCATTAAATGAAGGTTGACAATCACTGAATGGTATAAAGGGTATAAATCAACATAATCCCTTTTTCCTAATCGATTCTTCTGATTAGTTTTTAGTTAGTTTAACTTTATTTTTCGTCTCCTGAAAAATCAAGAATGTGGACTTAATCCTTTATACTTATCAGTACAGATATGTACTAGCAGACCCGGCCACGCGTTGCTGTGGCTATGTTATACGTTGAATTATAATGTAGTAAAATATTCAATATATTAAAATTATTATTTACGAATAAAGACCATCCTTGATAACATCCTTGATCTTAGCAGACGTAGCCCGCTTCGCTGGTCCCTATTTTTAAATGATTCACTATAATTAAAAAATTCTAAAAATTGCATTAATTTTTAACATGTGAAAAAAAAAGAGAAAAAAAATCTGATCGGGAAAAATGTTCGACACTCATAATGAATCCATATATTATCGAAAGGAAAATGATATAAAATACAAAAAAAACTTCTCTCATCGGTGGAATAATCTGTCCGAACCCCCACTGCCTGCGGCAGCGTATACCTGTGCAAACCGTGCGCACCGTTTCTTCATCCACCGTTCCCGCCCTTCTTAATAACTCTATACTTTCGAAAATATCCGCAATCGATTTATCGGGCCTTAAAACTTAATAATACTAATTTTCAAAGCTCTAACTCTTATTTCTATTATTTTGCCCCTTTGCCCTCCCCCCTCCCGACTATTCTAAATAATTTTACAAATTCGAAAATATCTACAGTTTATTTGTAGGTGTCAAAAACCTGTATGCACCAATTTGAACGATCTAACTATATTTTTATTTTTTGCCCCTCTGCCCCCCCTTCCCGCCCCTCCTAATAAATTTACAAATTCGAAAATATCCGCAATCGATTTGTTGGTATCAAAAATTCTATGCACCAATTTTGAATGATCTAACTCCATTTTTATATTTTGCTCCTCTGCCCCCCCCCCTTTCCCGCTCCTCTTAATAATTTTATACAAATTCGAAAATATCTGCAATCAATTTGTAGGTATCAAAAACTTCTATGTACCAATTTTGAGCGATGTAACTCTATTTTTATTTTTTTGCCCCTCCGCCCCCTTACCCGCCCCTCCTAATAACTTTACACTTTCGAAAATATCCTCATTCGATTTGCAGGCCTCTAAAACCTATCTATACCAATTTTGAACAGTCTATCTGCATTTCTATTTTTTTTTTTTTTTTGTTGTTGTTTGTTTGTTTGTGAAATCACGTTTTGCCCCCCCCCCTTTTGGGAGGCGAATTTTGCAATAAAAACTATCCTATCTCTCAAGTTGGACCAAATTGCACACAGTGTCCAAATTTCATTAAAATCGGCTCATTAGTTTAGGAGTTCATCGCGGACAAACATAGTAAATTTTATATATAAATATATATATATATATATATATATATGTATGTATGACTTTTTGGCTGTATAATTACGCTTCAAATAATGATAACAAAATTCTTCTAAACAACCGAAGAAAAATTCATTACATAATAAATGCAATTAAAATTAATTTTTGACGGATTTTGGAATAATTCAATTCCATTTAATGTAATAATTTAGAAATCATAATTGAATTGACCTGTAATTCAATTTTAGATTAATTAAATTATATTCTCGAAAAATGTAATTTGATTAACTTGTATTCAAATACAAATTAATTGAATTACATTTTATAAGGTGTAATGGGAATTAATTTGTAATTTCGTTATAGGTTAATTTAATTATTTTCGAAAACTTAATTGAAATTAACCTGTAATTGTTTGCGAACACGTAAAATTACAATTTGGAAAATGTAATGGAATTTATTGTCAATTGCATTACAAGTTAATTGAATTAAACTGTAAAGAAACGTAATGACATTAATTTGTAATCCATTACAAGTATTTTCAAATACTTTTGTCAATTGTAATTAAGAGTGATTTTATTTTCATTACAAAATAATTGAATTACAAGCTGTGCAAAAGTAATTCAATTTATTTGTAATCAATTATTCGTTAATCGATTGACAGTAAAATAATTATAATTGTAATTTAATTGTAATTCAATTACTTTTTAATCAATTATGCCCAACACTGATTGTTAAGGAGAGTATGAGTTAAAGTAAGGTGAGGAGGATATTCTAATTTAATTGAATTATGGAAAAAATTATTGACATAAAAAATTATAATGTCATCAATGTACCGGTAAAAATAGACATTTTCATTACACAATCCCTGTTCATAACGGCAAAGGTAGCTAACAAATTCGAGCTACATCCTCTTTTTGGACTACCGACCTTTCTAATATAAATCTTGTTATTATGTAAAATGTAATTATTATGAATAATAAAATTTAAAAGTGTCTTAAATGGTGTTACAGAAAAGTATTTTGGTAAAGATATTTGACTTTTAAATCTTTCAAAAAGGTTACAGGTGATTTGATGAAGATTTGTTATATATATATATATATATATATACAGTCGGTAACAAAAGTCTCCGAACACTAGCAAAAATTCCTATATAAAAAAAGTACACTTAATACATTTTTGTTAAATAAATCCTTGTCGAATCCTGATCTTAGTTAGTCTAAAAACAGGATTCGACAAGGATTTATTTAACAAAACTGTATTAAGTGTACTTTTTTTACATAGGAATTTTTTCTAGTGTTCGGACACATTTGTTACCGACTGTATATATATATATATATATATATATATTAGTTCAATGTTCTGTAAATTGTGCAAAAAAAAAAATCTGTAAATAAATTTTCCTTAGTGTTATGAGCGATTTCATCAACGGAGAGAGGAAAAGAAGAGGAAGAGGAGGCTTCAAAACACTACCAACTAATAATTTATAGATGTACCTAGGTATAAATTACAGTCGGTAACAAAAGTGTCCGAACACTAGCAAAAATTCCTATATAAAAAAAGTAGAGTTAATACTGTTTTATTAAATAAATCCTTGTCGAGTTCTGTTCTTAGTCAGTCTAAGAACATGATTCGACAAGGATTTATACAACAAAACCGTATGAAGTGTACTTTTTTTACATAGGAATTTTTGGTAGTGTTCGGACACTTTTGTTACCGACTGTATCAGTTATGTGTTTACTTTTTAGTTCAGAGATATGCACTCACCTCCTCTTGGTTCTGGCGGCGTTTCATCAGTTGATGTTTCACATGTTTCATCAATTGTTGTTTCATCCCATGTTGTTTCATCAGTTGTCCATGGTTCATCCCAAGTTGTTTTTTTATTGTCTTTTATTATTTTATAATTTTTTTTTTTCGTTAAGATACACTAAAGTGTACACAGTTATATATATATATATATATATATATATATATATATATATTAGTTTCAATGAGTAATTCTGTAAATAAATTTTCCCTTAATGTTATGTGCAATTTGATGAGCGGAGACAGGGATATTTAAGAAAGAGCAGCCTTCAAACACTACCAGATAATAGTTTATAGATTACAGTCATGTGTTTACTCTTTGTTCAGAGATACACTCACCTCCTGTTGGTTCTGGCGGCGTTTCATCAGTGGACGTTAAAAATGTTTCATCAATTGGTGTTTCACTGCATGTTGGTTCATCAGTTGTCCATGGTTCATCCCAAGTTGTTTCAGCTGGTGGGGGAGGAGTTTGTGGTGGAGTCACTGGTGGTGGAGTCGCTGGTGGTGGAGTCTCTGGTGGTGGTGGTTTTGGGGATCCTTCTCTTATACCTGGAACTTGTAGTTTTATAGAATATTATAGCAATTTTAGAGATATAAAAAAAGTAAGGAACATTTATAATTCCTCTGTTGTTGGTATTGCAAAATAACCTCCTGTTAATTAATAATAATAATAATAATACTGTGTAAAATATTATGTATTAAATAACTGCTACACAATTTTATAGTAATTTATTAAAAAACTCTGGAAAATTTATTCATATCAGATTTTTAGAAAGACTTTTGTGATTACCGCAACTTATATTAAATTTATTTTAGCTTCAACCTTAATCCATATATATATACATATTTTGTTTTAGGAGTTGTTCTTTCTTCATGTTGCAATTGATATTTTTAAATTTCCAACACTACTTCATTAATTATCTGAGTCTCATGCTAATACTATGTTACTACATGAAAGTCGAACTCTGGCTCAGATTTTGCGTCATTATATCCATCTACAAGTAGCAATCTTCTACAACAGTTTTTTTTTTTTTTTTTTTTTTATAAAGTTAATAAAGTTAATGAAGTTAATGAAGTAATAATAATAGGTGCCGCAATTAACTCTGCTTTAAAACTTTCCAATTTTTTAGAGTACTTCTTTTTATGTTAGCACTCATACAGTAAAAGTTGAATTTTCTCACTATCAATTTATTTTAATTTCACTTCTATCTGGGTTTTTAAATAACACGAATCGACACTAATCACACTTCCCTTAATTTACTTTATATATATGGCAATTAGTTACTTAATACTCGGAAAGTCGAATGGAGTCACTCCAGATTTTTGTTATAATGTACTGAGAATAATACAGGGTGATTAGAAAAAAACTATCCCGATATATGAGACCATAGCTATCATATCGTTCCGAGAAACTGAATAAAAATTTGGTGGAGGGTATTTTGAGATATGCGCTCTAGAATTATACAAAAAACAACAGTTAAACTCTAACGGTTACGTTTACAGTGATAAAATTTCGAAAATTTCAAATGGCAACACCTACTTTTTTTTTTATTGAAATGGAATCTCCATAGCAAAAAAACATAAATAGCGTTGGAACGGTACCTCTAGCATGAAAATCACCAACGCTAGGCATACTAAGAAAAAAAGAGAAAACAACTGTGATGTGCCTGCCAGAGCACGACTTACATTTTCTTAATGACGTCACATTTCCCACTGAGTCTTCGGCTCTCACTAAAGTCTATTGATTCTGCTTCGAAACGAGAAGAATAGACCACGGTATCCTTAATTTCATGTAGGTCTACTAAATAAGGGTTTTAATTTCGTTGTTAGTTGTAAGACACCGTCATGAGTGACGTCATCACACTAAGTGAAAAATAAGGCTTTGTGAAATGCGTGATATGTATCTTGCTTTCTTGCTCTGTGAACAATATGCCGCTTACTGGGAAACATCATTATCATTATCAAATTCGGTTTTGATTGCCATTTTACAATGCCTTGTTTTTCACGTACTGTGATGACGTCATCCTGACAGCGTCTTACGACTAACAACGAAATTAAAGCCTTTATTCAGTAGCCTTACATGAAATTAAGGATACCTTGGTCTCTTCTTTTTGTTTCGAAGCAGAATCAGTAGACTTTAGTCTAAACCAAAGACTCAGTGTGAAATGTGACATCATTAAAAAATGAGAGTGGTGCTCTGGTACAGTCGGCTGCAAAATTATTCGAGCACTAGCCAATAATTCCTATATTTACAAAGTACACTTAAGACTGTTTTGCTAACTAAATCCTTGTCGAATCATGTTCTTAGACTGATTAAGAACATGACTCGACAAGGATTTATTTAACAAAGCTGTATTAAGTGTACTTTTTTTGGCAAGGATTATTGCTAGTGCTCGAATAATTTTGCAGCCGACTGTAGGCACGTAACAGTCGGTTTTTTTCTTTTTTTGTTAGTCTGCGAGCGCTGCCGATTTTCGTGCTAGAGGTGCCGTTCCAACGCTATTTATGGTTTTTTGCTATGGAGATTACATTTCCATAAAAAAAAGTAGGTGTTGCCATTTGAAATTTTCGAAATTTTCTCACTGTAACCGTAACTGTTGTTTTTTATATAATTCTTGAGCGCATACCTCAAAATACCTTCCACCAAAATTTTATTCAGTTACTGAAAACGGTATGGTAGCTATGGTTTCATATATCGGGGTAGTTTTTTTTTCTAATCCCCCTGTAATTAAATTCACGTGTGAAGAACGGGCACAACAGCTTGCAAATAGTATAAAAGAAGTGATGAGAAGTCTTCGTCAGTTGCTTTCTTTACATACAGTCGGTAACAAAGGTATCCGAACACTAGCAAAAATTCCTATATAAAAAAAGTAGAGTTAATAATGTTTTGTTAAATAAATCCTTGTCGAATCATGTTCTTAGACTGACTAAGAACATGATTCGACAAGGATTTATTTGAAGAAACAGTATTAACTCTACTTTTTTTTATATAGGAATATTTGCTAGTGTTTGGATACTTTTGTTACCGACTATTACTCATATTCATGGATTAACGCAGATAGTTTAATCATGACTTAACAAATGACATCGAATTTTTAACATGGACTACACCCATGGTCACATACTGGTGATCCTATTTAGCATGGTTAATACCAGTTTTGAATTAATTTAGCGTTTAACAGTGATTTGCGCATTAACCAGAGTGCTTTTGGTGAATAAGGCCATGAGTGATCTTAAAGGGAAGTCTCAACACTATTTCTCAGTTTTCTTCTCTTTCGTCTTAATTTGCTAATTGATATTACATACAAATGTAGAGTGTCTCACAATTCAAAATTAACTATAACTGCTATTGCAACTTACCCTTGCAATTGGCCTCGCAGTGGTGCTTACTTTCAAACATATTTTCGTTGCCCTCACATCCACCATATATGAATTTCTCACACTCGCATGTGTCACGGTTGTAGTACCACATCTCATAGCTTTCATGACAAGATCCATGATCCTTTTTTAAGAAGCAAAAATCAGGTGCTGTAAAGTAAAATAAATAGTATTTAAAGGATACATGAACGTAATAGACCATGGGCCATATGCTATAAGCCATATGCATGGGCCCGTATATATACAGTCGGTAACAAAAGTGTCCGAACACTACCAAAAATTCCTATGTAAAAAAAGTACACTTCATACGGTTTTGTTGCATAAATCCTTGTCGAATCATGTACTTAGACTGACTAAGAACAGAACTCGACAAGGATTTATTTAATAAAACAGTATTAACTCTACTTTTTTTATATAGGAATTTTTGCTAGTGTTCGGACACTTTTGTTACCGACTGTATATATTAGTTTTTATTCCACATTTCTCGTTAATTAACATGGAAGGCCTCTTGCATAATTTTATAGGCTAGTATGTCGCCGGAAATTTTGTTTGGTTAGAAAGTGTTTATATAACTTCAACTTGATTATCTGACTGTGTCTATTCTCACTCTGATTTCCGCAAATATATTTAGTATATTTCGAAACCGATACATACCGTTTAAGTTTACAATTGTAGATTTCCTATTCAAAACTATATGTATGTCTGCCCTATTTTGAGCACAAATACTAACAAAAATAATTAGATAAATTCTGTACTGATAAGTATAAATGATTTAAGTCCAAAAATGCCGATTTTGAGTTAAGTACATAGTCAGACTCAGAAAAAAATTCTCTATCGATTGGTATAAAGGATTTAAATCCATGTCATTTAGTCTTAATAATCCATTAAGTAAAAATCCATTAGTAAAAAAAGATTCAAGTCAGATATTTAGCATTAATCTTTGGTATAAAATATTTAATTCAATTTTTTCACGTTATTAAATGAAGATTGACAATCACTGAATGGTATAATGGGTATAATTAAACAAATCCCTTTTTCCTAACCGATTTCTTCTGATTAGTTTTTAGCTAGTTTAACTTTATTTTTCGTCTCCTGAAAAATCAAGAATATGGACTTAAATCCTTTATACTTATCGGTACAGAATTACTGCCTATCCGGCTTTATGACCTATAGTTTGTAGAATTTAGGGACTTGAATGATATTTTTAAGCACTTTTCCACAACTTTCGAGGGCACTAATTATGATGAAATTAGCATCAGTTTTCAGATGTGCTAAGCATCTTTCAATTGTAAGTTTTTGGATTACCTTCAAAGTTTTTTTTTACAGGATCACGAAAAGGGATTTCGTATACATTACAGGATATAAATGGCAAAAGATTAAATTAGGTTTATATTAGTATTAACCATTTTTAATACTTTCCTACATTATTTCATACGTATTTCTATTTTCTGTCTGGCTTTTCTCTGTGTCTGTGTGACTTCTGTCTGTTAATGATAATGAATTTCTGTTTATGTGTAATTGTCTTCTAAAAGATCAGTAGTTTTGTTAAAGGATAGTCTATTTCTTGGCTATATAAAACATCTGAAAATAGATGATACAAAATTTTGCATAGAAATGCATGTATGTTTTTTTTTTCTTCTTCTCTTTCTCTTGGATCAGGCCGAGACATACATTTCAAAAAAATATAAGGGCCGAGCTGTGTCCGGCCATATCGAGCCGGGCCGGGTTAGCAAGGAGTCGGACCTGGGCCTCAAAATTCCGGCCCGTGCAGACCTAACTCGCCCTATTATCCTCCGGAGTGCTGTGGGACTATCGGAGAGGACGCCTGCCTTGGATAGAAACGCTCAAAACTGCTCCCAGAGCGGTGATCGGCTTCCTGTCCCAGTACAATATAGTCATCCCCCTGAAACAATAACACAAAAAAGGAGGGGCGGGGGGGGGGGGGGCAAAAAGAAATATTTTGATCCTTTTTCTCTGGGTTAGTTGCTGTAACGCATATTTAAATTTTTAGAATGTTAACATTTACTTGGAGAATATTAAGCATATATTGGCACTAGTTTTTGCTCAACAACTAAAATTTAATGATGACAATGAAAAAAATATCGTTTGGCCCATTTTTAGCAGTTGGCCCACTAGGCGATCGCCGGGTAGTCGGGTGGGCCAGTCCGCCCCTGCTTTGACATTTGCATTACAGTTTCAATTTTAGAAAATGATTTTTCCCGCTGATAAATAAAAATTCTTAGAATTAAATTATTGTTATATTAAGAATCAATTATTTCCTAAAATTTGACGAAATTAAATTACCATGTCACAACACATATTGCCCAGTCGGTAGAGCGCCGGCCTCGTAATTGGAAGATTGCGGGTTCGGTACTCGAGCCGGCCAAAGACCGTCGTGTACGTACACTAATGGTGGCTGGTGCACGTAAAATCTGTCGTGGCCGCAATGTCCTCCATGTTCCCATAAAAAATTATATCTCTGGGGGTCACCGAAGCGGGAGAGCCATCCCTTCCGTGGAGGATCAAAATTGCGATGGCATGTCTCCGGACCACGCCTAGGGGTGTGTCCCAGACCGTCGCCAATTTCCCATCTGCGCAGCACTTATAAATTCCATAGTTAATAAATTTATCTACAGAATAAATAAATAAATGAAAAATCTAAAAAATGTGTACAATTTTGGCTTTAAAAAAATTGTATCTTAGTATGGGGATTTAGGGTTTTGATTAATAGATGGCACTACCGCCGTCCTGCTGAATAGCTAGCAAAGAACAATAAGACTTAAGGAGTTTCAAATTCTTCCAAATATACTTCTAATTATGAGGTTTTCAGAGTATGTTTTAGGACAAATATTTAATTTTTTTTTTTTCAATTTCAGTCAAAGGATATGTGCATTTCAGTTGTACATTATTCACCAATAAGTATTTGGGCACTTTCGAATTTAGATGTTTTGTCAAATATCTAGAAAAATTCTATAGGAATCATATTGAAACTTTGGTAGTGAAAAGAGCATGTTATACCTCCTATATTTCAGCAAAAGTTGTGTCCTGAAGAGGAAAAGGGAATCAGTAAAAAATTAAACAAAAATCAAAATGTTTTGGATCACCCTGTAAAGGGTAATGCTATAAGTGCATTTTGGCTGTAGCATGTGATTCAGAGGATTCTTCTCATTATCTGTATAAAGTTTTATGAGGCTACCATATATATTAATGCAGCTATAACGGTTTAAAAAATAAATGCACAAAAAAATTCCACTTTTTTTTTTTTTATTATAACATGTAATGTATTAGACTCAGCGTCACGGCATTTTAAAAAAGTTTGGCATTATACATTACAGACTGGATATTGCAATCAGAATGCAAAAGTGTTAAATATATTACGAAATATGAGCATGTTTACTAAATAATTTTTAACTATGCGTGCGCTAGCTTTCAAAAAATTTCATTTGCATAATTTAATAAGCAAAAGTATTGAGCAACTTATATGAAAACCTCAAACAAATGTCGTGTGTATTCAAAAAAATATAAGAGATGGAATGAACAGAATTTCAGTTCTCTCAACATAAAAGCTACACTATAAGGGGTTTTACTCACATTTTTATTTTGATTCAATCAATGCCCAATGGTAATAGTGTTCATTGATTGTAAATAAATATTGATAAAACCCCTATAATCTTCTTTCTTCTTCTTCTTCTTCTTCTTCTTTTTTTTTTTTTTTTTTTTGAGAAGTACTGAAATTTTGTTCATTCTATCTCTAATAACTTTTTGAATTCACACGATATTTGTTTGGGGTTTTCATATAAATTGCTCAATACTTCTAGCTATTAAATTATGCAAATGAAATTTTTTAAAAGCTAGCGCATGCGTGGTCGAAAATTATTTAGTAAAAATGCTCATATTTCGTAAGATGTTTAAAACTTTTGCATTCTGACTGCAGTATGCAGTGTCTAATGTATAATGCCAATTTCTTTTAAATGTCATGGCGCTGGGTCTAATGCCTTACATGTTATAAAAAAAGCGGAAATTTTTGTGCGTTTTTTTTTTTTAAACCGTTATATCTCCATGAATATATATGGTAGTCTCATGAAAATTTATACAGATAAGGAGTAAATACCTCATAATCACATGCCATAGCCAAAATGCATTTGAGGAATTACTTTTTACAGGATGATCTAAATTATTTTGATTTTTGTTTAATTTTTTACTGGTCCCCTTTTCCTTTTAAGGACACAACTTTGGTTGAAATATAGGAGATATAACATATTTATTACAATACCAAAGTTTCAAGATGATTCCTAAAGAACATTTCTAGATATTTATCAAAACATGTAAATTAGAATGTGTCCAAATATTTATTGGTAGATAGTGTATTAGATTACAATTTTGCAGCCGAAATCTGTCTTTTTTTTTTTTTTCTTTGCTTTAAACAATCTAATCTGGGTTGGCCAATCAGATAGCATCTTACGTCACTATTGTATCTTTTTCACAAAATTTAACTGTAATTGGTCCACGTTAGAGAAATATTATCCATATCATGATAATAATAATAATAATAATAATTAGAAGAAATCGATACCAGTAAAATACGACGTAAAACTGGTGTTAAAGAGCAACAAATAAATAAATAAATTATTTATAAGCAAACAACATAAATTTCAAAATCTCGAAATAATTATTTTGGGTAGAAAGAAGAATATACCTTTTATCAGGACAAAAAAGTAGGCAAAAGTGCCTTCTATGAATGCCGCATGAAAATCAGTGCACTCGCACATATCATGCACTTGCACTTTTTCATACTGCACTGGCACATATTTTTTTCGGCTAATGTAGATCCCCTAACATTCAATACTAAAGCTCCTATTGACAGTCCAACAGTGTTGGAAATTGTCTCCCACGTTTAAACAAGGTTCAGACAATTATAGTTCAGTGTTTAGAATAGTTGCCACATCTATCAGATTTAAGAGTAATAAGAAAAACCAACGGGTACTCTTTTAAATTGATCACCCTGTATACATACATATATATATATATATATATATATATATATATATATATATATACATTATTAATTTGTTTTCTCATTCAGAAAATTTACAACTCTCTTATCGTACATTTTTCTTGTATATTTTACCATCAAATTAAATAATAAAATTTTTAAAAATCAATTTTTAAAAAACAAGAACTAATTTAACAGTTAAGAATCTTTTAAATGTGAAAACGAGATTTAAAAAAATAATTAGGTAATGAGTAATTCTGAAAACAAATTTCCCCTTAGAGCAACATGTGGATTGTCTGATCCAGCGATGTAACAATTTGAAAAGGTAGAGCCTTAAGAATGTTTTTAGCGGTTTATTTGTCCTACGTAAGCTCCCCTGGGTTTTTACCTTTTTATGGGTGAAAAGAAGTTAAAAAAATATATAATAAGTGTGTATCTAAAACAACAGTGACACGGTAATTTTACTCATGCATTTTAACTGAATCAGTGGAATTCACGGTCTCATCCCTTAGAAGTTAATATATTAGTAGGAAAAAAAAAACAGTCTTTCTTCTTTTGAAACGCACTCCAGAAATGAACCAACCCTCCAAGAATTTTCTCATGTATAAGGAGGAAAAACAATAAACTTTCTAGACAATAACAAAAAATAATAATAATAATAATCAGGTTACATACATCATATTATCTTGCGATTTCGCTATATAATTATGTATGTGGCAACCTCTTTTTTGTTTTTGACATCTTTGATGTTTAGAATTATTACTAAAATGTTGCAATGGTTAACTAATTTCATCTATATAAAATTTATTTTTCAGCCCCCCCCCCTCCACCTTTAAGTTTAAGAGCCCCCTGTGGTATCTTTAGCTGGCCGAGAAGTGACCTTCAGTGGTGAAAACTTGAAAAGCGCTTGTCATGAGATTGTTATAAGTATCGATCCGATAAATGCCTCCAGTTGCTGATCTATGGATTTCAGAGAAATGTTTGATGTTCAGAGATACACTCACCTGTTTGTATTTCAATTGGTGGCGTTACAGTACAGTCAGTATCACAATCGGTATAGTCAGTATCACAATCAGTAAAGTCAGTAGTCCCTTGTGATGGTGAAGGTGTATCAGCTTCCAACTTATCTGAAAATTGAAATGTAATAGAAAATTAGAAAAGTTTAAAAAACTAGGACGCTCTGCATCTCCTCAGTCCGCTCACCAACCCCCGACTCGCTTTATTAACCCCTGTGTCGACTTACCCGCCTATTCACTGCTTTGCATTTCGCGGAATAGGCATATTAATAGTGCATAACATAAGACAAAAACAGAATAATATTATAGAAATCCCCATATAAAATGCCAAATTGAAATACACAATATTTAATACCACATTATGTTTTTAATGAAGTATTATGCAAAAAATTAGCCAGTTTTTTCCCTTAAAATATATCTATATCTATATCTATATCAATCTATCTATCTATCTATCTATATATATATATATATATATTAAGAAATTCCTGAGATCTAGTCCATTTTGCGTTACAGTTTTAGTATGTGACCCACTTGGCAACTTTTAGTGTCATTATTTGGCGATGAATCTTTTAGTTTAATTGCTTGTTTAAAAAAAATTTCGAACCAATTTTTTACCATTGCATAATACAAATACACAGTTAGGTTTTAAATGGAGCTTTCAGTAATAAAGATGCAATTTTATAAAGCGATTTTTTTTTTTTTTTTTTTTTTTTTTTTAACAATATGATCTAATCAGACATATTGAAAATAAATAATTTATGTGAATATTGTAAATATTTCCTTATTATTAATGTTATTATTATCATTTGCAGTATTTTATAATTTAGCTACATTTTGAATGCAGGTTAAAATGGCTAACGTGGTCGCGGACGTAACTCAAACTCAATTAAGCCTTTAAACGTATTTTTTTTTTAAATTATTTTTCTGCAGGGAAAGATATCTGTATTTCTGCACTGGCATGGTTTTAGAAAACTTCTTCCCCCACAAAACGTCCCCGATAAAAACGTTGCTAGGAAAATACACCCCGAAAAGGATTATTAGTTTTTAATACTTTAATATACACGGAAGAATAAGAAACTTTTTATTTAAAATTAGAAATAACTTGAAAGATAAGTCAAAATATCGATATTTCAAAATCACTTTTCCCAGCTGTCGGAGTGATTAGAGTGAACATTAAAAATTAATATATAATATAATAGTTGTCAACATTTTAATTTATTCTAGAGCGCTTTTAGCCCTTCGCACCACTTTATTTATAAAATAATTTTCTCCAATATATAACTACAATAAAATAAAAAAAAAAATTACTCTTAAAAAACTGGTGTGAAATAAAGGCGGGGTTAAAAATGCTCAGGAATAAACTAAAGTGTCGGCAACTCTGTAAAATTATCACTTCAAGGAATATTGAGTAAAAACAAATTTTACAACTATTTCAATGACATTAATTTCTAACCTAAACTATATGATTTATAAAATAAGTCTTTTTAAAATAATCTATTTAGTACGGAGGACTATTGGTCTCAATCTACGGATAACACGTTGTCGCCAGTTTTACGATGGTTGGATATTTATCGAAATCGAAAATTTACCGAAAATGTAATTAAGTAATTTGAAAGCGATGTTATAATTTGAAAAAAAAAAAAAAAAATTAATAGCCCTCCGTACTAAACTAAATTATGCTTTTGCTCAAATTTCATCAAAATCTTTTTTTTTTTTTTTTTTTTTTTTTTTTTTTTTAAGAAAAAGAAAAGGAACGAAAATTAATAATAATCAATATCGAAACGGACAGTATCGAAAAAGTTGAAAAAGCCCTTTTTTAGACAAAAATACATAATTTATTTTAACTTTTAATTGTTGCCAAAAAAGTTTACGAGTTCATTTTAATTTTTTTTTAAATGAAAAGAAATTCACGCGTAAATATTAAAATTGATATAAAACTTCGTGAAAAATTAAACTTTCATGGTAAAATTGACGTCATTATAGCTCTAAAGTCTTTTTTTTTTTAACACATAAACATGTATGATACATCGTTAGAAAGATAAAAGTTTACACTATTTAATGATATAAAAAAGTAAATAATTATAAGATTTTTTTTTTTTTTTTTTAACTTTTTATTTTATTTACCTTTAAAATTTGAAACTCATAAGTCTTATTACCAAATTCAGCACACAATTTAAAATTTAATTCACCAGAAGCCAAATTAATAGTTTTTGTAGGATGAAACGCTAATGATAGTTAAACCAAATCATTCAAAGAAAAGTTTCAAAATAAAATTCATGTTTGATGACCCAGTTTTCATACTTTCCCAGGCCTGACAGCTGTAGTATAGGACCCCTATTGCGAGTTTATTTATTTATTTATTTATTTTTTATTTATTTATTTATTTTATTTATTTTTTAATATTTTATGTGAGCTTCATCATTCTTCTACTTGCATTAGCTTCATTTAAATCAATTCGTGTTACCTATTTGGAGCGAGAGGTGTTCTCATGAATGTGATAATTGAAGAATATTTTGCTTACTGCGATTTGTTCCAAATCTGCTATTAATTGGTCTAAATTGGATATCTTCACGACCGGCGAAGTAAGTTTCACCAGGTTCAAACTCGATTCCTCTGCTGTCACGAAATTTCTAAAACAAAAAAAAAAGAAATATTAGACTAGTATGTTGTGGCTATCACGAAACTAAACATTTTTCGGCATCATTGTACATAACAGCGCCAGTTACTGTTTAACATGCACAAAAGTTGAACCATAGCTTTTCACAATACAGATTTTACATATGGAGTTTGGTGTAGTTTTAATCAATAGATGCTGAGATGTAACCATGTGAAAAATAACAATAACAGTGCCTCCTGTCCTCCGATATACACCCAAATTAATTCAGCATTCGTTTTCATAATGATTATCTCGCTTATCAAGTTTCGTTCCATTATACGCATTAGAAGTTGGGATTTAGACTTCCTATTCACGGGATAAATTATAGCGCAACAGTTTTAACTGTTGGGCGATGTGCATCTAAATTGAATCAGTATAGTATTTTATAATGGTCCTCACATCATGGAAGATAATTTTAATGAATAATAATTTTAATAAATTATTTTTACTGAGTGAATTTGTATAGAAAAATACAAAAGAAAGTCAAGTGGTGACCACCAGCATACCTTGTTTTACAGTTTTCGTTGTATATTGTGTTTGTAATTTATCTAGAAGAACACACCAAAAAATTTTCTACATTACATTTTATCCATGGGTGATTTTTAAATGAATAACCGTTTTCAGCTTTACAAAATTTGAAAAATCGACGCACAGGAAACACAAAAACTTACACATGTATGAATTCCTTATAATTTATACTTTTCTAAGCAGGTGATCATTTGTGAGTTTTTATTAACCGACTTCAAAAAGAAGGAAGGTTCTCAATTCAAACCGTATGTTTTTTTTTTATGTTTGTTAGCTCATAACTTCTGAACGGATGCTCCGATTTTGACACTTTTTGTTTTGCTGAAAAGATCTTGGTCTGAAATAGGTCCCATTGTAATATCTTTACAATCTAAAGAAAATACAGGGTGCCCAAAAAAATCAGTCCCAACTCTTTTAACTGCTAAATGGCTGCAGCTATAGTGTTAAAAATGGTATGTAAGTATAGCAAAGTGGCCATGCAGTGCAAGGTTAAACCGCTTGCAGCGCCACCTGGTGAAAAATAGCGGAGTTAGTGTTACTATCTCGAAAACGGTTCTAGAGAAAAAAGGGAAATACAAAGTTGAAAAGTATCATCGATTTAGTACAAAGAGATAGTTTAGACATTCATGCTAGCGTTCCTATCTCGGAAACGGATCAAGACAGGGGGGAAAAGTGAATTATAAAATTGCAGGGCATCATCGATTTAGTACGAAAAGATAGTTTAGACATTGATGCTAAAAATACAATGCTAAAAACGTGCATTTGTTTGTTCGCAGTTTCGTACCCTAGGCACATTTCAGCTATATTGCACACGTTGTAGTGTAGCTGGTGAGACATACGTTATATAGTTCAAAATACGGTTACTTGATACTTTTTGCTTTGTTGTAAAGATCTTGGTCTGAAGTAGGTCCCATTGTAATATCTTTACAATCTAAAGAAAATAAAATGCCATCTGGGGAAAAACAGCGGAATCGGCGCCACTATCTCAAAAACGGTTGAAGATGGGAGAAAAGTTAAATACGAAATTGTAGAGCATCATCGATTTACTACGAAATGACAGTTTTTAGACATTATTGCTAAGAATAGAATGCTTAAAACGTGCAGTTGTTTCTTCGCAATTTCCTACATTGTGCACACTTGAACTACGTTGCACACTTTGCAGAGTAGCGGATGACATGTATACTCTGTGGTTCAAAGTACTGTACTTGAACTGTTCCTATCTCGGAAACAGTTCAAGAAAGGGGGAAAAAGTGAATTATAAAATTGCAGAGCATCATCGATTTAGTACGAAAAAGTAGTTTAGACGTTAATGCTAAAAACAGAAGGCCTAATACATGCATTTGTTTGTTCACAATCTCCTATTTTGTGCACACTTGAACGACATTTCATATGTTGTAGCGTAGCGGGTGACATTTATGCTATGTAAAATTCAAAGTATGGTTATTGTAAGCGGTCACATCGATTAACGCATAGACATTTTAAACCGATTTCATAAAGGAAGAGGTTGTCAATACAAACCATGTTTCTCATTGTTGTTGTTGTTGTTGAAATTTGTTAGCTTATAACTTCGTAAGAGATGATTTAATTTTAATACTTTTTTTGTTGTCGTAATGATCTTGGCCTGAAATAGGTTTCATTATGATTTCATTAAAATATAAACAAATTACAGGATACTTACAAAAGTCTGTTCTCACTTTAACTGCTGAACGCATGCAGCTACACTGGTGAAAGCAGTATGTAAGTATCGATGTTGAAACTTCTGTCTGTCAGCCGCAATGCATATTTTGCTCTTTGTTTGAACTTTACGCTGCGCATTTTTTCAGCGCAGCGAGTGACACACATTCACTGTAAAGTTCAATATATATGCCTAACAGAATTTTTGGTTAGGAATACAGCGTATCCGTTCTTTACATTTCTAAAGACTTTTTAACTTAACGTATGTTCATTCAATAGATAGTTTTTTGTTCATATCCGATAAAGGCAAGAAAAGTGACACAACTTAAAAATGTAGCCTTTCAGAAAAATCAATTTAAAAATAACTTGACTAGAATAAAACTGGCACAATTGTCTCTCGAGTGGATAACTTTCTAGATGGAGATGTAACTTTTTTGTTCACATTGGGTGCATTTCATGTATTTTTCAGTGACATAAACCATTTTTTGAGTTATGTCACTTTTCTTGGAAGTTGTGATTTGTGAAACTGCCGTCGAACGTCTTTTGATGTTCTGCTATACGAATAAGTTTTCACTGAAAAGAGAAAAATAAAATATTTTTGTAAAAAAATAGAACCGACTCCAAAAAGCAACTACTGTTAAAAAAAAAAAAAAAAAAATTGTATGAAATGAAACTAAATTGCGCCTAAAAGTATAAAATAATTTCCTTCGCCAAACAACCTATAACACTACAATTAATCATAACTTTTAAAGTCGGCGCAAAATTAAATAAAAATTGATACCTTTATCCAATACAAAAATCAAATCCCATTCAAAATATACATCTCACATTGTCACCTGCAAAACGCAGCCGAAAACTATTTTGATTCAAGAAAACAAATAAGATTTCGTAAGCAGCAAAAGTTGGCGAAGATGCTGTTGCTGGTATCTGACGTCTTGGTGAAAGAAAAATCGCAAAATTATCTAGCAAACATATTTAATTTCTTTGGGATATCATGATTAATTTGATAAGGTATATTAAGAGAGTAATCAATAATAAGAAACAATACTTCGTACAAAATATATTATGAAAATATACATCTTGCGTGTATGTTTTTGAAATACGTTTTGAACGCCAAATCCAAAAGCCACCAAGGATGATAGTTATCAAAGTTGTACCGAATTTGCAAAGGGAACTCTAACTTCGTAGAAACATAAATACCGCATTGTGAAGAATGTTCACTGTTCTGTGTAAATGCTACCAATGGACTAATTGTATACAGTGAAAAAATAATAAAGGAAACATGAAAATGGATCATTCGAGACGACAGCATTTGTTGCTACCGATCGAAAAACAAACCTTTAAAAACTAATTAAATTTTATTTAATTTTGCGCAGACTTCAAAAGTTATGATTAATTGTAGTGTTATAGGTTGTTTGGCGAAGGAAATTATTTTATACTTTTAGGCGCAATTTAGTTTCATTTCATAATTTTTTTTTTTTTTTTTTTTTTTTTTTAATAGTAGTTGCTTTTTGGAGTCGGCTATATTTTTTTACAAAAAGATTTTATTTTAATTCATATTCTAGAAAAATTAAAAAGAATCTTGGCAAGTCACTGTTTTTCTCATAAATGTTACTTGTAATCTATTATATTGTGAACACCACAAGACTTTCTTCTATATTTTCCTATACAAATTCACTAACGACAAATAATTTATTAAAACTATTATTTATTAAAATTATCTAACATGACGAATGCAACTGATTTTCCTCTTAGAGAAAGCTAACACTAAATATTCAAAGAAAGACAGTTTTATTGGCTATAAATAACATCTTTAAAAATGCGTTTTTATAATGGTTATCTCACATATCAAGTTTCGTACAGTTATATGCCATACAAGTTGAGATATAGAGTTCCCGATATCCAGGAAATTTCCGGTATAGCAGCGCCATCTATTAGCCTATAAGCATCCAACCTGAATCAGCATAATGTCTCGTAATTGTCTTCTCAAATATCAAGTTTTGTTTGATTTTATGCAATAGAACCTGAGATATAGCTTTTCCTTAAAGTACAGAAATCGCAGTGCAGCAGTGCAACCAATTAAGCTGTTGAAACCAAAAGTTGAAAGGTACTAATGTATGTCAAGGTGCATCTACAAATAAATTTATATGCAATTCTGTGCAATAATTCCTGAGATATAGTCTTAAATTGCGAAAATTGCTGTATAGCAGCGCCATCTCTTCGCCGATAAGCATTCAAATTAAATCAGCATTAATTTCTCATAATGAACTTACATATCAGGTTCTGTCTGATTATACGTAATAGAACCTGAGATATAGCCTCCCCTTAAATTGCGGAAATCGCTGTATAGCAACGCCACCTGTTGTGTGGTTGACACCAAAAGTTTATAAGCACTAACTTAGGCTAAGGTGCATCTACTTATGAATTTATATAGTACAATTCTAAGCTGCAGTACCATAGATACAGTTGCCACAAATTTTTTGTCACACACACACAGACATTTTCTAAAACTGGTAAAATCGTGTTCTATACCTCTAAAAACGTGTAAATTCGTCGAAAACCGGAAGTCGAAAATTTTTACGAATCCAATACTTTCTTCTGTTTAATATAGAAGAAAATAAAAACATTTTCTAAATTCCTTTGTATCAATAACAACATTTACAAACCTAGTTAAGTTTATTTTAAGTACTTGGCTTATGTCAAAATGATATTAATATTTATTTATTTTAATAACTGTTGGTATTTAAAGAGATATTTATGTCATGAGTTTTACTTTCTTCCGTAAACAAAGGTTTTAACATCTAATTAAAATGTATTTAATGAAAAATTATAGATTTTCACTGCAATTACAATAAACAATTAATTTTTTTTAATTGGCAAATTAATTGATGTACATGTACTAGAAAATCTGTTAATACAAAACTGATATTTAGCTATAGTAACACTAATGAGATAAAACAACAATTATGTTATAATTATGTAGAGAAAAAATTAATGTATAGAAAGAGATAGATCAAAATACAAAATTTATTGTAACTTAATTATCATCTTATGTTAAACAATACAATAAATTGCAATAGAATACAATAGGGTATAATATTATATATATAATATATTGCCATATTTTCATTTATTTTCTTAGATTTTATCCAAAAATATTTATTTCTTATTGAAACTTATACAAAACACGATTCGCTTTTATTTTTTATTTAGGCTATAGAAGTATGCAACTGATTTGTTTAAAGTCTATAAAAGCGATATATAGTAATAAAAATAAATAAAAATATTGTAGGTATTTAAAAAGAAATTTAAATGTTCGTAGTGCTTTGAAAATAATTTTTTTCGAATTAAACTGTGCATAATAAACAACATACACTAAACTGTTTTGTTTTCAAGTTAGAATTATTTTTAAATAAATAAATAAATATAAAAAATTGTATTTTTAAATTATGAACTAATTAAAATTATGAACTAATTTTTAAATTATGAACTAATTTAATTATGAGTTAAAGCTAATGTGATATCTATAATTGTACATTTATTTATAAACTAGCAGGCTTCGCCCGCTTCGCTGGGCACTATATTTAAAGGATTTCTTTTTAATTGAATAATTGAAACATTTAAATAAGTATATTTCGATTGGCGATAATTTTCTTCACAGTTTTAGAATGCGATCTCATTGACAATATCAAACATTTTTTGAACTTATTGAATCTGTGCAACAAAACTATTATTAAAATGAATATTCTCGAAAACAGTCGAATAGAAATGTTAATTCTTCGAATATTCTGGAAACAGTTGAAGCTGTTACTCGTACAGTAAAAGTCACTATTCGCTGAATGGTCGAATCAGAGAACGCACGTAAGTCGTTTTCGCAGCAATCATACTATAATGCACGTATGTACGCTTCACGCACATGAAAAAAAAAAATCACTGGACAGCCCTACACCGCTGTGCATGAATCTCAGAACACACGAAACTCGGTTCCGCGGCAATCACTATCACGCATGTTAAAATCAAAAAACATCACTGGGCACCCGTACCTCGCTGTGCATAAATCTCAGAACACACGAAACTCGGTTCCGCGGCAGTCACCATCACGCATGTTAAAATCAAAAAACATCACTGGACACCCATACCTCGCTGTGCATGAATCTGAAAACGCACGTAACTCGGTACTGCGGCAATCACTATCACGCATAAAAGTAAACAAAAACATCACCGGACACCCCTACCTCAAATCAATGTAAATCAAATAAACCAATCAAATCTCTCGTAATTCTCCCCTCCCCCACACACACATATATATAGAGACAGGCAAAAACTTCAAACTTATGATATTCCTTCTATTTTTTAGATCAAGCGTTAAAATAGATAAAACTTTCTCTTATCTTTTAGTGTTTATTTCTCACATGATATGAAATTCTCTTACTTTGTAATCATTTTTGATAAGTTTAACAATCCAGTTTTTCATATGGGGTGCATTTTCTTCTGTCAAATCTTCATTCTCGGCTTTTTGATGGACTTTATGAAGCCTCTCACGGAGTACACCCAACATATTTTCATCTTTCTCTGTAAAATAGCAAAAATAATAATAAAGTAAGTAAATATAATTATGTTTAAAAAAAAGTCTGGAACGACTCCACTCAACTTTCCGAACATTAAGTAATTAACAGTTAAATAAATAAATAAAAGTAAGAGGAGTCATTCAATAAACAAAGGGAAAAGTATATAATATAAGGGTATTTGAGTAATTTTTCTCAAAATAGTATGTTGTTTACGCTATTGTCCTTCAAATAATTTGAGTCCATAGATGATCATAATGATAAAGAAATTTTCGTTGTGTCCCTGTAAAAATATATAAATGCTAGACTCACCAAAACCACTACAATTTGTGCGATGGTAGCCTATAACATTTATATAAATTTTCAGCTCACTCGGATGAGGTTCAGCTTTCAGCTCAAATTTTCAGCTCAATCGGCGTTTAGATGTTGCACTTTAAATAATTTGAGCCCATAAACCACAATGATAAATACTTTTTCTTTGTGTCCCTGTATATATATATTTAAAAAAAAAAAAAAAAAAAAAACTCTATGTTCTAGATTTTCAAAATTCACAGAGTTCGTGTGAAGTTGATCTATACTATATATATAAATTTTCAGCTCAATCAAATTAGGCATTTACATGATGTCACACATTCAAGAATTTGAACCCACATGGCATAATGTTAAGGAATTTTTCATTGTGCCCTGTATAAAAACTATACATGCTAGATTCACCAAAATCTATTCAGTTCGTGGAACGGTGACCTACGAAATGTGTATAGATTTTCAGCTCAATCGAATAAGGCGTTTAGATGCTATCACACTTCAAATATTTTTGCACATAGACCATTATGACAAAAAAAAATTTCGCTGTGTCCCTGTAAAAATCTATAAGTGTTAGGCTCACCAAAATCTACACAGTTCGTTAGACGGTGACTTATAACATGTATATAAATTTTTAACTCGATTGGATGAGGCATTTACACGCTGTCGCACTTTAAAGAATTTGAGCACATAGGGCATAATGATAAAGAATTTTTCGTTGTGTCCCTGTAAAAAACTATAAGTGCTGAATTTGCCAAAATTTATTCAATTCTTACAACAGCGACCTATAACATGTGTATAAATTTTCAGCTGAATAGAATAAGATGTTTAGACGCTATCGCACTTTAAAGGATTTGGGCCCATAAATCATAATGATAAAGAATTTTTCTTTGTGTCCCTGTAAAAAAAAAAAAAACTATGAGCGCTAGATTTACTGAAATCTATACAGTTTGTACGATGGTGACTTATAACATGTGTATAAATTTTCATGTCAATCAAATAAGTCATTTAGATGCTATTTCCCTTTAAAATAATTGGCCCCATAGGCCATAATGATAAAGAATTTTTCTTTGTGTCTCTGTAAAAAGCGATAAGCTATTCACCAAAATCAATAGAGTTCGTGCTACGGTGTCTTGTAACACACATACGAAGTTTCAGTTCATTCGAACAAAGCATTTAGACACTGCCGTGTTCACTCACATACACACACATACATACATGTGGAAAATCCCTTGAGAAATTTCAACTCTGGAAAATATATAAAATCTTTCTCATTCTTTCGGCGACAATTTTCTTAATTTTTACTCTATTCAAATGAAATTTTGACATGACTTGCCCAATATGTGATGTTTTCAATCTATGTAATATGTTATCTTTAAATGGAATTTTCGAAATTTGTATTTGACAATGCTGATTCAGTATTCTAACACTTCTAGTGATCCGTTGCTATATGTATAACAATTACTAGAAGTGTATAGCCCCAGTGTGAAAACAATATTAAGTAAAATAGTCGATGGTTTGAGACATGCTGACAATACATATGCGACTATTCCATAATTTTATATTCGAGGAATCCAAAGAATTTATTTTAATTTCAGGAATTTTAAACCTGATGGACCTTTAAGAAAAAAATCGAATTTTTATGTACTTTTAATGCTTACCTCTAAGTATTTGCGAGAAATTTATTTGAACAATAAAGAATTTTTATATTAGGGGGGAAAAATAGAATTTACTATAGAAAATTTTTATATCATTAAATGGGGGTAAGTAGTGATTTACTAAAAAGTTACAAATAATGACGCTGTTAAAAACCAATATTTTGCTGCTAAGTTTCAGAATTTCGATGGTGCTTTCTACTGTAATAGCACCATTAAAATGGTAAAATATTGCACCAAAATACAGGTTGCAGCTAAATTAGAAACATTTTTTAGATAATGTTTTTCATTGTATCCTTAAATATGTTTGCAAAGTTTGATAAAAATTGCTTAAAAAGTGTAGATTTGCATTAGGAACACATACAGGCACAAATATATTAATATATATAAGGTCAAGGTGTACCCAAATGGAAAGGATGACCTTAGCTGTAGAGGCGTTATATCAAATCCCAGTGAGTTAATGTGTTGGCCGATATATGGCATGGTAGTATTGCTGCATGCACATGCACAGTTAACGGCTCCGCATCAATATCCTCATTGTTGGAGAGTCATTTCCGCAGTTCGTTGCATGATGGATTCCTCCAGATCAGCAGAAAAGATGTGCCCAAATGAAAAGGAGACTAAAGTTACATGTGAAGAAATTTTAATAATAATATTATAATTACAGTTCATGTGGTATAGTACAACTATAGTTGGTACACTGATCCCAGCGCGTAGGAAGGGAGTGGATGACTCAACAGATGGGTCATGCAAATATCCATTCTCTCCGTCTTCTGATTCTCTGACAGATGCTTAGGCACCCATTGTGCACAAACTTTGCCATAACCAAGCTTTTGGTGGATTATGTGATACGCAGTTCCTTTGTTTATCGACAGTTCAACAGCAATTTCACGTGTGGTGATCCCGCGGTTCTGCCGTATGAGCACATCCACAGCCGATCTTTTTGTGCTGATCTGGAGGAATCCATCATGCAATGAACTGTGGAAATGGCTCTCCAGCAATGAGGATATTGATGCGAAGCCGTTAACTGCGCTTATGCATGTAGCAATACCACCATGCCATATATCGGCCAACACATTAACTCACTGGGACTTGATATAACACCGCTACAGTCGGTAACAAAAGTGTCCGAACACTAGCAAAAATTCCTACGTAAAAAAAAGTAAACTTCATACGGTTTTGTTAAATAAATCCTTGTCGAATCCTCTTCTTAGTCAGTCTAAGAACATGATTCGATAAGGATTTATTTGACAGAACCGTATGAAGTGTACTTTTTTTACATAGGATTTTTTGCTAGTATTCGGACACTTTTGTTACCGACTGAGGTTTGCTTTTCATTTGGGCACACCTTATATATATATATATACACACAAATTGATACTTTAAATATTATGTCTCTTTTTATACTTACTTGGTTTAGGTACATAATTACTTGCATAGCCTGATAAATCATCAGAGTGTACAAATTTGTCCACAAATAGAATGCGATGTTCTGAATCTTGTGTTTTAAATTCCTAGGGAAAATGGAATATTTTTTAATTAAAACCAGTCTATTAAAAGTATAGAAGGTGATTTTAGTATTACATTATTATCTATATAACATTTCTCTAATGTGGACCCAGTTACGATTAAATACTGTCGAAACAATACCATAGTGACGTAAGGTGTTATCTGATTGATCAACCCAGACCCAAAGCTTAAATTCTGCTGCTAGAAACAAAGCGATTGTAAGCGCTTTTGTAGAGATTTCGGCTACAAAACATTTAAACTAATACGCTTGAAATGCACATTTTCTTAAAGAAATTGAAAAAACATTAACTTTTTGTGCTGAAACATACATCTTAAAATCTCATATTTAGAAATATATTTGGAAGAACTGAGAGCCAATGAGATCTCGCAATCAGGGCCTGATTACCCAAAAGGCTCGGGAAGCACAAGCTTCGTCTCTAAAATTTCAGAGGGGCCCCCAAAATGACTAAAATCAGGGTCTTGAATTTTCTGTTTTATTTTTTCATACTGAGATTGAATTTTTCTGAGAAAATTCACCTAAAGCAAGATAAAATACTCACTATTTCGGGAAAAATCTTATTTATCCTCAAAAATCTGAATGTTCTTAATTAATAAGTTATACAATGTTGTGTGTAGAAACCACCCAGATATATAAATGAAAAAAAAAAAAAAAAAAAACTATAAACACACACTAATTTTTGGTCTATAGCATTTTTATATTACAATACGTAACAGGAAAACAAGATTTTCTGAAATGAAAGAGGGCCCCGAAATGACACTGAGCTTCTATGGCTGTGGTGCAATTTATTATATTTATTTAGATTTTTCATTCATTATAAAAAGGAGGAACGTTATTTCTTTTTATTTATTTATTTATTTTTTATTGATATTTATTGACCATGAAATTTCTGTTTGTATGGTGATATGATAATGTAAATTCCGTGAAATTTTAGGAAATAATTGATTTTTAGTATAACAATGATTTAATGAAATTCTAAGAATTTTTACCTCCATTGCTCGATTACTGTGGGTAATGCAAGTATTGTATTTGGTCTAAAAATTCGATGTCGAGTTTCCACCTATTTTACATGTTTGAAGGTCTCTTGAGTCCAAAAAAGTTGTTTTTGGCAATTGGTCAATGTGTGTGTATGTGTTTTTTTTTTTTGGAAGGGGAGGGAGGATCTTCTGATTATCATATCTCCGAAACTAACAAAGGTAGAACTGCGAAACTTCAAAATTAAAACGGGTCTAGTGTGCAGATGATTTTTCCCACTTTTGGTGAAAATAGGAAATCTAGAAATGGGACATCGGAAACAGGAAGTAGGACCGTATACATTCTTACGAAATTTTGCCCTATACTGCCACGTTAAAAAAAAAATTGGCATCACAGCGCCACGATTGAGCGATTGATTCCCAAATCTAATTAACACCAGTTTAGGTCAGTATCCAACTAAATACCAAGTTTAGTTCGATTTCGTTTATTGGTTTGTGAGATACAACGTTCACAAAATTTGTGTTACACACACACAGACAGACATTTTATAAAAATAGTCAAATTGTGTTCAGGACATCTCAAAATGTGTAAATCCATCGAAAACTGGAGTTCGAAAATTTTCATGAATTCAGTACTTTCTTCTTATATATGTAGAACAAAGTAAAAATAGTTTTTCTATTATAACATTTCGTTGCCAATAACACCTTTTTTTTTTTTTTTTTTCTTTTTTTTTACTTTCTTCTATATGTAATATAGAGAAAGTATTGGATTCGCGAAAATTTTCGAAGTCCACTTTTTGATGGATTTACATGTTTTGGGATATGGAGAACACGAATTAATAGTTTTTAGAAAATGTCTGTCTGTCTGTCTGTCTGTCTGTCTGTCTGTCTGTATCATTTTTTTGTGGACGCTGTATCTCACGAACCAATGAATGAAATTTAACCAAACTTGGTATTTAGTTGCACCCTGACATAAACTGGTGCTGATTAGATTTTGGGATCACTCGCTCAATAGGTGGCGTTGTGATCGCATTTTATGCAAATTTTTAACATGGCAGCATAGGACAAAATTCCGTATAAATGGGCATAAAGAGAGTTATTTTACACTTGTGATTGTAAAATTAATAGGAATTATTGATAATAGTAGTAGTTAGCTAGGAAAAAAATTTTGTGCATGGGGGGGCATCGGTTCCCCCCCTGGGGGGGAAAATCCCCCCCCGTGGAAGTAAATTTTCAAGATGGGTATCTTTCGAAAGGTCTCGTTGATAATAGTAATAGTTAACTTGGAAAAAATTTTTGCGCATGTGGGGGCATCGGTTGCCCCCCCACCGGGGGGGGAAGGTCCCACCCGGGGGGGCAAAATTTCAAGATGGGTATCTTTCGAAAGATCTCGTCAATACCTTTAAAACGAATGGTTGAACGATAAATCTGTGATAATTTAAACCAAAGTTATCGATTTTTTTTACTTTTAACAAAAAAAAACTTAGAAAAATATCGCAATATTTTTTTTTTTTTTTTTAACGAAATTTAACCAAACTTGGTATTTAGTTGGTCCCCGACATAAACTGGTGCTGATTATGTTTGGGGATCAATAGCTCAACAGGTGGCGCTGTGATAGCATTTTATCTAAATTTTTAACATGGCAGCATAGGACAAAAATTCGTATAAATGTGCATAATTAGAGTTGTTTTAAACTTGTGATTGTAAAATTAATATGAATTATTGATAATAGTAGTATGTAACTAGGAAAAAAATTTTCTGCATGGGGGGGCATCGCTTCCCCCCCCTAGGGGAAAAATACCCCCCCAGGGGGGGTAAATTTTCACATTGGGTATCTTTCGAAAGATCAGGTTGATAATAGTAGTAGTTAACTAGGAAAAAATTTTTGTGCATGTGGGGGCATCGGTTGCCCCCCCACCGGGGGGGGAAGTTCCCACCCGGGGGGGCAAAATTTCAAGATGGGTATCTTTCGAAAGATCTCGTCAATACCTTTAAAACGAATGGTTGAACGATGAATCTGTGATAATTTAAACCAAAGTTATCGATTTTTTTTACTTTTAACAAAAAAAAACTTAGAAAAATATCGCAATTTTTTTTTTTTTTTTTAACGAAATTTAACCAAACTTGGTATTTAGTTGGTCCCCGACATAAACTGGTGCTGATTATGTTCGGGGATCAATAGCTCAACAGGTGGCGCTGTGATAGCATTTTATCTAAATTTTTAACATGGCAGCATAGGACAAAAATTCGTATAAATGTGCATAATTAGAGTTGTTTTAAACTTGTGATTGTAAAATTAATATGAATTATTGATAATAGTAGTATGTAACTAGGAAAAAAAATTTCTGCATGGGGGGGCATCGCTTCCCCCCCTGGGGGGGAAGTACCCCCCCGGGGGGGATAAATTTTCAAGATGGGTATCTTTCGAAAGGTCTCGTCAATACCTTTAAAACGAATGGTTGAACTATAAATCTGTGATAATTTAAAACAAAGTTATCGATTTTTTTCACTTTTAACAAAAAAAAAAAAAAAAAAAAAAAAAACTTAGAAAAAAAAAAATCGTACTTTTTTTTTTTTTTTACTTTTAACAAAAAAAAAAACTTAGAAAAAAAAAACGTTTTTTTTTTTTTTTAAATATTGTTACTGATTGAATATGTATAGGAAAATATAGAAGAAAGTCTTGTGGTGGCCACAACATACTAGTTTTTTTTTTTTTTTTTGTAGAAAGATCGTTATTATATTAATTAACAGTGATTTTTCTTACAAAACAGAGCTATTTATTCGCATTGTGAAATTATTGATTTTGAAAGTTTTAGAAGTGGGTGATATGCGCATTATATTTATTTTCAGGTAAATGCATCCGATTGAAAGGTAATTAATTCTCAGAAAGAGATTTTATATTGAACAATCCTATTTTAGAAGGAAACAAAAGTTTCATTAAAAAAGCAAAATTGCAGTGTACTCGGAAATAGGAAATTTATTTTTAACACCATAATTGTATGAATTATAATTCTCTACCCTCGTCACAAAGTGTAAAGGAGAATAATTTATATATGCATATATCTAATAATAATAATAATTCAACGTTACAACGATCAAACACCAGAAAGGAAGATTTGAATTAATCAACAAACGACCACACATAGAAGTAAGGCCTTACACAAGGCAAAAGATGCTGAAAAGTTAACATAATTTGCTTCTGAAACACTGATGCATGAGATCATATCAAGCAAATAAGAACAAAATCTAACAGAAAATATTAATAATTAGGAGAAGAAGGGGGAGCGGAGCAGAGACCACCACGGCTTAAAACGAGTGAAGCGGGCTAAACTAATTTGCTGGATGAACAATTTTCCCCAAAACCTTTGCAAGACCATATATTATCAAATAAATAAATAAAAAAAAAAAAAAAAGATTTAAAAAAAAAAAAAAAAAAAAAAAAAAAGATACGAACAAAAATTAAAATTTAAAGAAAAATTCCTCAAAGATTTATTTAATTAACATAGTGATTTTATGATCATTGACATACTGATGAGGAAATGAGAACTTGCCGTTTAAATATTTTAATATTTTTATTGTAATCTATTTCTCAAGATTCTGTATAGTCTCTACTTGTATTTTTACTTTCTTCTTTATATATAAGAAGAAAGCATTGGATTCATGAAAATTTTCGAACTCCAGTTTTCGATGGATTTGCACGCTTTGAGATGTCCTGAACACGATTTGACTGCTTTTAGAAAATGTATGCTTGTATGTGTGCAACACAAAATTTGTGGACGCTGTATCTCATGAAACAATTAACAAAATTAAACCAAACTAAGTATTTAGTTGGACCCTGACCTAAACTGTTGCTGATTACATATGGGGATCAATCGCTCAACAGTTGGCACTGTGGTCCCATTTTTTTCTAAATTTTTAATATGGTCGTATAGGACAAAATTTTCTATAAATGTACATAATGAAAGATTTTTTTTTTTAACGTGTGATTCTAAAATTAATATAAATTATTGATAATAGAAGTAGTAAACTAAAAAAAGAAATTTGTGCACGTAGAAACATCGCTAGCCCCATGGGAGGGAAATACCCCCTGGATGTTGTAAATTTTCAATATGGGTATCTTTGGAAAGAACTCGTCAATGCCTTTAAAACGAATGGTTAAACCATAGATCTGTGATAATTTAAAACAAAATTGTCGATTTTTTTCATTTTTAACGAGAAAAAAAAAAAATGCACTTCTGATGTTGGCACAAAATTGACTTTATTTTGTCATTTAGTGTTAATAATTCTGTGAGATTAAAACCGTCTGCATTCACTATTGAAAATAACTGTAATAAATAATAATTTAGTAAATAATTTGTACTGCAAGAATTTGTGTAAATTTATATAGAAAAAAGTCTTGTCGTGGCCACAACCTACTAATTATTATTATTTTTTTTTTTTAATATCTGGTACATATTTATTTAGACTAGCACAGGACACATCTATAAATTTTCTGGGTTTCATCAATATGCCTTGGCCCACCTATTGTGATCTTGTCTTAAACTAACAAGTTATATTCCGTTATATCCTATTTTTAAAATAAAATACCCATATTAAGTTACTTACTTGAGGTGAATGCGGAACATCAGGATAAATAAATGTGATCTGAGGGTATTTCAAATACATTTTCATAAGTTCACATAACTTGACCAATACTAGAAAGGAATAAATAAAAAGGTAGAAAATAATTAATTGAAAATATATATAAATTAATGTCAATTTTATATGTAGTTCAATGTTATAATGCATTTCTAGTAATAGGGAGATTATGCAAATTATTATAATGCATTTTGAAATTTATTTGGTTCTGCTGAAATGCATTTTGTTCTACTGATAGTGGAAGATACATACATACACATATACATAACGGAAAACCTTTTCAAATATTGCATAGGAAGAAGTGAAGTGATATATTACATGAAGAACGGGGAAAAAGAAAAAATATTGAAAAAAAAAAAAAATATATATATATATATATACAGGGTGATTAAAAAAAACGTGGACAAAATGATATGGCACATCAGTCATACAACAAGGATAAAAAATCGCATAGGAACAGAGGGTCGCAAACGCCTGTAGAGAGCGCTAGAGCCACGAGAGGATGTTGCGATACAAACACGAGCTGAGCAAACGGAGATTGTCTTCATTCGAGCCGTGGATGTGTTGGGCGTAACATGGCTAGTTACATGCACCGTGACATGGCTGACATGCATTTAATTTACGGCATGGCCAACTGCAATGGACGATGAGGCCTTGCGAATGTATCGTGAGAAATATCCTGGTAGAAGGTGCCTACCCGCTCATTCTTTGCCACTCTGCATCGACGATTGTGTGAAACCGGCTCGTTCGACGTACACAAGCCGGATGCTGGTCGCCAACGAATAACTCGGACAGTTGATGCTGAAGAAAGACTTGTCCAAGAACTCCAGCGTAATCCTTCAACGAGTACACCAGTTGTATCCCAAAAGACCCATATCCCCCAAGCTACAGTCTGGCACATTGTACACGATGAAGGACTACATCTTTATCATTTACAACACATCCAGGTACTGAAACCGGGAGACTATACAACAATCGTATGGATTTTACGCGGTGGTTTTTGCAAGAAAGTGCTGCAGACCGAAACTTCGTAGCAAGTGTTCTCTTCATGGATGAGGCTGCGTTCTGATTAGAGGGTGTGATGAACTTTCGCAACCTGCATACGTGGGCGGATAAAATCCCGCATGCTACACGTCCGCACGGCGCATAACGAAAATTTTCCATTAACGTGTGGGCTGGCATTGTAGGAGACTGTTTACTTGGTCCATACATTCTCCCAGAAAGACTTAACGGTCCCATTTATCTAACATTCTTGAAAGAGGTTCTGCCAGAAATGTTGAATGATGTCCCGATGCCTATTCGTCAACGCATTCGATTTCAACACGACGGAGCTCCTGCACATTTCAGCACAAAGGTGAGAGCACAACTGCAGGCTACTTTTCGTGGCGGCTCGGCGGCTGCATTGGTTGCGGTGGACCAATCGCATGGCCACCACGATCATCAGACCTGTCTTCCTTGGATTTTTCTTATGGGGATTTTTAAAAGGACTTGTATATGAAACACCTGTTGCAACGCCGAAAGACTTGGTAGGATGAATTGTTGTGGCAGCCGGATGTGTTCGAGATACACCTGGTATCTTTGAGAAGGCGCGGCGTTCCATGCAACGTAGATGCCAGGCTTGTCTCGATGCATCCAGCAAAAACTTTGAGCCTCTCCTGTAGGCTCAACATTTGGCTAGCATTAGTCGCATGTCAGTGAGTAATTATCAATAAAATGATCTTTAATGGATTTGTTTCTTCTCTTTGTGTTATGTATTATTTTAGATGCCCTGTAGCGGCTCCGGATCGCAGTTGCGACCCTCTGTTCCTATGCGATTTTTGATCCTTGTTGTATGACTGATCATTTTGTCCACGTTTTTCTGAATCACCCTGTATATATGAAAAAGCTATTTGCAATCCAACAAAAATAAAACTAAAATTTCAAGCAAAACCATAAGGCAATCAATATAGTAAGATACTGTGAGAAAAACTGCAGAAAATCAATGGAAGAAAAGGAAATTTAAACAGACATGTTTTCGCAATTATAAATAAAAATGAAAATACCGATGAAATTCTTGAAACTTTAAACAAATTTGATCAAAATATTAAATTTACATGAGAACCCGAAGCTAATGAAGAAATTAAATATCTAGACGTAAAAATAAAGCGATATAATAATAATATAAAAACTACAGTTTACCGTAAACTTATGTTAAGTGAGGAAATTATTAGTAATTAATAATATAAGGGATTATAGTAAAGCTTCATACAAATATAAGATTAACGCAATTCAAGCTTACATCAATCGCGCGATTCTAATTTGTAATATCCCTACCGATCTAAAAAAAGAAATTGGCTATATTAAAAATATAACTATAAAAGCAGACTATCATAAAAATCTAGTTAATAAACTATACAAAAAAATAATTAAAAAATTAAACAATATTCCAAACCATCAACCCCCCCCCCCCTTTCCCAAATTTACTTTTACTATCCCATTTGTTCGAGGAGCCGCACTTAAAATTAAAAATACCGCTAAAAAAATATGATTTAAAAATTCCCATAAAACCAAATCCGAATATATATCAACTAATGCGGAATGATAAAGATCCAATCCCCCTCTAGAAACCCCAGGAATATACCAAATCTCTTTCAGTTATTCAGACAAAAAAAGCAGGTTGCTATATCGGGGTCACCAAAACAAAAATATCCACTTGAATCAGAGAACACAACAGCAATATTAAATATGGAAAATTAACTACTGCCCTCACCAAAGTTAATCAAGAAAATAACATCGATAAAAACTTTAACGAAACTCACAAAATCGCCAATTATAATAACCCGGACTGCGCGTATTATCGTGAAACCATAGAAATAGTCAGTAACCAATCAGCTTGTAATGGGCACGAGTCGCGAGCAGATTTAGATCTCTTGTGGCGCCATATTTTAAAGAGTCAACAACAGAGGAATCAAGAAACAGTTTCGACGGCAGCGGACCACACTGGTGGTTGCTGATGAAGGGCGGATACGCCCAGAAAGTACTTCAACCTATATCCTGAGCTTTATAAAATATAACTTTAATTATAAACAAGAAGTTGATTTTTCAAAAGCAATAATTCATATATATACAGGATGTATTTCAATTCGTCATCAAAATTTTGGCGAAAAAATTCGGAACTAGGAAGCGAATACTATTTTACACGGTAAGGTATGAGCACAAGGGAATGTTAGGGTAGTATAGATAGCGCTTTATGTTCACAATTCCCATTTAGAGTCAAAACTGTCGGACGTGTGCAGCCAGTTGTCATTCAATAATGTGATTTCGCAGAAGTAATATAAACTGTATATGAATAATGAACTTGCAGATATAGCTTCAACTTATGGTGTCAAAGCTGCCTTAGAGCTACGCAAATCTATGCAGAGCGCTACCTCGAACGGCAAATGCCAGAGTATAAACTTTTTCACGTGTTCAAATACAACTGTGCAAAACAGTACCATTTGTTGGTACTAATGAAGATCGAGGAAGCACCCGATCTACACTAAAATATCTTATGCTGTGGCACGCATAAAAACAGTCTGACATCATGAAAAGCTCATTCATCTGATTTAAGGCTCCTATATACACAAGCTGGCGCATCAGGCATTTTGTTGCCTTAGGGTTGTCACATGTACCCAGCACGTTTCATTGCTAAATAAACTGCAGCCATTTATTTTATCGTCTTACATTACTTTAAGTTACTCCTTCTATTATATTTCATAATTTTAACTAAGTAAAGTACGATATGGGAGTTTGTTTAACGACAAACTGCTATAATCACTCAAGAAAAGAACATAAAATGTTGAGATTTCCATAAGATAATTTGAGAAGAAAAAAATAATATTACTTATATCTTCCTTTTATATTTCTGATATATGTTAATATAAAAATACAGAAAAATGTGTTATTTTAATCACATTATTTATATTGATGTTGATAAATCGATTTAAGGAGTTCTTTTATTACTGTGTATTTGAGTTTTGGCGACATTTTGTCCCTACACATCTTATTTCGAATACATCCATAGGATATCCTGATAATATAATGTGAAAAAAATGTGTTGTTAGGAGCATTATTGTTGGTTATTGCATTTGTTGACCGATTGTAGCTTCAGATCAAGGTTTCTTAAAATCACAGGAAAGCGATAAAGACGTCAAGCGGGAATTCTGTCCTCCTCTGAGGTAAAAAAAAATAGCGGTGATGCACTGGCCTATATATTTTATTTAAAGGGCTCTAACCTGATTGACTGTTGAAATGTCGTCACATCCCTGTTGTTTGTAGAAATAAGCGAATCCACCAGTAAGAGGAAAAATACTCCAGTACAATGTGCTGCTTCTAGTCACTCGTAGGGAGATAGCCCGAAACTTTCTTCATGAGGCATCACTAAAGTCTTATACTTAACATAAGCCGACATGTTCTATCGGCGAAAGGTTTGGACACAACAGGATATAAACACTTCGAAGACACTGCTTCGACATCAGAGCAGTATATATGGCCGAGCATGCCTTGAATGAAAGTAGAACTTGCCCAAGCAGTTACCATAGGATCATTACGGGTTAAAATTAATCTTTTGTCGTTAACTCCTGCAAAAAATGTCGTTAACCCCTGCGAGAAGCGATAGTATTTAGTAGCACGACTAAATGTGGTCGGTAATCAAAAGGTTCTTTTACACACGGAAACTTTTCGCACAATTTTTGAGCCAATTTTGTTGACTCAGATCGCTTCAACGCCCAGTGTAATAGAAGTTTGGAGTAGAAACAGTTTTTTGGGGGGGCTAGTCATAAAAAATTTTTTGTAAGAGCAATTTCTTCTACGATAATAAACTAACCATCGTATGAAAACTCATTATACACGACGAAAAAAGAAGGGGTCGGCGTAAAGTCATTCATCGTTCTCTCGAGGATAGCCGCGTCGTTCTCTTCCTGCTACCATGAACACTTTGCGTCGTCCTGGAAAAGAGTGATAAGTATGCGCTTCTTAACATGTAATGAACTTCGTTCAAGCCAGTTTTTTCGATAATATTTGACTCAACTTTTGTAACCTTCTTTCGGATTTCGGCCTCCAGAAACTGGAGCAAAAATTAGCTGAAATGGAAGATGTGTAAAAAGTTGCCATGTGTAATAACAACATTAGAAGATTGCTCCCGATGATCACACCTGTTGTAATGGCCTGTGTACCTCACTATAGCTAATTTTGGAATCGACCGCCGACCATTCATCCCTGCAGACATATACGGAGATCATCAGCATCGAGTGAAAGCTTGGATTTGTCACCAAAGAGGACATCCCTCTATTCGGATCCAAGCCAGCTTGATTATGAGGGCCACCAAACCAGACAACATCGAGTACTACGAAGAGAGATCGAGGAATATCAGAGATAGTCGCTTTAGTGATCATCGAGTGCTAAGCCTAACTTAAACCAATCGTCTGCCAATTGGTAACCTTAGATATTACTAGAATCATAATTAGGTAAATTAAGTCGAAATATTGATAAAGTCACTAATAGTAAGTACTTAGCCACTCTTCTTATTTCGTAATTCTCTCTCAAATTGGTTGCCTGTGACTTTGCCATTAAGATGGTTGACTTTATTATGACAATATCATATTATGTGCCGTCTCTGAGCCAATAATTGACACATATCACAGGGATACATTCAATATGCTGGCTTTTTTTTTTATATGTTCGGCCAGTCAGTCTGCTTCCTACGATTCGACCATTCTCAATGCCGAACAATTACTCATAATGCCGTCGAGTGCATCTGCAAAGCTTGTTTTGTGCCAATGTTGCGCATGGAACCTATCAATTCGGTTGAATATATCCATCAGTGAGCACACCGGTCTTTCAAATTAAGCGTACATTACAGTTCATCCGCGCTTTGCAACTTGTATGCATTGTAATTCAAAAAATAAGCTTGTCTGTGTCAGGTCATGAGGAGTAAGAATTACATAGGAACTGGGGGGGGGGGGGGGGTCAGAAACGCGACCGTGATAGTGCAATTGTATCTTGACTGTCACATAAAGACAACAAACGGTATTTAAAGACCTTTATTTTACAATAAACTTAATCAAAGTGAAAAAAAAAAATGTTACAACTCATAAGAAGTGCTCAAAATATGCTCCATCATTTGTGATGCATCGTCATGCATCGTCACTTATGTCTTGTCTGTTTTTGTGTGCGGACAAGTTGGTCATATCTCAATGCCCTCTACAGGGTTACAATCGTGTTTCATACCCGTCAGTTCCTATGCAATTCTTACTGCTTATGACCTGATACACCGACATGTGCCTTATGAACCACCCTATATAAGAAACGCATCAAATTTAATTTGTCCGTTGCAGCCAGAGTTCCCAACTTTTATAATTTATTCACGAGCATTTTTAGCTCCGCCTCTTTTTCATACCGGAAATTTTGAAAAATGATTTTCTTCTTATTTAATCGTTGTCAGGTATTAAAGAGAAATAATCTACAAAATTTCTGGTGCGAAAAGAAGGCGGGGCTAAAAATGCTCGTGAATAAATTATAAAAGTTGGGAACTTTGGTTGCAGCTGTCATGCTGTATTTGTGCTCATTTTTTTCGCCTGATAAAGGGTCGTGCGGGATTATTTCGATACGAAAAATATGTTATAATTTTTTTTTTTTTTTTTTTTTTTTTTTTATTTATAGCGTTTTATCACAAAATTTTTATTCGTTAACTTTCAACAGCAATGCATTTTACTAATGTATTTTCTAAATTTATTGGACAATTCTAAAATTTATATTTCTGTGTTAAATTGTATTATACTTTCTTCTATATTAATAGAAGGAAGTATTGAATTTGCAAAAACTTTCCATTTCCAGTTTTTGATGGATTTACGCGTTTTGAGACGCCTTGAGCACGATTTGAGCTTCTTAAAAATGTGTCTGTCTGTCTATGTGTTTCACTAGAATTTTTTTTGCCGATTCTAACTCGAGAATTAATGAACAGAATTTCTGAAAAAATTATATTTAGTTGCAATTTGACATGAATTGGTGTTTATTAATTTTTGTCCATTTCGTTCAACAGGTGACGCTGATGTTCCGTTTTATCATAATTTTTATTATAACAATATAAGACAAAATTTAATATAAACATATACGATGAGAATTATTTTTAAAGAACAATTGGGAAATCAAGAAATACCATATTTATAAGAGTTATAGTTAACTAGGATTATATTTATATACATATATGCATAATAGGACCACGGCTTTTCCTCTCTTGAGAGAGGGAGGGGTTTTTGAGGGTGTAAATGTTCACCCTAATTAAATTTTCACTCTAATTAAAAAAAAGAAAAAAAAACTATTCAATCCCTTTAAAATGAATGGCTGAACTTTGAAATAAAGTGAAGTGAAGTGAAGTAAAAATTATAAAAAAAAATTTCCCCATTTTTAACAAAAAAAAAAAATAATAATAATAAAAAAAAAAAAATGCATTTTTTTAGATGTTTATAAAACACAAAATGACCTTCTTTGACCATTCAGTATAATATAGTTCGGAAATGAAAATCCTCTCCCCTCACCATGGAAAATAATTTTAAGACTTTGTCTAAGAAAATATGGAAGTAAGTTTTGTGAGGGCCACAGCTTATTAGTTTCATTATGATTACTTATTAGTCTTTTCTATCCGACGAGGAATAACTTAACATATCAGTAATTGATATACTTACTATGAGAGCAGTCTTCTGGACGAATCCATCTTCTGATGTATAGCAAGCTATTGGCATCTTGCATGTGGATGGTTTCTTGCTACAAGTGGAAAATGAGAAAAGAATAATTGAAAAAAATATGAGCGAAAAAATTTTGGACACATTTATTTCTTCAATTTAAATCAATTATATGACAACAAATTAGAAAAAAAAAAAAAAAAAAAAGCGGGATTTCCCATACAATTAACAAAACAAGAAGTCAAAATCATGTGGTGTGCATTGATTATTAACACTTTCCAACTGTACGCACTTGTTGTATCGTATAACTTATGTTCTAACAGACAGACAGAAGGAAATGAGATGCATACAATCATATTCTATTTTAAAAAATAAATAAATAAATAAAAATTTTAGCATATTAAAAATAAGTGTCAGTTTCTTTATGATTTTTACAGTAGAAAGTTATTTAAATGTGATTTATAAAAATGTCTGTCCTATAACACATTGCATTGCCATTGTTTTGGGTGTCCCTGTACATACATAAACCAACTGTACAGGAGCCTTATTATATAACCCCCAACCCCCCTCCATTGTATGCCATTTTAAATAGGGAACATTCCATCGTGAACTTGAATAACATATATAATTTCATAAAAATTTTGAAAAGATTTACGTACGCTGGGGACGGGCAGACGGACAGACTGATGCACAAATTGAAATCATATTTACACTTAAAAATTGATAGAAATTCTTAAAAACGCATAATGTAAACGAAAATGAAACTCCAGCAAATATTCAATGATAGCCCCTTCGGCACTCATCAAGAAAATTCAATAAGGTAGCGTTAGAGGTAGTAAATACAGCTTAAATATAGGTATTTTTATTTTTATTATAAATAAACGCAGTCTGAGCTTAGTAGCTCCAAATGTTAAAATATGGGTTCAGCAGAATTTTCGGTGAAAAGTTCCGATAATAATGGTTCACAGACTCCAAGTAAAAGTAATGTCTATTGGGAAGTCTGCCTTCACAAGGCAGAATCTCTGCTATCAGAGATTAGAGAAATTAGAGCAACAGTTCACACAAAAACTTAATTCCTCATTCTGTCTTCTCTTCTCTTTTTCCTTCGCAAGAAGAGTCGGTTTTGGAAGGGGGGGGGGGAGGTCCCTTCTGTCTCCAATGGTCTCTAAATAAAAAATAAATAATAGAGGTTGATCTCTAAATTTGTTAAGTTATAGGCGCCACTGCGGCTAAGTCCACCCCATGGATTTCTTCTCTAATATTTCCCACGAAGTTGAAATAGTCGTCAGGGCGTTAGATGGCGGCTTTCCTTTTGTTAAAAATGTCAAAATCGTAGACTTTCAGTCTACTCTGTTTGTTTGAAGCATCACAGCTCGCCCCCCCCCCCCTTTCTTCCTTAAGAAAAAAAATTTTTTTAGTTAAATACAAAATTTGCATCGCGAGATAGATTCTACAAACATTAATCTATAAAATCTTTTATAATCGCTCGAACTAATAAGAGCGTACTTATTTTTTCTAAAATACTTCCGGTATGAAATAAACATAATATATGACACTTGCCATCCCAAGACAGTCAAGCAGACACATTTGCTGTAGATATTACGCTGAGTACTTGGAATTTGCCTTTCTCACTGCGTTCTTTTTACATTATACATACTCGTATTCGTAACTTAATATATGTTTAAAAAATTAACTAATTCTGCAATGCATAAAATAAATAGATAAATAAATACAACCAATTTTAATTTAAACAAAAATATTATTGAACAGAGCAAGGAAGAAGCTTATAACTATAGGGTTTATTTATTTATTTATTTCAAATGCGAAAAACATGACGCAGGAATATGTTAATAACGCATAGTAAAAATAAATATAAATTGTTAACTCACATTTAGTGAATATTTATAAGGAAGTCCTATACTTTGACGTGATTCCATTTTCTTTATACTGTCTACCAAAACTTCAGCTATTCCTCTGACCAATTGTAAGGCTGTGTGAAAATAGTAATTTTAGTTTATTATTTTATATTATTTATTATATTACATATTTGCCAATCGTTCCGATTTTCGGATACCTTTAAAAAAAAAAAAAAAATCATTATATTTCATCGTAGAAAAATACTAATAAACTTATAAGAAATAACACCGGTATCCAAAAATCGGAACAAATGAGAGCTACAATATTATCATTGTATCGTTGTAAAAACATATATAAATAAATACATAATGCATTTCACAATAATTAAAAGTATTATTTAAAGCACTCAACACAACATTTAAAATAAAGTGTATTTATTTGAAATAAAAAGTACACATTTAAATACATTTTACTCAAAACTATTGTAAAACCTAACTAGTTCGCACAGTTTGATTTTCCTTAATTCCCAATCCTATATTTTTTCTCATAAGTTTCGCCATAAGTCAAACACTGCTGGAGATAACAGCAATGAACTCGGTTGATTCCAAGTAAGATCGGAGACTGAAATGCCCTTCCTCTCCCACTAGGCTATTCTGATTAATTTTATTAGATTCAATTTCGTATCTTAAGTTTTCACCCAATTCCTACTCTCTCGGATGCAATAATCCCCATAAATTCAGTTTATGATAAACACTGCCCTATTCTGTGATGTTATAATATCTTTAATTTCGATTAAATTAAGAAGTTTTTTATTTAATAACGTTGATTGCCAATACTGTAAATGATATTTTAATCCTGGTAAGGCATTTTTACAATGAAAATAATCCTCATTAATCACAAATATGCGCAATTTTACTCCATTTTACACGTTCAGAAATTTTAGTAATGTATTCTAGAGTAATATATTCTACTTCTTTTCACCTGTTGAAAGATCGTGAGCAACTATTTCGATCTGAAACAACTTTTGTGTGCTTTCAAATCTATTGTATTCAGGACTGTAGCGAAAGATAAATTTGTCTGTGTGGGTGGTGGTGGTGGTGGGGGGGGGGGGCAGGGAGGCAAAATGTGAAATTAGCCGACTCAACAATGGTTTAAAGCCGACTAATCTTAATAATAAAAAAAGAAAAGAAAAGAAAGAAATTCATTGAAATTTATCATTTTTACTGCTATTACCCGAACTCCGTAGGTAATAGAAATATTGTGTCAGAGAAATATTTGAGTATCGAGTTTTCATCTGATAACATAAAACAACGAAACTTAAAAAATAAGATAGGCCCATAGATGCATAGATGCATTTGCTAACTTCTAGTGAAAATTGGAAAAACGGAAGTGAAACCGCATTTAAATTTAAGTCGGTTCTTCAAAAACGGTTCAAGCGATTTTTTTTTAATTTCGGAAAATACTTTTAATAATAATTTTAATGAATAATTTAATCTGCTAGAATTTGCATAGAGAAAATATGAAAGAACGTCTTGTGAGGATCACAACATGCTAGCTGAGTTATTGAATGGAATGTAAAAATGAATTCTACTGGCAACCAAATGCATTTTTAGTCAGAATACAGGTGCTAGGTTATTTCCCAGCTCAGGCATGGATATTCATAGTGATTCCGAATTTATTTTTTGCAGATAGCGTAAAGATACCAGTGCTCGTTAGCCTTAAAATCTGCACATTGTTCGTCACCCTCACGAAAGACATGCTAAAATAACCGTTAATTAACATCTATGGATTTAAAACCACCGGTATTAGATTCCCTAGAATTGCAGAATATAGCTCTAGCATACTCAAATCCATAGATGTAAATTAACGGTTATTTTAACATGTCTTTTGTGAGGATGACGAACACTGGTGCAGATTTTAAGTCTGACGAGCACTGGTGTCTTTACCTTACTGGTCAAATGAACTTGAATGTGCAAAAAATAACCGTGGAGCGAGTGATACTACAAACTAAAATCAAAACAATTTACCTATTCGCAGTTTCAAAATTTTCATCAGAATTAAAGACCAAAAGGGAAAAAAATCAATCGGGGTAACTGTCAATAAGTCAATTCGTGTGCTTTTGTTGAGTTTCGGAATCGAAGGTAAAAGTGGAAATCTCCTAATATCTAAAATACTTTTTTTTTTTCCATCATACTGCAAGTGTATGGTTTCAATTCCAATTCAGGCAAGCATGTTTGCAGTTGTTAGGAAACCATTTTCAGCTATAACTCCAGGATTAATGAGTCTTAATGCGCAAAAAGCAGAGCGAGCTATGCTTTAAAACAAAATAAAACCAATTGACCTATTTTCAATTAAAATTTTTTTATCAGAATTAAAGGCCCAAATGAAAAAAAAAAAAAAATCCAATCGGTTTACTTGTCAGTAAGCCGATTGGAGTGCTTTTATTGAGATTCGAAACCGGTGCCAAAAAGCGATTTTTTTCTATGACCAAATACTTTTGCGGTTGGCCTATTTGTAGTTGGAAAAATTTCGTTAGAAATAGAACTCAAATGGGAAAAAAATCAATAGAGTGTTCTTTGGGTAGACCAAATATGTTATTCTTATTAAGCCTTTTGAGTCGAAGACCAAAAGAAATTGGTTTGACGACCAAATAATTTTCCAGTCGGATATAATTTTTGTCATTCGAATAATTTTATCCGAAATAAAGACCAATTTGAAAAAGTTCAATCGGGTAATCTGTCAATAGGCCGACTGAATGTTTTTATTGAGTTTTGGAGCTGAAGTCAAAAAGAGATTTTTCTGATGACCATATTACTTTCATAGTCAATCTGTTTGTAGTTTGAATAGTTTCATCAGAAATAAAAGTCAACTGGAAAAAAATCAAATTATTTTTGGACAGACAGACTAGAATATATTTACTCAGCTTTAGAATAGACTAAGTAATTTTTCGCTCGACCTATTCATAGTTTGAAAACTTTCATAAAAATAAAGCTCAAACGAATAAAGAAAATAATCAGATGTCTGGATAAACTACCTAAAGTGCTTTTGTTGAGCTCTTTAGCAGAAAGGAGAACAGAATTCGTCCCACAGCCGAATTGGCCACTTGATTGTCGCTCAAAAAAAAAAAAAGTAATAGGTAAGGTAGAAATATATTTAACTGGCGGATAAATCTCCTTTCGATTTTGGCTCTAAAGTACAGTAAAAACACTCCAATTAGTCTATCAACAGAGTTTTTCAACCAACAAACAAGCCACTGGCTTATCTGAATTTTTAACAATTTCATCTGAATAAAAGTCCAATGAAAATAAATAAATAGTCAGGTTATCTGTAAATAGGCCGAATTGTCTTTATTGGGCTTTAGAGTGGAAGTGAAATATAAATTTGTCTCTGGCCAGAATCTTCGTTTAGTTGATTTATTTGCTGTTTAAAAAAGGTTCCTTAGAAATAAAAACTGATTGAAGAAAAGAATCTCCTTCGATGAAAAGAATCCATCGATAGGCCGACTGGATTATTTATTTTCTTCAACTTTGAAGGGGGAGGGGGCAGCCTGCTCCCTCTGCCCCTTATCTCTACACCACTGATTGTATTTGACTATAAATTATTCATTCTTCCTACTTCATCATATATTCTTCTGTTTATTTTATTTAAATTCTTCAACTAAGTTTAAAAATGTTAACTATGAGTTTTCACCTATAAATTTAGATATTAAAATTAAAAAAAAAAAAAACTTACCTTTAATATCGTTTCCCTTACTTTTTCCGAGATTTAGTGCAACTGGTCGTCCTCTTACTTCAGCATAATACACCTAATAAATAAATTTTAGAGTACTTATTCCAGGAAATAATTATTTATTTAGTAAACGTACATAATTATTTTTGCATTTATAAATGCTAAAAATTCAGAAATGGAATACATTTGGTATTATTATATTTTCCATGACATTTTATAAGAAGTAAAAAAACTTTTTTTTTTTTTTTTTTTTTCAAAGTGCAGCATTTGATCAAGATACGTTTACTACTTCCTTCTGTAATCAATAGAAGAAATTTCGTACAAATTTTCGACTTCGGGTTTCCGAAGAATTTACATGATTTGAACATTTTTAGAAACTGTCTGTCTGCGACAAAAATTTTGTGGTAACACTAATTAGAGAACTAATGCTCAGAATTTCATAGAAAATTATGTATAGTTTTACCATGACATAAATTCGTGACTATCAAATTTTAGTGAAAATTGTCCAACAGAGGGCGTTGCTATCCCATTTTTTTCTAAATTTTTAGCATGGCAGTATATGAGAAAATTTCGTATAAATATGCACAATGAGAAATTATTTTTAAAATTACAAAGAGTTATTTATAGTAGTATTAGTCAATTAAAAAATATATATATGTAGAAGTATTGCTTCAACCTCCCCTCCCCCCCCCCCAGGGTTTTGTAAATTTTTAATATGAATATTTTTGGGGAAAAAAAAAAAAAAAAAAAAAAAAAAAAAAAAAAAATCTCGCCAATGCTTTTAAAACGATCACTACGGTTGAACCATAGATCTGTGATAATTAAAAATAAATTTATCAATACTTTTCATTTTAAGAAGAGAGAGAGAGATTAAATCAGAAAAAAATTCATTTGCTTAAATATACATCCAAAATTAACTTTCTTTGGACTCTAGTGTTTTACCTCTCTGAAATGAAAATCGCCTGCAATAATCACGGAAAATAATTTTAAGAAATCTGTACCCTGGTAGAAAAGGACACCATGTCGATTTTTTTTTTTTTTTTTTTTTTTTGTGGACAGAGTTAGCAACATGTCGTTGATATACATTTTTTGCTTTATTACATTAGGGTATTATGTCATAATTAATATGTTAAAGTATCACTAAGCGATTTCTACTAGCTGCAAAGAAGTGCATTTAAGCATGCATTTAAAGTTGAAAAAAATGAAATATTGCTCTCCTGAAAAATTCCATTTCTGTGATATGGTGTCCTTTAAATTTCGCAGTACAGAAATAATTTGTATTCTGTGAATTTGTACGGCAAAATTTTGAAGAAAATTCTCTGTTGGCCACAACATACTGTAGTTTCTTTTGTGATCTTGCACATAATTCTTTGGGAACAATATTAGCCTAAGACTTTTGTGAAGGAGTACATTCATCCTTGTTTGAAAATTTTAGATATATTTCTAAATTTTCAGCTTTAATTTCTAAAACTTATTCTATTTCTTTCGGCCTGGCATTGAAAATGAGCATGCTTATAAACTTTAAGGGGAATGTATTCTCCCTTTGAGGTTTATATCCTTCTAGAACTATTTTTTAAGATGTCATCTGTATAGTATAAAATTCACTTCCTTGGGATATTCAGTGTCCTCTGAGATGAAAATCATCTACATCCATTGTCAAAAATAAATTTAATGCATATTAATTTTAATAAATAACTTGTACTGAGTGAATTCGTATATGTATAGAAAAAAAAAAGTTTTGTGATAGGCAGAAACTTATTAGCTTTTAGAGTGCTTTGTTATTAAACTTTATTTTATTTTATTTATTTATTTATTAAGACTAAGACAGTTGCAATAAAGTGGCTGATATTTGTAATAAGAATTAACTAAAGAATTTTGTATACCTGATTTTATTTATTTTTATATAGAGAAGATTCACTTTAATTGCTCATTTAAAGGAAAATAACCAAAATTAAATATTCATGTATTAATAGCTATAATCATTAAAAAAAATGAAATTAAGAAAAACACAAAATCGAAATCTTACAAATACTGTGTAAGTTAATTTTTGGTTTGTCGGAGTCTTTTCTATTTCCAGCGTTGGATCACCGAGTTTTACCAAGCATTTTCCACCTTTTCCAACTGAAAAAACAAACAAACAAATAAATATAATTTGTTAAGCAATATTGAAAACATAAAATCAGAAGTTATTTATCTACTTACTGTTCAATTAATTTATTACAATCATGTTTTTGATGCACCAATATATCAAATCGTCTGAAAAACAATATAATTTTGGACATGCATTTTTATTTATCATTATTATTATATATTAATAGTTAAGTTTTTCACGCTTTATATTCGGTGGTTGGTCATAGAGACAACTGTGTCAAGTGACAAATGAAATGAACTCTGCTTCATCCTGTTAAATCCCCCCGCCTATCAGTATCCAGAAAAGAAAGAATATATATATATATATATACAGACACGACATTATTTCATTATTTAAAACATGAAAATCTGACATTGACAGATTTTAATTTAGTGCCAGAGGCCTACTGCTAAACTTGTTAATATCGACAAATTCTTCTTTAGTTAATTCGTGACGATCTAAATTCCATGATAAAGTTTTCATTAAATCAAACCAATGTGTTTCAGCTGCAGATACTGTAACAAATAACGTTGGAAGTCCAAACTGTCTTATAGCCGCAAAACAACGTTTTTTCTTTTTTTCCCAATGAGGGGGAGGTGTGCCTTGGGGGGGGGACTCATGTCAAAGTTGTGCCTTGGGGGGACTTCATTCAATAAATCCCCATTCAATAAACCGACTGAAATAGGCCCTTAGCACTATTAAGAGTGTATTATAAAAATTCGACAACGCTGTACCGACTGAAATAGGGGTACCTTAGGGGGGACTCATGTCAAAGTTGGGCCTTGGGGGGACTTCATTCAATAAATCCCCATTCAATAAACCGACTGAAATAGGCCTCTAGCACTAATTAAGAGTGACGTATAAAAATTCGACAACTGTACCGACTGAAATAGGCCTCTAGCACTTAAAAAAAAAAAAAAAAAAAAAAAAAAAACGCTTTGACAACTTATACAAAGACGGAATATAAAACTATATTATTTAGCAAGATGATTATAGCTTTGCTAGCAAAAGAGAAGAATAAAACACAAGTATGCGAAATCCACTTCAGTCATTTTGGAAGCCAGAACATTCACTTGCCCTAGTATACGAAACCCATTAAGAGGATATTTCACTTACTTTGTCTGCCAATCTAACCCCATATAATTCTACTTGGAAATTTGTTTTGTAAATTACTCATTACCTAATATAAGTTAAACGCACCAGTAGTGGACCCTGTACCAGTACTGGATACTTTTAATTTTAAACTCGGAAAATAAACTACCTAAAAATTCTGAAGATTAGAGCAATGTTCAGGAAGGGAGTTGTAATGCCGGCGAGTCCCACACCTTTATGGTATCCCCTGTGGAGGGGAAGAGATGTCATTGCAACCCTAAAAGGGGTCAAGAGGGATGCTGAGAGAAGCATCAGTGAATGTGTGTGAGCTGGTTTTGAAGAGACGGAGGAGGTTGTCCTGCCGGTCTCTAGCTCTAATCTGTTATTATTGTTTGTGCACTATAAGAGTGCAAGAAAGCTGCTTAAATCTTCAAATAGATCTTTGTATATATAAGTGTGTAAATATGTATTAAATACTGCAATTGTTAGCGAAATCAGTGACTGTTTATCTGGAAACATTTTCCCCACACCTACACGTACCTCGACGAACCAAACATCAAGCTCCTACAGGAGTTATAGTCCTTTACTGTTAAACCCTTTAACAAAAAATAATTCCGGCCATTAGATTTAAAATAATGTTAGTTTAACTCAAAAAATTTGCACTTTTTGTGATTTTGCCGTTTTCTTCTTATCACTTTGAATAAGGAAATGAAATTTTATTTGTGCGCTCTCTGCTTATTTTTAACTGATTTCTTTTACCTTTTGCTTTCATATGACTAAAATAAGTATGCAGAATTCATTCATTGTGCTATTTTTTAAATTTTGTATTAACACATAGTATTTTTATGAGTGTCCACCACTGGTGCCAAGAAATGTTATCATGACAAATAGTGGACAGCCCTGTCCACTACTGGCTCATGTGACTTTTGATGCCAGATCCAGTAGTGGACACAATTCTGTAATCTAGCAATTTTAGAGTTGAATTTTAAAGCAAAAATTCAAAGGGGCCCACTACTGGAACAAAAAAGGATCCACTACTGGGTTTTTACTGTGTCCACCACTGGCTCATTTTAAGCTCTTCAGATTTTTTATTTTTTACATATATAAATGCTACAGTTAGCAATTTTCATAATACAGTCGTGTTAAGAAAGAGTTGGTAAAGGTCTGAAACATTAATTATTTTTTGAAACTCTAAAATTTAGGAAATTGCACAAAAAATAGCCGGAAAATGTCCTTAAAGTGTCCTATACTGATGCGTTTACCTTATATATGTATTTAATTCCGTTTTCACATTTAGAAAATTCACAACCATCAACAGGTTTTTCGTTTTCCAAAAACTGATTTTTTTTTTTTTTTTTTTTTTTTTTTTACTATTTCATTTTGAAGTTATAAAATGCAAAAAATGCCCTTAGTTAATTTTATAGCTTTAAGACGAATTATTCAAAATTTATAAAAATAATTTTTGAAAAATGAGAAACGTTTAAACGGTTGTAAATTTTCCAAATGTGAAAAGGAATTTAAAAAATACATTAGGTAATGAATAATTTATAAAACAAAGATCTATATTTTACTTTTCCTCATTCAGTTATTTTATTATTTCCTTTGGCTTCATCTTCAAGGCGTTGATGATTTTTACTTTCTTTTATATGTAATTATAGAAAAAGTATTGGTTTCGTGAAAATTTTCGAACTCCAGTTTTCGATGGATTTACACGTTTTGGGATGTCCTGAACACGATTAGACTGTTTTTAGAAAATGTCTGTCTGTGCGTGTATCACAAATTTTGTGGACGCTGTATCTCACGAACCAAGGAACGAAATTTAATCAAACTTGGTAATTAGCTGGACCCTGACATAAACTGGTGCTGATTAGATTTTCGGAACAATTGCTCAACAGGTGGCGCTGTGATCGCACTTTTTCTAAATTTTGAACATGGCAGTATAATTCAGCATTGCTTCCCCCCCTGGGTGGAAGTAACCCCCCCCCCCCGGGAGGAGTAAATTTTCAATATGGGTGTCTTTCGAAAGATCTCGTCAATACCTTTAAAACGAATGGTTGAACTACAGATCTGTGATAATTTGAAACAAAGTATATCGATTTTTTTTTATCTTTTAACGAAAGAAAACTTGGGGAAAAAATCTTATTTCTTCTGTTTTGCAAAAAATTGACATCTTTCGGCATTTAGTAGTAATATAATACTGTCAGATAAAAATCGTCTGCATTTATAATGGAAAATAATTTGATAATTTAATAAATAATTTGCATTGAATAAATTTTGTGTAAAATTATATAGAAGTAAGTCATGTGGTGGCCACATCATGGTACTTTCTGTGTATATCTGGGGCAGCCCAAAAACGGATTGCCAAACAGCGAAATAGAAGATTAGTTACAGTTCGCTTCCACTTGTACAATTTCAGTTAAGTAATTTTGGAACGGTGGCAAGTCCTAATTAATGCTTTTATATATATAGTTTTAGGCGCTCTAGTCCTAATGCTTAGGCGTTTGCGTTAGTATTTCAATACATAGGATGGTCAGAAAATCTTTCCCTGATTACAAACAATGTTAAAATCAAATTATAGTTTATAATGTTATTTGTAATTAAGTAAAAGCTATAATAATTTAGTCGTATGGCAGACTATTATAGTTTGGCACACGGTATATTGTAAAAACATTTATAAAGTCTCTAATAAAATCATTTAAATCAGTAAATTACAGTGTGAACACCATTCAAAGCTCTAGAATGTCAAGGCGGTATTCCAATTTTCGCCAAGTCTTGTCCAACATTGCGGCTGCCTCAATATGCACTGTAATCGCTGTATGTAATGTGGCAGCTACAGTTACATTGTTTGTAAGTAAGTGGCGAGAATTGGTACACTCAAAATGAGGGTCACAGAAGCTGAGTCTAGTGTAATAGCTGAAATGTTGGCCAATATGTGGTGACACCACCTTGACATTCTCCAAGCTGCCAAAGGTACTCACATTGAAATTTACTGCCATTGATGGTTTTGTTATAACCTCAAAAACGTCCTTACAATTATCAAAGCAACCATATGCCAAATAAAAATATTTTTTTTTTCTTTTGTAATTAGGGAAAATTTTTGTGACCAACCTATATACCTCTATTAAAGTTGTATTGATTCATAACTGAGAAGCAACTTTATTTGCATAATGCTCAAACATTTGGAGATATTTGTTGCCGCTAAATTCAAAGGTAACAAGATATTCGCAAACTCTGCAATTCATTTTTAGTTTATTTTATATTTATTCGTCTACTGAGCCTTTTAAATAATGTTTTAAATTGGAAAAGATGGGACACATTTATACTCAGTTAAACCACTAACTAAATTGTATCTTCTAGTGTTTGATCTTTGAGTGTAGATGATGAATACCATGAACACTCCTTATTGCACGTGTAAATGTTTACGTGTGTACAGACACATATTATTTTGATTTTTTATACACGTAATTCAGTGGAGGCTCGTGAACCAAAATAGGTGAAGAGCTCAAAAATAATATTTAAGTATTTTTAATCATAATTTTTTTAGCATGGTTTTAACCAAAATTAACTAAAAATACTTATTTAAATGTAAATTCATGTTCTATAAATAAATACAGTGTGCCTCTTCACCAATTTCCGGTGCACGAGCCGCCACTGACATAATTGTATATTGGACGGAATATTATGATATTTTTTTTTTTTTTTTTTAAGTTAACTACTATTTTCTTTAAAAAAAAAATTAACTATACTTACATTCAGCACAAATATGCTTGCTGACCCAATCTGTTTCCCAAAATTGAGGCCCCATGTCAAACTAAAAAAAATAAAAATAAAATAAAATAAATAAATAAACATTAAGAAGAACCACTGTAATACACATTCTTAATAAAAGTATTTAAATAAATTAATTTCATTTAAAAATTCTACTTTAATATATCAAAAATTACACAAACGACTGGTGTACATCTATCCATTATCTTTATATATGTACAATATACTCCCTATTAAATAAAATGCGTATGTATATGTAAGCTTGCTTTTTTTGGTCCTCTGTATTATCGTACACATACAGAATATATTGTGCTACTTTTTTTTTTTTAATGACTTAACTGGATTATAAAATAAATTTATGCTACTGCAAAATTTTGCATTAGATATAATAAATTAGAGAGAGTGTATATTATTATTTCTTATCAGATAGTTTTGTTAACTTTCATACATTTGCACATTTTTAAACGACAAGTTTGATTAATGGTTTCTTTCCGAAGAGAATTATTTGTACTCGGTATTGAAAACGTATAATCTAACATATTTCGAATATTTAAAGAAAATTTAAGTAATATTATTAATGCAAATAATAATAATAAGATAAAATAAAAATAAATAAATAAGTAGACAGATAAGTCCTATTTAATATACAAAGATTTTATCTTTAAATGTTAACGATTGATGATTGATCAGGAAAAAATTAAAAGGAAAGCACAATATCGTCTGCTTTTAAAAAAACATCGTTTTTGAAGTAATTTTTCAAAAAAAAAAAAAAAAAAAAGAAAGAAAGAAAGAGAAAAAGAAAGGGAAAAAAAAGAAATTGTCTCTTTTTAATAACTTTCAGTTTTTATTATCATTATTATTATCGAATTTCATGCACCACATAATTTATTAAACGAAATTCCATTTCGTCATAACACGCAAGCGAAGTCATGACGTCACTGACCGTCCGTGGATGCAAGAAAAATATTTCCTATTTTAATCGCCCATTGGATTTTTTGTAAAAAATTATTAAAAATCGAGGAAAATTATTCCCCGATTTTAATCCCCATATTTGGGTACAGATATGTATTAGTTATCGTATGCATGTGTTAGATTGAGTTATTTTGCTGTCAAATTGACAAAATTTTAATTTTAAATTTCAAGACTCTGTCGTCCTTGGTGTTTTTTGTATTTGGCGATCAAAAACGTAATACGAAATACATGCCAGATGTATCTTATCGTAATATGTATTGTACGAAATATTGTTTCATATTATTGATTACTCTCTTGATATAAGTTGTTAAAATAACCATGATTTTTGAAAGGAATTAAACATGTTCACCAGATAATTTGGCAATATATATATATATATATATTTCCCCCGCCAAGGATGACAGATATGAAATCTATTCCGCTGCAACAAATTAGTATCTTATATCAGATACTTTATTTAGACATTTGAAAACAAATTTGACTTCAAATTATGATAGAATATTTATCATTTTCTTTTTAATTAGTATATTAGTTGGATATTTATTGTGTAAATATCATCCTTTAAAATGAAATGTTTAGGCTCTCCGTGGCCGAGTGGTTATGTGACCACATTGCTAATCAAATTCGAGCGTAGGAGAGCGGGTTCGATTCCCGCACTGGCTCTGAGTGTTTTTCCATTTCTTCGTATTGTAATTCTGTCATGTGCTATCTGTAATTATCTGACGAAGATTTACAAGCGGACTATAAGTCAAGCATACAAATCTGATGTATATGTTATCAATAAACAAACAAATGAATGAAATGTTTATGTTTTCAATCAAATATGGAAGTTTTTTTTTTTTTTTTTTTTTTTTTTTTTTAGAGTTTTGAAATTTAAAATTCAATTTTTAACAATTTTACAGCAAAAACAACTTAATCTAACGCATGCATACGATACATATCAAAACATAACTAAGGGGATTGAAATCGGGAAATAATTTCCCTTGATTTTTAATATTTTTTTACAAAAAATCCAATGGACGATTAACATAGGAAATATTTTTCTTGCATCCAACCGACGGTCAGTGACGTCACACTTCGCTTGCGTATTTTGAAGCCTACAATCACGTTTTTAAATGATTCACCAAGCGGCTCGATCCACAACCGGTCGATTGATCTCGAGCCAAACAACGAGCAGAATGGACCGATGGAATGAATGGACCGATCTCGACCGGTCGTGAATCAAAGAGACCAGAAAAATTTCTTGATCCGCTGGGTCACGTGATTGATCCAATGCGCATTAGGATGAAAATCGGACTCTGACTGACTGATACTACGCAGCACAAACCTAAACAATTTTTTGACATTGATGTTTAATGACTGTTTATTTGTTTAATTAAGTGATCACGAATACCTGATGTACCTATTTCTGCGCATTGTTCCTGCTGTAGAAAATATGGTAAGTAATTCCATAAAATGCTAAACTATAATATGTTTATTTATTTATTTATATTATTTTATTTATTTATTTATATTTATTTATTATTATTATTATTATTATTTATTTATTTTAGAACTGAGGACTATTAAGTCTCAATCTACGGATTTTTACGATACCAGTTTTACATTAGTTGGACATTTATCGAAAATAGAATTGCATAATTTGAAAGCAATGTTATAATTTGAAAAAAAAAAAAAACTAATAGTCCTCCGTATTAAACTCAATTCTGCTTTTTTTTTTTTTTTTTTTTTTTTTTTTTTTTTTAAGAATTTTGAATTAGAAAATAAAAAGCGCGCGTGAAAAATGAAATAAAAAATAAAATAAGATTTATAAATGGACAATATTTAAGCTTGGGGACTCAGTTCAATAATATAATCAGAAAAAGTGACGACATTAGTCTAATGAAATTAACTTTTTGGGGGGGTGGGGGGGACTATTAGCCTCAATCTACGGATTTTTACGATACCAATTTTACGAAAGTTGCCCATTTACCAAAAATATAATTGAATAATTTGAAAACGATGTTATAATTTGAAAATAATAATAATAATAATAATAGTCCTCCGTACTGAACTAAATTCTACTTTTGCAAGAATTTCATCAAAATCGTTTTTTTTTTTTTTTTTTTTTTTCTTTCTGTTGGGTGGATAAAAACACAAGTTAACTACCCTTCCATCCGTGGCCTTGAGGTGATTTTTAGATAGTAGTACATTTTGAATATCAAATTGATATTCGGGCACGCGCTGTGTTCATAATAAGAATTCGAAGAGAAAGAAAAGTGTCTTTTTATAACAAGAAGTGCTCATTTGCGATAAATCCACCCTGCTTCTTTAAAAATAAATGTAACATTATTAACGTTTTCATGATTAAAATTGTTTATAAATGAATGTGAAAAAATCATAACCAAAATAATGTATATCAGAAATTTATTATTAAGTGCAATCAATTAATAGCTTCTTATTTTATGTTAGCAGAATACAAAAGTCTACATTTATAAGACAGTAGAAAAATTGTTATTACGTAAATAATCTTTTTTTTTTTTTTTTTTTTTTTAAAGACGTAATGTAGTTTAGCATTTTATGGAATTACGTATTAAAATTCCAGACAGAATAAACAACAGCTATACAATAAATAACCTGCTAATACAGCTCAAATTAGGTAGATGGCGCTGTTCCAATCACGTCAGAATTGTTCCAAATCGTTCAGTATGTTCTTGCCTGGTCCAAGACCGATCCAGGATCAGTAACGTCATCGACCGGTCGAAATTATCCATCTGAGGCGCTCTACTGAACGCGCTCCAAAACATTGTCGCCTACTCTTTTATATCATTTCTAAAACTAATCATTCAAAAGATTAGCTTAAATAAGAATGACTTTTTTTTTTTTTTTTGTTTTCTTTAACTAATTTGAGTTCTTTTTACAATTATTACTAGCATTCAGAATAGAATTCTTTCTTTTTCTTCAAATTTGTAAACAATGTACTGTTAAATTTTTCGAACTATTCCTCAATTTCAATTTTTAGACGATAGTATCAACCAATGTGACATAAAATAATGATAGTGATTTTGGTTTTAATGTCTTGGCGAAATATGTCTATTTCTTCAATTTGTAATTTTGAGTCGTCTTCAATTTCCCAGATTACATAGAATAATTCTTTTCCTTTGACATCAAGTTAAAATTTGAACAATTTATAATCGATTTCAAAGAGAGACGATACTTTTTCTTTTATAACTCCCTCCATATATAATAATATAATACTGATCTTTTTATAATGCTATCTGTAGCATTTTTAAAATTCTTTTACAGTAATACTTTCTATAATTCTTTGTTTTTGACACAGACCTCTGAAAGCTGCCCCTTGGAAAATATATTCCTAAAAGTACTAATGTATTAAATTTTCATCGATATAAACTCCTATACAAAATCATAGATAAATAGTAATTATGTAGATCTATCATTACCATGTTATCGATCAAAGATTTTTGATGTCGAAAAAAGTTTTGGCATTAGCCATTAGTAGTTATTGAAACTCGGCAATAGTAATAGAACAGAATGTTAATGAATTTTCAAAATACCAAAGTGTTTCGTGGCTTTTAAGTGTTCTAATAAATATATGTAAAGAAATGAATAAGTTTTCAGCAGTAAATTACATTTGAATTATTTATGAAAAATATAATTTTTATAATCAGTTGCTTTGTTATTATTATGAAATAGTAATTACTGTTAATGATATAGTTTGTTTTTTTGTTTATTGATAACATATACATCAGATATGTATGCTTGACTTTTAGTCCGCTTGTAAATAATAGATATAGTAAAGATAGGTAAGTTAATAAATATAGTAAAAAAGAAAAAGAAAGAAAGAAAGAAAATGAATTTGAAACTACCTGGAGTGTTTCATTCACTTTTAGTACATAACTTATTCGTAAATTTAATTTTCTAAATTATCTGCGTATATTTCCGTGTATCTATGTCTTATTACTATATCTATGAACAAAATTTTAATAAAATTGCTTTGGTAGAAGGGGTTAAAAAGTATTGGTAAGATTTGACATATATAGACTCCTGGAAACTAGATTCCAGAAAATGCCAGCATATTGCCTTGTCAGCAACCATGAACTCGAGTGTAAATTTAAAGGTTTTATTATTATTATTATTATTATTATTATTATTATTATTATTATTGAAGTAAATTAAAAATTGTCTGCTAGATTTTACCCAGACAGAAAAACTAAATTAAATAAAAAGGTGTAAAAATTAAGCATCTGAGATTATATTCATCTGATCAATTCACGTTTAATAGTTATGCCGGAGGTAGACCATTCCAACCCGTATATTTCATAAACTACTTATTTCACAAACTAATTTCATTTGCAAAATGGAATTTTGCAAATGAAAAGTAAATAAAAACTGCATTTATTATACAATTCATTCAAAAAATTCGTTAAAAATAAATAAATAAATAAATAAAGATTAATACTAGATGCGCCACTGCTTGTTTTCATAATACAGTTGTGTCTATATTTTAATGTTTGATGAAGAAAAGTTGAGAGTAATTATTTAAACCTGAAACAATTGTAGCACATTCTTGCAGTTTACTTTGTTTGCTTATAAAATTTTTATTTATCATCATTCACCACCAGTGTTTGATGAAGAGTCGAGATTAATTATTTCAACCTGAAACAATTCTAACGTATTCTTGCAATTTATGGTGTTTGCTTATAAATTTTTTATCTATCACCATTCATTACCAGTATTGCGATTCATTTTACTATATTAATATATTAAATAATAGTCTTATTATTATTAATAATGTTATGCGTTTATTAGTTATGCAAAAAAACTGATTATTTGAACAGTCATACATATTTCTAATATATAGATTAAAAGTTTTCTCCTCAAAACTTACTTCAAAGCGTACATTTTCCTTTTTAGATTCTAAAATAGGTCTCGATCCTTTATTTAGGCGAATTATTCCTTCAGTAGATCCCTGAACTGAAAATATATAGTTACAATATTATTTATTATAAAAATACAGAATATTTAAAAAGTAATTGAAAAAATGTATTAGTATCTCTCTGTTTAAAAATTTATAAAGCTTCTGTTAAAAAACAGGTATCACAAATGTTTTCAGACAAATACCAATAGCCGTGGGTTGTAAAAATGAATAAAAAATTGAATATTGCTTGGCAAAATCTTTAGTTTATTCTGTCATCTGAAGATAAACATACTTCTTCGATTTTTCGTAGTATTTTCTTAATGTTCCTCATCGTGGCCTGAATGCCAGGTATGTCATGTTCTTTCAATTTTCAAGTAATTTTATTCACTAACTGCCACTTAGATTTTGCTTCCCACCCACTTCCGAGTAAGAACACCACAAAATCTCGAAAACCAAACTCCATTTTTTTTTTTTTTTTTTTTTTTTTTTTTATTCGCAGCATTTTTTGGCACGAAAAGTTTTTAATATTAGGAAAAACAGATAAAGGATACCGAAGCTAAACAGGGAACCCTAGAAGTAGTAAGTAGTGCTACATTCTTGAGTCTGGCACCTTAGACCGCTCGGCCACATGGACAACTAAGGGAAACTAAGAACTTCTGCATGTTGCGTTTTATACGTTTTGTCTCTATAAAGATTATTTTTGATTGGAACATTGATACTTTTGGATTTCGCGAGTAGTAACAGGGGCTGTATTCTCCGCCTTTTTTTTTTTTTTTTTTTCAGAACACTCTCTAAAAGATGAGAAATTCTCGCTACTATTTCTACCACTATTTTCATACAATAATCTGTATCCAGTTTAGTCTGAACACATTACTATAAAAAGTACAGTCGGTAACAAAAGTGTCCGAACACTAGCAAAAATTCCTATGTAAAAAAATGTACACTTCATAAGGTTTTGTTAAGTAAATCCTTGTCGAATCATGTTCTTAGTCAGTGTAAGACCATGATTCGACGATGATTTATTTAACAAAACAGTATTAAATCTATTTTTTTTTTTAACATGAGAATTTTTACTAGTGTTCGGATACTTTTGTTACCGACTGTACCATAAACATTTCTGCATGAAATTACTGGTGGCAAAAAAGGAGGAAATGTTTCATCCCTGAGTGTGTTTTGAAAAAAGGGCGGAGAGTACGACCTCTGATAATAATAGATTGTAAATAAAAAAGTTCATTAAATTTTTTGTGTTTTAGTAAATTTTTTGTAGTTTTTAAATTTTTTTGTATTGTTAAAGCATATTTAAAAGTTCAAAGCTACATTTTCTTAAGAAATCAAATTTATTTTCATAATGTCTAACAATATATTGTTACGCTTATTCTTGCTCAAACACAAACAAGAATTACAAGCTGTAATTCTTGTACACTATTTACCAATAAGTATTTGGACATTTTCGAATGACGTTTCGTCAAACATCTAGAAAAATTCTTGACAAGTTATCTTAAAACTTCAGGAGTATAAAGAACATGTTATACCTCATATATTTCAGTAAATGTTTTGCCCCGAAGAGGAAAAGGCGACCAGTAAAAAATAAAAATGTTTTGATTCACCCTGTAAAAAGCAATGCTTGAAATGCATTTTGGCTGTGGAATGTGATCATGAGGCTTTTTCTTATTATTATCAGCATATATAGTTACCCTCATTCGTGGCTGATTCTGTCACACTTTAGGCTTAAGAGATTTCCTTGGACTCTGTCTCCTAATTTTCATACTTCAGTTATTTTTTAAAAATCTAACTGTTCGATCGATAAGATGTTTAAACCAACGGATTCAAAAAAATTACGCCATTCATTTGGTGCCTAATTTGTAACGAATATATAATATATTTTTTAAATGAATTAAAATATGAAAATAAAATCTTTAAAATACATTTTAAAATTTTAATTACTGCCATTTTTTTTTTTTTTTCAGCATAAAATGAAATATGCTTTCCCGTAATAAAATAAAACTAAATTTGCTCATGCATATGAAAAAAATGACGTCTATAAAATAATAAGTTTAAAGGTAACGAAGAGATAAACAAAGTGTGAAAATTTCCCACGGGCTTGCTAGCAAATGAATTATTTAAAGTGAGAGTGAGAAATAAATAAAATAAAACGTTTATTTTTCAACGGGCGCCTTAGTCGCCCTACAACAAACTAGTCTATGTGTATTTATTATGAGGCTACCACATACATTCATAGAGATATAACGGTTTCTTTGATAAATCGCAAAATATTGCCACTTTTTTATTATAACAGGCAGGGTATTAGACTCATTGCAAAGTCACTTTTAGGAAAATTTGCATATTACATTAGACACAGCATATTGCAATCAGAACGCAAAAATGTTAAATACGTATCTTATGAAATATGAATATTTTTACTAAATAATTTTTAACTACGTATACGATAATTGTCATTGCATTATTTTACAGCCAAAAGTATTGAGTTACTTATATGAAAGCCCCAAACAAATATCGTATAGTCGAAATACTCTTCTTAGTCAGTCTAAGAACATGATTCGATAAGGATTCATTTAACAGAACCGTATGAAGTGTATTTTTTTTTACATGGGAATTTTTGCTAGTGTTCGGACACTTTTGTTACCGACTGTATAAATTCAAAAAGTTAACGGTAATACAATGAACTGATATTCAACTCCTCTGAAAATAAAAATTAAACTGTAAGGTGTTTTACTCATGTTTTTATTTTGATTCAATCAATTTTAATAGCATTCGTTGATTGCAAATACATATTAATAAAACCCCTTATCATCACTATCTTTTTTTTTTTTTCTTTTTTTTTTTTTTTTTTTTTTTTTTTTTGAGAAAGAGAGGGGGGGGGGGATTGAAATTTTGTTCATTCTATCTCCCACAATTTTTTGAATTTACACGATAGTTGTTTGGGGCTTTCATATAAGTAGCTCAATACCTTGGGCTAATAAATTATGCAAATGAAATATTTTTAAAGCTTACGCATACATAGTTAAAAATTATTTATGTAAAAATGTTCATCTTTCATAAGGTATTTAACTTTTTTTTTTGCATTCTGATTATAGTATGCTGTACGTATTATGCCAAGTTTCCTAAAAATGGCTTTGCACTGGGTCTAATACCATACTTTTTATAATTTAAAAATGGCCTTTTTTTTTTTAGGATTTATGATTTTTACGCATGTATTTTAAAATTTATTTCTGCTTGCCAGTTGAAATTGCTATTAAATATGGGTTTACATGATCATTTAAAATGAATGCCTTCATCATTTACATCATAATATTTATATCTTTTGTCCAAAAGTCTCCAAGAAATTAAAAATGGCATCGTAATCCTTTAATTCAAAATTTATATCTACGTGTCTATTTATTCATTTATATTATTAATTTCTCGTGACACAATTAAATTCTACATATTTATTAATGTTATTATGATTTTCCTATGACGTATTAAAATTCCGCATAGCAATGAAAAGAATTTATTTTAAAAATAGAAATTGTTTTGTGTTATTCGATTCAATAGACGAATCTCCCAAAAACTATGCAAACTATGGATAAAAGTTTACCTTCTTCATGTCATATCGATTGTGATATAAGTTTTTCTGTTAAATTATCCTTTTCATTATTTTATTCGTTTGAAATGCACGCATGGAAACTATGAAGCAAAAATTTATTTTCTATATTCTAATTAACTGTTTTAGCTATGACATGATATTCAGCGTTAGTTTCGGGAAACTTGAGGTTTTATTATTAAGAAGATATTTGCTTCGGTATCAAACCAAAAATTAACTGGAACTTAATTTTTTGATTGATAATGGCATTCATGAATTAGTTAAGGAAAAGGGAAATCCGAGTGGTTGAGGTTAAATAAGTTTTAAGCCGCACTAGAACTACACAATGGACATTTAGCGACGGAAATCCGACTGGATATTAAAATTGTATACTTTGTTTTGTTTTAATTAGTTTTCGTTCATTTTGTCTAAATTTTTGAGACTGTACTATTTTTCTATTTGGTATACAACGAACAACGGATGAGTGAAAAATATTTCAACAAGTTTGCTATGATTTACTCAGTATCTCTTTAAAACAGAAACACAATCATAATTGTTTAAACTTTTGTTTGCAGTTTAAGTACAAAACATCATTAAAATACATGTTCATTCTCTTCTTTTTGTATTAATAAAATTACCAATGTTGTATTGCATTAATTTGACAATCTGTATCCTCTTTTCATAAACATTTCCATAATTTCGATTATTCTAGGTTTAGATTTATGCAACATTACACATTAACTGATCGATCGAATTATAGAAAATCTACTGTGCTTAAGTGATTGATCAAATTTGTATACTCACCTTCTGAATTGGCGAAATTCCAATCCAACCCGTTGTGAGTCAGGAGATCTGGTCCAGAAGCTTGGGCTTTCTGCAAAATTCAGTCACGTTTACAGTTTTTAAAGATTTCTACAATAGCATTCTTTACAAAATCACATAAAAATTTGAAATTAAATTAATTTAAAGTATTTAAAGTTGGTGTTTAGTAAGAATTAAATTGTCGTTGACCGGAAAACTTTTCGGTCGTACAGCAGGAAAGAAACCGAAATTTTGGATGATTTTTACGTAAAATCATTAGTGTTACAAATAACATACACGTATCTTTTAATCTTAAATAATGTAATAAAATGAAAAATTAATTTGAGAATAAAAAGTAAGTAAGAATGCAACGTTTTACTTTACATAGGACATCAGGAATATACAGATGAAAGTATAAAGCGCTGCAGTAGTCAGTAAAGACCAGAATTGGGGTTAGTTTAGAAATTTGTCTGTTTCTGGAGTTGATTTCAATGAACTTATTTGTTCAATGGAAATAAATAAAAGAGATTTAAATCTATTGAACCAGTGAAACGGGAGAAAGGGATGCATACTTACGATAGCCAGAATTGTTATAGGAGTCATTATGTCTTGGCTCATCTTAAATATTTCATCAATTTCTTTTGGATCCATATTTGCGAGAGTTTCTAAAATAAACATTAATGAACATCATTTTCAAGTTAATCCTCATGGAACTACATTATTAATATTTTATATAGCTTCTAAATGTTACAATATTTTATTCATTTATTTATTTGTTTGCTTATTTATTTATTTTTGAATAGCCTTAGTCAAAATAAATAAATAATTTCAGAAATTAGGTCAATTGAAAGAAATGTTTGGAAATATCTTAAAACAAATTCATTCAAACAAATGAACAAGTTAATCAATATGGAACTACATTATTAATATTTCATACATCTTCTAAATGTTACAATATTTTATTTATTTATTTTATTTCATTTATCTATTTATTTTATTTCATTTATTTATTTATTTATTTTATTATTATTTTATTAAATAACCTAATTAAAAATAGATTTCGGAAAATATGCCAATTGAAAAGAAATGTTTGGAAATATCTTAAAATAAATACATTAACAATTGTTTAGTTACTTAAATAGTTCCTGCTTTAAACATAAAAGCTTATTAGACAATGTAGTATCACGTAAATATGCATTTTTCGATTCAGTTATACAACCATGATAATTCCTGATATCTGAATCTTTTAGATACTGAAAAGAATATTTTTCAATCTAGAAAAGGCATTTTTAATGAATTTGGCATTACTTAAAAGTATAATTTTTAGTTTAAAATAATTCATTTATTAATTAACAATAGTATATGGTGGACCACAGTTCTTGAGATAAATTTTAAACTTTGATATAAAGTCTGGAAATTGACGTACAACAGTGCAATTTGTACTACTTATGGTGAAAAGTTTTGTTTAAACAAATAAATAAATTAGCTCCAAATTTTTCTCATAGTGGTGTTTCTCATGGTGTTGTATAAAAAAAACACCAATAAAAACTATTAAAAATGCAAGGCAAGCCATTAAAGAGCATTTATTTTGTGAAATTCACTACGTTTCAATGTGTCTGCTGTGTCAAAATGGCCATAGAAAAACTAAAAGAAACGCTATATAAAACCACGGATTAAAAGAAAAGGATGTATTACTAATGTTACGGAAAGGTAGTAATTTTCATCTTACAGATAGAGGGCGACAAAATCTCGAAAATACACCAATCAGCGCGTTTTTACATTTCTTGCTGTTCCTTCGTTGGATGACTGAAGCCGAAGGGGCGGGCTTTCCCTTTCTTCCGATGAGTTTCAAAGATACTACACCAGGCGGCGATCGGATCGCTTACTCTGTTCGGCTGAATTAATGCGGAAAATAAAGCTCCGTTTCCCACGCTGACCGCCCTATCTAGTTTATCATCCTGTATCCTAATCCGTGTATAAAACAAACATAGGAACAAGGACGCCATCTCAGGGAAATATTTGGAACATTTTTTTTTTTTTTCCTTAATCTGCTAAAGCCAAATTTTTCACCTTAAAACTGCTATCACGTATTGTCTGAAGTATAAGATTTTCCTTTCAAAAGCTACCGAACGACTTTCTCGAGCTGCATATAGGGTTATTTATAGAAATAAACGAAATTAACAAATGTAAACAATGGATCCAACATTTGGTGATAATTAATTTCAGGGATGTTTGAAAGGAATAAGGATAATATATTCTGAAATCGCGATTCTCTGATTGAAGAAGTGCATACTGAAAGCTACTGTAGACGATACAAACAGCTGAAATTTCGTGACTCAAGAATATACATTAGATAAATTGTATCAAACGGATATATTTCGACCATTTCCCGCATAAAAAAAACTGTTTTTGTATTAGCACAGTCATCAGCAAAATTATTGAAGCGCTACTAATAATTCGTATACCACTTTTATACACCTAATACTAGTTTGTTAAGTAAATCTTTGTCGAGTCCTGATCATAGTCTTATACTGATTATAAAAAAGTACGTTGATGATAAAAATTAGCGATCAAACTAAAAAAAAAAGCTACTATAAAAAATTAATCATAACTGTTATAAATACGTTTTTAAATTTAAAACTAATAATACTTAATTTTTTCTACTGCATTACGATTTTATTTTCAATAAATATAACAAATTTAAAAAAGAAAATCGCCCTCAAATGAATGTATTAAATAAGTTTCGTAATTGCCGTTGCTAAGATACGCAGACGATTAAAGCAAAATAATAAATATATGAAAAATGAAACAAAGAAGCCAATCCGCGTTTGTAATGATCGATAGATGGCGCTCTCTGAACACTGCAGTTGTTAGTAAACATTATAGCCACGTGTGTTCCATTAGTGTTCTTTTTGTTATTCTACTTAATATTCCGCCATTACATCATGGAAAATTGATTGCTTTTGGAAAAAAATATTTCAGTTTATTCAAAGTTCGATCGGAAGTAGATTTTAACTGAAGCTGAACAAATATTAGTTTCAAATCATCTGATTAATTCTTTACTTCCATTAGCCGAAGCAACTGAAATTTTAAATTTGTCATTTGGAAATAAATGGAAGCTCAATTCTGGATTTCTTGATCCTTTGGAGTTAGATTGTAGCACACAACAGTATGTGTTATCTTTTTTACCGTATTTATTCATTTTTATTCTATAAATATATGTGAAACAAAATATCGTGAAGCAATGGCGGCTGTATGGAATTCGAATTAAACCATGTTTATTGTAATTTCACCTTAGCCCACCAGAGGGCGAGCATTTCATTACAATCGCGGATATTTGAAATCGGAAAAACATTAATTTAAAAAATTCAAATTCGAAATTCGAAAAAATCTCGATGAGGTGCACACTTGCAAGGTCCCAGGTACCTATATGTCAAAATCTAAAAATTTAATATGTTTAATTTTTTCTACTGTATGTGTATAACTATTAGATTTCAATAAATATAATAAAAAAGATTTCTTCCTCAAATGAATTAAAATAAATAAATAGTTTAATAGCCGTTGCTAAGATACGCAGACTTTTGAAACAAAAGAAATTTCTGAAAAATGAAACATTAAAGCCAATATTTAAAATCGAAAAAACATTAATTTTAAAAATTCAAATTCGAAATTCGAAAAAATCTCGATGAGGTGCACACCTGCAGGCTCCCAGGTACCTATATGCCAAATTTGGAAGTTCTGCGATCATTAGTGTGAGCGCCAGAGCGCAGACACACACACAGACACACAGACACTTCTCTTTATTTATATAGATGAACGCCGGTCAATCTAGGGATGCCAGTTTTAATAAGCATGTTTTATTTAAAGGTTTTAGATAAAATTAATTAATAAATTAACAAATGGTATTTTAAAAATTGAGTAAAGGGAATTTTTACCTTAATCTTTTAGATATTAACAAAAAAAATATTTCAAGCTAAAGGTGAGATGTTAATGAATATACTTTTGTGTAAAGGTATATTTAAATTAAAAAATAATTAATTAATTAATTAACAATAATATGATGGTAAAAACTGAGAAGAGAAGTTTTACCTGACTGTCTATTTTCAATTAATTTCTTAGAAAATACTACCCAATCTTGAGTTGGTAAGAAAGTGAATTTCTGAAAATAAAAATTGTATATATAAATAAACAAAATAAATCGCCAATTCATTACATATAAGTACATAAACGATAAAATTTCTTGTGCATAAAAATGGGGTGCAAAAGGAAAAAATCTAATCGTCAAATTAATAAAAATTGAAAACGATATTTGTTAATATAAATTATAAAAAGTACTAAATGTCCAAAAGAAAGTCATGTTTGCGCCAACATTTCAGATTTTTCTCCCCCACCCCCCATTAAAAATGAAAAAAAAAAAAATACTATAATTACTGTTATAATAGCTTTTAAATTAGTCTACGGTTCAACCATTCATTTTAAAAGTATTGGCGAGTTCCTTTGAAAGATGCCCATATTGAAAATTTACATCCACTGGGGTGTGCGGTACTCCTACATGCACACAATTTTTTTCCTAGTTTTTACTGCTACTACTATTATCAATAATCCTTCTCACTACATACATTTATACAAATTTTGACCTATACTGCCATATTAAAAATTATGAAAAAAATGGGCTGATAGCACCAGGTATTTTGCGATTGACTCCCAAACGTAATCAGCACCAGTTTATGTCAAAATCCACCTAAATATTGAGTTTGGTTAAATATCGTTCATTGGTTCGGGAGATACAACATCCCCAAAAGTTGTGATACACACACACAACGACACAGACAGAAAGATATTTTCTAAATATAGTCAAATCGTATTTAGAACATCTCCAAACGTTTAAATCCATTGAACACAATTCCAAAGTTTTCACCAATCCAATACTTTCTTTTTATATATACAGAGGAAAGTAAAAATCATTCAAACAAACCACAAAGATTTTACATTATATTTTATTTAAAAATCTAAAAATTGAAAGTTGGTGGATTAAATTACCAAAAGGCATTTGAAAAGTTAATGTTCATGAGCATCTTTAGCCTATTTCTACTTGACAATATTTTAGAAAATGCTGTAAAAAATTTCTGAAGTGAGTAACTATGCCTGACTTACATGTTTGCTGAATGTTAGCATTCCAGCAGTGTTCATAAAGCTTCTTAATTTCTCTATAGCGGTTATGCAGCATTCAAACAAACCACAAAGATTTTACATTATATTTTATTTAAAAATCTAAAAATCGAAAGTTGGTGGATTAAATTACCAAAAGGCATTTGAAAAGTTAATGTTCATGAGCATCTTTAGCCTATTTCTACTTGACAATATTTTAGAAAATGCTGTAAAAAATTTCTGAAGTGAGTAACTATGCTTGACTTACATGTTTGCTGAATGTTAGCATTCCAGCAGTGTTCATAAAGCTTCTTAATTTCTCTATAGCGGTTACACAGCATTCTGAAAAAGAATCAAATTTCAACATTTATGAAGATTTTATCCTTAGGTTTATGTAAAAAAATAATATAATTAAAAATAAATAAATAATTAATTAATTAATTAAAAACTTTTGCACGCAAATAAATTTAACTGTCAGAAGCTTACAAACATTTGAAAAATATATATTGAATTTATAAAAATTATAAAATAAATAAATATAAAATAAAAGTTCCTGTCGGTATAACTAAGATTTTAGACTGTCGCGCATTTTAACGATTACATGTTTTATAACATTTAATAATCTGTTAATTGAATATCGTTTTATTTTATTTTTTTATATATTAATTTATTTTAATTTATTTTACTTAAATAGAAAAGTACAGTATTCGTTTACAGTGATTTATAGTGATAGAAAATCATTACAAACAATTACTGGATTTAAAAAAAAAAAAAAAAAAAAAATAGAAAGAAAGAAAAAGAAAAAAAAATGTGGTATTTAATTAAGAAGCCAATAAATTCCCTGATGCTTTCACATTTTGAATAGTCAGCCTCACCTTCGAGATGATTCTCTAAAACCATACATTATTTAACAAACGGATTTTAAGTATTCGAGTTTAAATCACTTAAATTTTAGGAACACAGAAAATTATTTTGTAAAACGGTATAAAGTTTTAAACGAACGCAGAAAGCGGAACTCGCTCGCCCTCTCAATTTTTGCAGGTAAAAAATGGTCTCTTAATAACCTTATGTAAAGTGTCACTAGTTACATATTATTTAATTGTTACCTGTAATTTTTTTTTTCTTCCCCAAGGTAGGGTAAGTGCTCTAGTGATTGACATTTTTAGTGCAATTACTGATGTTTTTAATGTTTTAGTCATCAGAAACTATTTTTGGAAATCTTAAGTTAATATATATGGTATGGAAGACTTTCAGAACCACATATATATTAAAATCTATACACTTGATAATTATTATTTATTTATAAATTTTTATTTTACACCCTCTGAATGTTCTAGTTATTGACACTGCCAGTTTTTCATTTTACCAGTAATTAGCATCCTATACTCCAGTGTTTGACACTGGTAGTTTTCCATTTTACTGGTTACTGGCACCCTATGCTCCAGTGTTTGACATACAATGTATATATATTGTATTATTCTTATATATAAAACAAGTGCTTTTATTTTTTTTACTTATTTATTAATTATTTCGGGAAAGATGTCAATTACTGGAGCATGTCAATCACTGAAACACCTGCCTATATTCAACTAAAAAGATTATAAGTCTTAATATCAAAATGTAACATGTCGCTAAATAATGAAGCAACGTTATATCTAAATGTATATTCATAACTAATATCTACACTACTGGCCATTAAAATTGCTACACCAAGAAGGAATGATAATAACGGAATGAAATTTATTGGACACATACATTATAATAGGAAGAACAATTGATTAAAATTTTAGGAAATTTGGAGTAATATGTACTGAGAAAACGGTACATAAAGCAGCGACCTCTGTGAGCAATAACAGCACTTATCTGCCTAGGCATTGAATCGAACAACGATTGAATGGCATGTACGGGTAGAGCACTTCATGAAGTTTTAACACGATGCCACAATTCATCGATCGAATTTACTGGTGAGTCGTGGGGGCCAGTCGCTTTTCAATGATTAAACAGTCATTTTCATTGGTGCGAGATCCGGAGAACGCGCTGCCCAGAGCAACAGTCGAACACATTCGGCATCAATAATGGTCCAGGCAATATGGACAACTTGCGGTCGTGCATTATCTTGCTTAAATGTTTCGCTTCGGAGGCCTTGAATATAGGGCAGAGTGATGGGCCTTAACTCGTCATAAATGTAATGGCTGGTATTCAGAGTGGAGTGAATGAAAACAAGAGGTGATCGGGACGTGTATCCAATGGTACCACATACCATCAAACCAGGTGGTGACTCAGTACGCGGCTTCCAAAATTCTGATTGCCCTCAAAACTGCATCACTGATAGGGGCGCCATTAATGTATGATCAACGATGATCCTGGACGCAGGAATGGTGTGAAGTCACTTTTCAGACAAATCACAATCCTGTTTACAGCATCAAGATTGCCTTATCCGTATTTAACTGCATTATGAATAATGCACATTACCAGCTGGGATTCGACATCATCATACTGTCCATCATTTGCAATGATGTTATGAGTTCCCATTAGATACACGTCTCGATTACTTCTTATTCGTATTTCTGGCACTCCGAACAGCGGCCATTAAATTTCTGTTGAGTTAAGGCCCGCCCCTCTGCCCTGTATTTGAGGCCTCCGTAGCGCAAAATATAAGCAAGATAATGCACGACCGTAAGTTGTTTGTGTTGTCCGGACCTTCTTTGATACAGAATGTGTTCGACTGTTGCTCTCGCCAGCGCGTTCTCCTGATCTCGCACCAATGAATATGACTATTTAATCGTTAAAAAGCGACTGGCCCCCTACCACACACCATTAACTTCGATCGATGAATTGTGGCATCGTGTTAAAACTTCATGAAGTTCTCTACCCGTACATGTCATCCAATCGCTGTTCGATTCAATGCCTAGGCAGATAAGTGCTGATATTGCTCACAGAGGTCGCTGCTTTATGTACCGTTTTCTCAGTACATATTACTCCAAATTTCCTGAAATTTTAATCAATTGTTCTTCTTACTGTAATGTATGTGCCCAACAAATTTCATTCCGTTATTATCATTCCTTCTTGGTGTAGCAATTTTAATGGCCAGTAGTATACATATAAAATTAGAAAATCTGGTTTATAATTCTTTTTTTTTTTTTTTTTTTTTTTTTTTTTTTTTTTAATCATTATTATTTTTTCATAAATAAAGGAGCTCTTATTAAAATTTTAAACTTTCAGTTTTTAATGACAAAAATTTCAAGAAAGTTACTTTTAAATGTATCACATTGAACATTAAATTTTAATGTGATATTAACAGAGTGTGTAGCACCTCAAATGACTAAAAAAATGCGTAAGAGAGTTTTCATAAAGTGACACAGAAAATTTTTTTGCAATCCTATATAGCAGAAGTCTCAGCAGTCACTATTTTGAATACTACTTTTTATTTATTTATTTATTTATTTATTTTTTAATAGTGATTTTCATTAATCGTTTGTAGTACGTATCTTCGAAAAAATAACACAAAGATTTATATATATATATATATAAAATGGTACTTAAAATAATGATTGCTGAGAACCCTGTATATAACTCCCAAAATGCCAGCGATCGTCTCTTTGTGTTTCATTATTTCAATTTTACATTCTTGTCGTATTAGCTAGTTACATATTATTTAATTGTTATCTGTACTCCCCCCCCCCCCTTAATTCTATCAATAGGTTTTAACAAAAATTTTGTAGTAATATTACAATAGCGGAAACTGTAGGATGTTTCATATTAAATGGAATAAAAAAAATCTGGTGTGTAACAGCCACACGACTTCCATTACCCAGTACTACACACATTATAAACATTTTATAGGCTTGAATTTGAGCTATTTATACAGGACGCCTATCAATTTTCCTGAACTAACCAACTATATCATTCAAAAGGACATCTAATAGAGTGTTTATATAGCAAGTTTGAAGAAAATCGTTAGAGCCGTTTTTGAGATACGGACTTATGGTCCCACTTCCGGTTTCCGATGTCCCACTTCCTGTTAAACTCAATTATTGACAGGAAAACAATAATTACATACAAAAGCATATTTAAAAGTGAGTTAAAATGGCGAGTTTGAAAAAAATCCGTACAACCGTTTTTAAAGGAACGTCTTTACGAGGCCTGAAATTGAGCTATTTATACAGGACGCCTATCAATTTTCCTGAACTAACCAACTATATCATTCGAAAGGACATCTAATAGAGTGTTTATATAGCAAGTTTGAAGAAAATCGTTAGAGCCGTTTTTGAGATACGGACCTATGGTCCCACTTCCGGTTTCCGATGTCCCACTTCCTGTTAAACTCAATTATTGACAGGAAAACAATAATTACATACAAAAGCATATTTAAAAGTGAGTTAAAATGGCGAGTTTGAAAAAAATCCGTACAACCGTTTTTAAAGGAACGTCTTTACGAGGCCTGAAATTGAGCTATTTATACAGGACGCCTATCAATTTTCCTGAACTAACCAACTATTTCATTCGAAAGGACATCTAATAGAGTGTTTATATAGCAAGTTTGAAGAAAATCGTTAGAGCCATTTTTTGAGATGCGGACTTACGGTCCCACTTCCGGTTTCCGATGTCCCACTTCCGGTTTTTCAATTTTCACCAAAATTTGGAAATTTCATCTGTACACCAGACGTATTTCAGTTCTAAAGTTTCATAGCTCTATCTTTATTAGTTTCTGAGCTATAATAGCCAGAAGATTCTCCACATACATACATACACACACACACATACATACATACATACACACTGACCAATTGCCAAAAACCACTTTTTTGGACACAGGGGACCTTAAAACGTGTAAATCAGGTGAAAACCCGATATCAAATTTTCAGACCGAATACAATACTTCCATTACCTACGGTAGTAGGGTAATGGAAGTAAAAATAGAATAGTACAAATTATGTACTTAATTTATTTAGCCGAAATAAATCAATTATGAAACTACAATTATACAAACAAGTTTTATCTGGCATCAACGAAAAATCTTCCGGTTACGAAATCGCCGCTAGAGTCACTGTTAATCAAAATGACGACACTAATTCCATAGAAATAGATGGATTAGCCTTGCTGGATCAAACGATAGGCCATTGCATTGTTGGCCACCGAGATCATCCGATCTAACCCCTTATGAATTTTTCCTGTGGGGTTATGGTAAAGACAAAGTGTACGTGCCGGGACATGCAACAACTGATGCAGTGGATAACTAAAATGCTGGAATTATTAACAAAGAATATTCTATCACTAGTGTGGCAAGAAATGGAATATTGCATAAATATTTGCCAGGCACACAGATCACCTATAGAATCTTGGATAACTATAGTTTCATTGTAAATTTGACTTATCAAAATAAAGTAATTGCAGATTTCACAGGTATGCTTTCCTTTTTTCCTTTCAATGAAAAACATCCTGTATTTCCAAAATTATGTAATGCATTCAAAAGTAATGTGAATACATTAATAATTAGTAGTTAATGGGTCTAAAAGTTGCAGGTTTGTAAAACTGCAATTTTTCAAAACTGAACAACAGTGGGAGATTTAGCATGGATACATCGCATTGCCCATGCAAAAACTACATACTATAGGGTTAATTTATTATTTTCAGACGAAACTCAGAAACAATTATTATAACTTGCTAGTAATTTTATAACACATATCATAATATATCTCATAATTAAGTCAGTAAAATGAACAAATTAAAGTTTAAAAAAATTGTTTTACCATGGCCGGGATCTTTCAGAAGACATTCATTATCATCGTTAATATCAGCCTGAAAGAGAAAATGTTTTCCTTTATTAATTTGTTTGGATAAAATTATTACATATGTAGCAGGAAATTGACATTTAATGAAATAATCATATACTACAAAAATGACTAAGATTAAAAAAAAAATAAAAAAAAAAAAGTAAAGAAAAGAAAGAAAATGCATATGCGATTGCGTTAGCATTCAATTCATTAGTATTTTTGTATTATATTTAAATCTCAATTTTTATTCAAAAGGTATAATTTAAAAATCGTCCACTATATAAATGTAAACAAATAAAAATGGTTCCAAAATAAAAGATGTTGTAGAATCGTATAGTTCAATTTTATACTAGAGGAAGGGGCTCCGTGTCACAGTCAGCAAAACATTCAAACTTTACAAGCAAAGTATGGGACCAGAAGCATAAGTAATCAGTCACCTGATTGCTTTTGCTTATGGCCATCTAATATCAGACATAAATCCCACATAACATGTATGTTCCCCTCTGGATCATACCATGCGACGGAGGTCTCGAAAATAGCTTTCTGTCGAGAACTGTGAAATGCTTGCATGAAGAATGGTTCGAAATTTCCTTGGTCAAGATCATGAAACTCATTCATAACACACCCAAGTATGACAAAGGTTTAAAGGAAGCTGCCGAAGAATGAACTAAATTATAATTTATATATAAGGTTTAAATATGAAGTCAGTACTAATACAAACATGGCATTACTTGATTATCAGAGTGTCTAATTATTTATGGTACGTCTCAGTATCTCACTTCAATAAACATCAGTACATAAACATGGATGTTGATTATCATGAAACTTTGGGAATTCAGAAAAATTTCCATCGTATATCGAAAAACCGATAAAATCGATTAAAACGATTAAAACGAAATAATATTGGATGGGAAAAAAAATTAACAAAAATTCATTCGTTTTTATAATGGAAATTGTTTTATTTTATTCAAATCATATATACCTGAAAATGATATTATAAAATATAAATTTAAGATGAAAATAAAAAACTTTATTTGGTTGTATCTGAAAAACGTATTTTTAAATTTTATTTCAAACCTAATGTAATGTCCATTAAGCAAAATCGATGTCTTCAAAAAAATAATAATAATAATAATAAGTTTCGTTAAAAAAAAAAAAAAAAAAAATCATTTTGATCAAAATTACATACTTTGATCTGTTAAAGCTTCATCTTATTATGCGAAAAACAAGCCCTGATTATACAATAGACACACGTGATTCCTATCGAAAATTTTAAAAAAGTCCCATCATTAACAACAAAAAAGAAAAAAAGAAAGGAGAAAGAAAACAAAAAAAAAAAAAAAAAACAAGAAAATGTATAGACCCAAACTGCATACTTTCAGTCTCATAAGATTCCAATTTTTCTTTTCAAATTACTAACTACTTTAGATTTTTTAAAAATTGCACCCTAAAGAATGTTCATAAACTAAATTTTTATGAATTAGGCTTTGCAAAAAGAATTGCACATAAACGTTTCATGTGAATTGCAATGCATAATGTTAATTTCAATGAATAGATTGTATAAGTGAGAGATGTTAGTAAATATTTTTTCTAACAGTAACAACATAAAATACTTGCGCTATTGTTTGATTATCAAGAGTCAGAATACACACAATCATAAAACAACCTTCTCTAGATAATATAACATCGAAGTGTAGTATAATTGTGAATTTTCTACACTTTTTAATTCAGTTATTTTTTTACATTAGTTCAAGTCCATTTTATACTGAATGTATACATGCACTTACAAAGGGCACATATACATTTACAAAGGGTGTTGGTGCTAGCGTAGAGATTACGGTCGATTGTCTTCCTTCCCTGGGGGATTTTTATAAGGGTCCTAGCTTGTATTCACGTAAGTTTGGGGAAAGCCACGGAAAACTCCAAAAGGCCAAGTCAATGGGTTCGATCTAGTTTCGAAACTGGCCCTTCCCCTCTTCCAGCTTCGAGAACAGAACTTCCTGGTCACTGTTAGGGTAAAAAATTCATGTCCGGAAAAGACCCCCTTCACAATCCGAGATACAGAATTAAACCTTTAAGCCAGTTCGCACCTCGATTCCAATACTATGCAAAATAATTCGTACATATTTTCCCCAATCTTATTCTAATAATAAATACCATAAAATAACGCAAAAACACCCCCCTCCCCTCGATTAAATGTATTTTTACCGTTTATTCACTTCCCCTCCAAGTATGTTCCGATTTTCTTTGAAAATTCGGGAAGCGCTTGAAAGGTATTTAACGGTATAATAATAATAGCAATAGTATTGATCTGAAGGAGCTTTTTTTCCAATACTTGCTTACTTGCAGACTTCATACGCATTATGTACCGAAGCTGATATAATGTGTATGAATAGTGCTATAAAAACTTTTAATAAAAAAAACAAAAACGAAAAATTATACAGTTCGCATAGATTATTAACACTTTTCAACTGTACGTACTTGCATCAACGCTTAGCATTTAGTGTACTTTGTTTACATGATCACATGAAGGGTAAAAAAGCAGTCAAACGAAATGAATTCATAATCATTCTTAAACATTGTTGGAAAGTGTAAAAAATGCTTAACACTAACGGATAAGCTATTCCAGTAATTTCAAATTTTAGCCAATAATGTATCTGAATATTTTAGTACAGCCCTGTAAATCTTAACGCTAAACATAAGATGTTTTATAGAAAACATTTTTTTTTAGCATAGAATAGTAAATGACAATTTCATTTTGGTTTGTGCAGTACAAGTAATTTAAATATGATTTATAAAAATGCGTCTCATAAAATGCAATAATTATCATATATTATCATAAATAATTGTAAAATTAGTATTCTTTTGGGCATCCCTGTACATAAAACAGTTCTACTTATTTATACCATTTTAAATAGTAAACAGGCCATAGTGAATTTGAGTAACACATATCATTCTGAAGAAATTCTGAAAATATTTATGAACGTTAGAGGCAAACAGAAAAACAGACAGATTCAAATTATTATCACTCTTAAAGATTGTTAGAAAGTGTTTAAAATGCATAATAAAAATAAAAATGCAATTTCAGCAACTTCCAGTTTTTGGTATCTATCGTGAGGAATTTAGATAAAAAAAAAATCCTAATACTTTCAACCTGAATTTTATAAAACTACTTAACCCGTTAGCTCCCAGTGTCCTCATTTGAGGACAGCTAATAAAATGGCATGCATATTTTTGTGGTTTCTTGGTATGATTTCTGCTTTTTAGTGACAGTTTATACCGTCACTCTAAATGATCCCTGAAAGTTTTATGTGCCTACTATTAATTATTATTTCATAATTTGAATAGTCATTTTATGATTTTTCATTCGTCGCACATATATTTGCTTTTTGCGCAGGTATACTAACTTAAATCAAGTTGAATAATAATATATATTATAATACTTTAGTTTCCAGATCTTTGTCAACATATAATAAGAAATTAATCTATATTATCTCAAAGTTTTTCTATCTCGAAGTTTTCTCGCTAGAACACTACACGTCAACAAATGAGGATAGGCTTTAAATTTAAAACTATCAGAAGAATTGTTAAAGTTAATATATTTTACTGTCAGTTGTCTATATTAATTTAGAAGTGAAATAATCAGCTAATAATATTTTGCAAAATTAATTCGGGCGTTAACGGGTTAAAATGCCTTTTAAACATTTTCTGAACTAACACAAACAAAAAAAAAAAACCCTTTTTTTTTTTTTTTTTTTTTTTTTTCATATCAGATTTCGTTCCAAATTCTTAAAGTTTGTTTTTAAACGAAATCCATATGATTTTATAATTAGGAATCTAAAGCAAGGGTTTTAAAAGAAAAATTTTTTTAAATTTTAAGCTCAAAAAATCTTTACACTTAATAAAAAATGTACTATCCTAATAATATATTTTAAAGTTTGGAGTAAATTTATAACAAGAATGTATTTATAAATGTATTAATCATTAAAACTAATTAATACACCCTGCTTTAATTATGCAAGTGGCTATACATAAAGTATATTACAGATATGTAATTAAAAAATCAAAATTAATAAAATGGACTTTTGAAATAGTCAATCTACTTACATAAATTTGAGTAAAGCTAGCTATTAAAAATAAGAAAATATATATCCTCGTCATATTGAAGAGGCTTGCTAAACCCGTACTAAAAGGACAATTATTTAAATTTTGCCTTTTTTATACTACAGATGACGTCAAATGATGCAGAAAAGAAAAAAATAATAATAATTCAAAAGTTGGTGTTAACCACTTTCTAAGATCCGGTGTTGTTCGAAATATACCCAAATGATAAAACAATGCTTTGCATTTGTTTAAATTTTTCGAATTATTCAAACCTCCTGGGAATATAGCATAGTAGTAGCGGATTTTATGGTTTCCGATTTATATATGAAGATTTGCTAATGTTGTTCATTTCATTCAGAACAGGAAATAAAATTTCCTTTATGAATGAACTTCATGAACATTTGTACAAACTTTTAAAACAAAATTCGTTATTTCGTTTCCGACTAAAGATCTTCATAGAGAAATTATCGTGATAAAGTTCTAGAAAGCAATAATATATAATCCTTCTAAATAACAGGCTTTCCCTAATGTCCATTTCTATCTATACAGAAATGACCGGAAATTAAATTAAATGAAATATACAAATTTCTTAATATTTTATTTAAAGTATTCTTACCTTCCGGACGTTCTATGTAAAGAAAGTATTGTAATCATCACAAAATGTCGACTTTCAGATTCTGGTGTATCTATACGTTTTGAGGTCCTCTCAGTTCATTTTTGCTATTCTTGCGGTGATTTATGAATGTGTATGTATGTATGTGAATGAACACGACAGCGTCTAAATGCTTTGTTCGAATAAGCTGAAAGTTGGTGCATATGTTGTAGGTCACTGTAGCATAAACTTTATTGATTTTGGTAAATCTAGTACTATTTATTTATTTATTTTTTATTTATTTATTTATTTTTACAGGGACACAAAGGAAAATCCTTTATCATTATAGCCTATGAGCTGAAATTATTTAAATTGCGATAACGCCTAAACGTCTTATTGAAACGAACTGAAAATTTATAGATATATTTATAGGTAGCCCATAACCGTCAAACGAATTATAAGAATTTTAGAGAATCTAGGGCTTATAGTTTTTTTTTTTTTTTTTTTAATGGGACACTATATATATATATATATATATATATATATAATCATTATGGCTTAAGGGCACTAATATTTTAAAGTGCGATAGCGTCTAAATGCCTCACTCGATTCAGCTAAAAATTTATATACATGTTATAGGTCATTGTCGCTCGAACTGTGTGGATTTTGGGGGATCTACCACTAATAGATTTTTTACATAGACACAATGGAAAATTCTTTATCATTTTGATCTATGGCGTTAAATTATACATCATACTATGTGGAGAAAACCTGAAACACTCTATGATAACATTAAGACACACTATTGAAACACCCAATTATAATTTTCTCTTTTGTTCATTTAATGATTTCTGTTACCTTACTTATACAACTGTTAATTACTTAGTGTTTGAAAAGTTGAGTGGAATCACTCCAGATTTTTCTTCTTATTATTATTATAATTTAGTGTAAGAATGTAAAATTTAAATGTTAGCTCAGAATTATAAGAATACATGACAAATTTTATTGATTAATTAATTAATTAAAATAAAATTAACAAATTTTAAAACATGGTTTTATTTTAAAATGTATTAAAAACTTCAATTCAACGGATGTGAATAAGATATATGTGTATACAGAATTTCAGCTCAATCGAACGATCGAAAGCGAGTTAAAATTCGAAAACAAATTTTGAACTGGAGTTATGGGCCCGTGGCCTCCAGTCCAGATCCCCATGCCTAAGTCTGTTACCACTTGAACATGGATTATCATCGGAGTTATGCTTGTGTAGCGGGCGCAATTTCTCAGGATAGATTATCAGATCTTACGGATGGACAAGGTTTCATTTTTTGTCCAGAGATATGTCGTTTCATTTCTAATCCAAAGGACCCAGGATCAAATCCAACCGGTCGCCAAATTGGTGATTCCCGGACGAGCAAATAACACACAACCAACAAAACAACTTCAACCTTAGTCAATAGATGGCAGCACCATTAAACCAAAAACCACCCCTCCTTCAATTTATTTCCATGTTCGATAATTTTATGACTATGAATTTGATTTGAAGAATAAAAAATAATTAATTTAACACCTAAAAACAAAATATATATATAAAGTTTAAAAAATAACATTAATAACAGATTAAAAAAAATATAAGATATGTAATGCATAATTTCAGTAGTAAATCCCCCCAAATATTTTTCCCTTGTCTCAAATGTCCATGTTTTAGAATTTTCCAACTCTGTAGTCTCTCAGAAAATATTTAACGGTTAAAATAATTCCCCCCTCCTAAGAATCAAATCTATAGCCATAAAATCACCGAAAAATGATAATGACCTCCTAAATCCGAATATGACTACTATTTTGCCCAGTCACCCACCGTTTTCTAGATACACTACCCCCTCCCTCAATTTCTTTCCCTGATCGATAATTTTATGACCATGAATTTGATTTGAAGAATAAAAAATAATTAATTTAACATCTAAAATCAAAAAAATATATAAAGTTTAAAAAATAACATTAATTACAGATTAAAAAAATATAAGCTATGCAATGCATAATTTCTGTGGTAAATCCCCCCCAAAAAATTTTCCCTTGTCGCAAAAGTCCATGTTTTAGAATTTTCCAACTCTGTAGCCCCTCAGAAGATACTTAACGGTTAAAATAATTCTCCCCCCCCCTCCTAAAAATCAAATTTATAGCCATAAAATCACCGAAAAATGATAAAAATAGGGGGTCATTCCTAAAAAACGGTGGGTGACAGGGCAAAATGAGCGTCCTATTCGGATTCAGGAGGTCATTTTACATAAGAATATGCTGAAATGGTGTCAGAGGCAATTTTCATGCCGAGCAGTGATATTTGTAAGACTTTAAATGCACCCTGATTTAAAAAAAAATAAAATAAAATAAGGGAAAGGAGAAAAAAAAAAAAGATTTAAACTAATAAAATTAAAACTACCACACCTACATTTTGATTGGATATTGCATGAGACATATTACTGAAATTTCTTTCCTGTGAGTATTCAGAATTACGAGATGGAATCTAGTCCAAAATATCTATTATATTCTTATTCTTTTGAATTTGATTATTATGAATATTAATGATTACTTGACTAGATTTAAGGGTTACATGGGTTTCGAAGGCTAAAAATAAATAATCTATTCAATAAAACTTTTAAAACCCAAATTCTTATTATAGAGTATCATATAAATCTTTTCGAAGTTAGAATAAAATTTAATTTGAAAAAAAAAAAAAAAAAAAAGTAACTTGTTTATTAACCAAAATTGGGGAAATTTGAACTGTGTTAAGAAAAGAGAAATTATTTCTTAAAATTCACAACAGATGGCAGCACCACACGATTGCCTATAAGTTTTGTGATTTCATTTTCTGATTAAGGGCCAATATCTGTAATTTAATTATTCATTGTAGGCACCTTTTTATTATTATTTTAGTTTATTATTATTTTTTTATATTATAACTTAACATTTTATTGACTTGGTTAATGTTTATGTGTTTTTCCTAATCATTTTTATTTTGTATTGTTAATTGTTTCATTGACATTTTAGTGAATAATCCGCCCAATAGAGGACGCTTGTAGTCCACAAAAAACTCTTTTTTACTTCTAAAAAGAGATGTAAGAAAAACGCTTCTTGAAACACTCTTCAAAAATTCTTAGAATAATGTGTAGTCAACGATAAATTTTCTTTTATCAGTTGACATTTTTTCTACTAATTGTCTGCAAAAATTAACACTCCGGACCTTCAGGGTATCGAACACGGCGCTCTTACCAACTAAGCCACGGAGAGACAAATGAAAAAGCTTGTATATTTACCTTAAAATAGAGGCGCATTTCTTATTTGGTTGAGATTCACAAACATACCGTAGTGAATGACAGTTAGTACATAAGAATTTGGGAAAAAAGTACAGTGGGGATCAAATTATTAGATTTTTTACTTTCTGAACATACATACAGTGGGTGTTCAAATTATTAGAAATTGTTTTTATTTTTACATTTCTTGGATTTTCTGAAAAAATACAGGACAAGATGGCTCTAGACTTCAAACATACAGAGAACATTTAAAAACTCGCATTTTCCACTATCGATTTCATTCGTAGTGCAATTAGGGGACCAACCACAAATTGAATAAAAGCGCACATACTGTGGATCACCCTGTATCATTAAAACCTAGAAATGACTTGTAACTTTAACATATTGCTCCACATACTATGTATAATATTTGTATGTTTTGGGGCGTGAATTCCGCAATTATTTAGGCAAATATATATATATATATATATATATATTTATTTTATTTTTTTTTTTTTTTTTCAAAAATAATTAATTCTTTTGAAAATTTTTTTGCTTATAACTAAAACGGATTTCCATAAAACTTTACAAAATTTACAGCAAATTTGACAAAACGTTAGAGAAACATTATTCTCAAATATAAATTTCAAACGTGTAATATTAGATGAGATATGAGCATTTATATTTTATATTAGTAAATATTGTCATGCACGAAAGATAAAAAAAAAACTTTTATTGCATAGGTTGAAAGCTAGGTATATGGAGCAACTTTTGTCAAAAGCTCATTTCAATAGAGCAAAAATTAAGCAAATTGTCAGCAAAAGAATGAACTAGATTTTAGGTATTTTCCAGAGTTGAAATTTGGTAAGGGGTTTTGTTTCACCCATGCCGCGTATTTAATTTGAAGATCCAATTATTTCAATCACGTTGCAAAAGTTATTTTTTCTGAAAAACCCCTCATGAACTCACAAATCTTAGTAAACAAATAAAAATATGTTAAAGTTACAAGACTATAAGGGTTTTTCACAAAAAATTATTTTTTCAATGTGGTTGAAATAATTAGATCTTCAAATTAAATACGAGGCGTGGGTAAAACCCGTTATGAAACTTCAACTCTGAAAAATACCTAAAATCTAGTTCGCTCTTTTCCCGACAATTTGCTTAATTTTTACTCTATTCAAATGAGCTTTTGACAAAAGTGGCTCAATATATCTAGCTTTCTTCAACCTATACAATAAACGTTTTTCTATCTTGCGCACATGCACAATAAAACAATATTTGCTAATATAAAACATAAATGCTCATATCTCAAGCTCAACGAATATTACGAGTGGAATTTTATGTTTCAGAATAATATTTCTCTAATGTTTTATCAAATTTTCTGTAAATTTTGTAAAGTTTTATGGAAATCCGTTCTAATTATAAGCAAAGAAGTTAATTAATAAATAAATAAAAATTTTTGAAAAAAAAAATTATATCTGTCTAAATAATTGCGCAATTTCCGCACTAAAACATACAAATACTGTGCAACAATGTGTTAAAGTTACAAGTCATTTGTAGCTTTTTATGATACAGGGTGATCCAAAGTATGTGTGCCCTTCTTCAATTTGTGTTTGATCCCTTAATTGTACTCTGCACTAAATCAATATTGGAAAATGTGAGTTTTTAAATGTTCTTTGCACGTCTGAAGTGTCGGGCCATTTCGTCCAGTATATATATATATATATATATATATACACACTAAGCGACAAAAAAAAAAAAAAAAAAAAAAAAAGCCGCACTTGGATATTTTCCTTTTCGCCTTCTACAACCGCCAATTTTATCGTTTAAAAAAGCAAATTTTCAAACAGATTTTATTATGTTGCCCTCCACATACACTTTAGCTTTGAGTCCAGTGTTAAAAAAAAAAATGCAATTGTCAGGAAAATTGTAATTTTAGAAATTATTTCAAAAATGGTAAAAATAAGGCAGTTAACGATGCCACAAAGAGTATAAATTTTTGAATGAAAATAAAAAAATATTTCAATACATGAGATGACAAAATAATTAAATGTTAACAAAATATTGGTAAAAGTGTTTTTAGCAAGATATAAAATTTTTTGAGCGTTTAAACTGGAAATTTGATTTTAGGTGCACTGTAAAAAAAAAATGTAAAATCACGGTATTTGACCGTATAATTTTAGGGGAAATGACCGTTTTGCTGCCTAAAAGGTCATAATCCGTAAATTAATATTTTGAAAGCATTTTAGGAAATAACCGTATAAATTATACGGAAAATGACCGTTTTGCTAGCTAAACGGTCGTAGCCCGTAAATTGATGTTTTAAAAGTATAATTCTTTTGAATTTTTACGAGAAAAAGCTAATCTACGCAAATTGCTCTTATCTTCTATAAAACCATTTTTTTACGGAAAAATCTTTATTTTGTTTTTGAAGAAGGGTGAGAAATTCTCACCCATTATTTTCCTCTAATGAGAATCTTGAAATAAGACTACCTCTTTAGTGCTAGTGTTTACGAATAAAAATGATTTCGAAAAATATATTAGATTTTCTTTCTCAAAAATCAGTATTGTCAGTCTTTATAGTAGAAGAAGAGAGGGAAAAAAAAAAAAAAGGCCACTAGCCACAGAATTTCTAGAAAAAATCGTTTAAAGTTTCCGTAATCTTTAAATAGAAGGGATTTCGCAGTTTGATCAGTGCTACCGTGGCGTGCTGAGTAGAGCACAAGGCTTTCACCGAGACGACCAGCTTTTTTTTTTCTTCTTTTTATGTAATCTAAACTTTTATTTATCTTTACTTTATTTTATAATTCAATTCAAAATTTGAAAATTTTAAGAAAAAATTATTTAATTTTCTTGAATATAAAATAAATAAACTTTACAATTTGTAATATTCATAACTTAAAAATATAATAAATTTCTATCACTTAAAAAATAAATTTAATTTTTGTTTTAACTATAAAATAAAGTAAAAGTTTTCCAATATATTAATTGACTGACTTCTTAATTTTGTCAAAAATAGCAAATTTAGATTTTAAAATAGTCTTAAAAGAAAATATATTTTATGCATTGTTTGAACGTTAACAATATTCAATCACTGTAAAAAAGTTCTGTAAAAATAAAGCACTTTTTAAACATAAATACAACATAGGTTGCTGTATATTTTTTACAGCTAGTTCTGTAAAAATAATTGAAGATTTGCTACTTCACATTGTGCTGTAAATCGGTTAAAAAAATTTTCCAGATGACACGATTTATCAACCTATCAGTTCTGATGTTGACTTTATCAGTTTTTGTAAAGAAATGTCGCTGTGGCGCGGTTAGTAAAGCGCTGGCCTTTGAAACAGGAGATTGTGAGGTCGAATCCCGGGCTGCCGAAGACGGTTTTCGTAGAATGAAAATTAATAAATTGGCTTTTATGTGTAAAAAAAATAAATGAGTTGCTTAATGTTGTGGATTTCTCATTGCACGCATGTGTAATAATTGCACGACATTTTTTTAAAGCATCGGAGAAACTCAAACTTTAACTTTTAAATTTACGGTCAATGCTACTTTTTTTGCAGGTTGGTTGTATGTTTCATCACAACGTAAAATTAATGGCGATACATCATTCATCGTCTAAATGTTTTTTTACGGGCTTTGTCTGGAATCTCTGCTGCCGGGCTTTGCCCGTAATTTTACTGCAGCATTTTTTACAGTGTGGCCATGTTGCTCATCCAAGCGAGATGACCGTAAGTTAAAAAGACTTTGCTTATAAATTCGGTTTGTATTACATTTAGAACATAAAAGAGATCCAGAAAAAGTGTTTATCAGCATAATTTCTTTAACTACAGTACAGCAACTATTAAACAAAGCAGGTTTAAATGACAGAAAATTTGAAAAAATTCCATTCTTAGTGAACAGAATTAGGAAAGCAAGACCTCATAGATGGCTAAAAAAATTAAAAAAATTATTAGTTAATTATTGGGCTGAACTGATTCTCTTTGATGAGTCAAGTTTAACTTATTTTGAACTAAAGAAAACAAGCAGGTCTGCAATATGACCGACTTAATGAAAATCGCACTTTTAAAACAGTGACACATTCTCCGTACATTATGATACGGAGGTGCATAACTTTTCAAACAGTCGGGCAAATTTTTATGCTCAAGGGATCAATTAACTCGAAATAAAACACAATCTTCACAAAAGTGGTACCTGACCGACTATTTTGGAGGTATCTTGGACATTTCCGCAAACAGCATTTCAAGATGATAATGCACCTTACTACACGGCATCTGTGGTAAGTTTATTCACTTTAATTTGTCAAAATAAAAATTCTTTATCATTATGATCCCCGGGCTTAATTTTTTTTAAATGCAATAGCGTAAAATTAAACAATGAAGGAAAATACTCAAACCTCCTATTATAATTTTCACTTTTGTTTATTTAACGACTTCTCTTACTTTAATTTATTTATACAACCGTTAATTACTTAAAGTTCGAAAAGCCGATTGCAATCGCTCCAGATTTTTTCTTTTTTTTTAATTATTATCTAAAAAAAATAATGGACGAAATGACCATGAACTTCAGACATGCAAAAAACAATTATAAACTCACGTTTTCCACTATCGATTTAGTCACGAGTGAAACTATGGGACCAACCACAAATTTTAGAAAAGCATTAATATTTTTAATCACTTTGTATCATAAAAAAGCTACAAATAACTTTTAACTATATCATATTGTTACACGTACTATTTACAATATTTCTATGTCTTTTTGTGAAAATCGTGCAATTATTTAGACAGATATATATTTTTTGGTAAGTTATTTGCTTATAACGAGAATGGATTGAATTAAAAATTTACAAAACTTACAGAAAAATTGACAAAATATTAGAGAAACATTATTCTGAAACATAAAATTCACACGTATAATAAATATTTATGTAAATAATTACAGTAAATATTTTTTTACTGTGCATACGTGAAAGATAGAAAAACTTTTATTGCATAGGTTGAAAGCTAGATATATTGAGCAACTTTTGCCGAAAGTTTATTTGAATAGAGTAAAATTTAAATAAATCGTCGACAAAAGAATAAGTAGATTTTATATATAATGTCTGGTTCATATGCATATCATAGAAGCGCAGTGTTTCTTATTAACCATCCCACATATCGAGTTTTGTGTACTTATATATTATAGAAGCTATATGTCGCCTTCTAGTAAATGGGGGAAATTGTAGCGTACCAACGCTATCTTCTGAGCGATATATGTGAAAATCTAATTAGCACAAATTTTTATCAAAATTTCAAATAAATATATAATTTTATCGGATTCCGTTAATATTTTCGTGAGATACAGTGGCTTCAAAATTTTGGTAACATATATATATATATATATACACAGAGAGAGACAGATATTTTCTTTAAATGCTCAAATCGTGTTCAAGATATCTCAAAACATGCAAATTCATTAAAAACCGGAAGTTGAAAAGTTTCCGAATTCAATAACTTCATTTTATGTATACAGAAGAAAATATAAAGGGGATAATAAATACAATAATTATAATTATAACTTTAGTATTACTTTTATTTTCAAACAGTCTTACAAATTAAAAAATTCATATTGTCTATAGCATAATTAAAAGAAATTTATAATTAAGAATTTTATCAAATTTGGCACATTTCAATTAAATATTCCTGCATTTAAACAATTTTATTCAATTTGTATTCGTTGAAAGGTTTTTTTAAAATATGATATCGAATTACTATAAAATGTCGCAATATTACTTCCTTATACAAAGGAGAGTTTTAATTTCGGATATTTCTCTCGGGGAAATATTACTTCCTGTGACCTTATTGAAATTTAAAAAAATTAATTGAGTTATAAAAATATGTAGTCAAAATGAATATACAGGGTGGTCCGAAAAACATGATAGAAAGTATTTTAAGTTCCTGATTTCAAATGTATTGATATAAGTATAATTCTTCCATATTGTAATAGCACATATATTGACATTTAAGGTGAATGCTTGATTTCCGGAAACAAGGAATAACCAATATGGAATCACTGACCTTGGAAAAACTATTATTTATCGTAAGAATATTTTTTGAGGCGCCATTGAGGTACGGAAAAAGCTCATCTCAGTGTCAACACGACTGTATCCACAAATGGTTACGGTGTGGTGTGCCATATCGTCGAAGCGGATGAGTGGTCCGATATTCATTGACGATATGGTCACGGAAGTGAAGCATCGAGAGTTTCTAGAGCGTCACTTTGGCCCTGAAGCGGGCTGTCTCAACATGACATGCCAGTACTGGTTCATGCAAGATTGGGCTCGTCCCCATAGAACTGCTGATGTCTTCCTGTGGCTTAAAACGACGTTTAGTGAGCATTTGATTGCTTTGGATAAAGAAAAATTCACGGGGCACGGGATGGGGATAGAGGGGTCCCCATGCAGTCCGGACCTAAATCCGTGCGACTTCTTCTTATGGGTTTACACCAAGGACAGAATCTATAGGAATCCCCCTGATTCACTTGAGGACCTGAAATCGACCATCAGAATCGAGATTGATGCACTTGATTCAGACACAGTCTAGCGCTTTATGACAGAGTTTCGGAACTGGCTTTATAACACTATAGTCGGGGACGGTAGACATTTCGAGCCCTTTGTATATTAAATGTCATTCATATCTTTATTCAATAACATAGGTTTCATGTTCTTACATATTTTATTTTTTCCACAACGATCGCTTACTTTCTATCATGTTTTTCGGACCACCCTGTAATTGTAACCCAATAATCAAACTAAACTTACATTATTAAATATGCGCACTAAATCTCAGTTCTTCAATGTACACTAAATCTCAGTTCTTGTTCTTGGGATCCAAAGTGCCCGTTTAATATTAAATGCTGAGAGCACTCTACAGCATGTATTGAAGTGACTGTCACAAAAATGCCCTTAAACTCAATATTTTTTGTTTAAATCACTTAAAATAATGTGTAGCATAATAAAATTTAATAAAAATGCGTTCCAGTAACATAAGAACGACTTTTAGAAAGTGTAAATGACTTAAAATCTCAAAAATATAAAAAAATGTCAACTGTCCACATTAATTTGGCAACGCACTGTATATCTCGCATAGTTCAAAAACAAATAATCGTAGAATGTTGCAAATTTATATTCGTATCTGCCTTGATATCTAGATGTACAACTGCAACTTTGGTCTTAATACGAACTCCTGTTTTAAAAATATCTATGATTTTACACGATTTTTCGTGACGTCTGTATGTATACAGTCGGTAACAAAAGAATCCGAACATTAGCAAAACTTCCTATATAAAAAAAGTAGAGTTAATACTGTTTTGTTAAATAAATCCTTGTCAAATCTTGTTCTTAGTCAGTCTAAGAACATGATTCGACAAGGATTTATTTAACAAAACAGTTTTAAGTGTTCTTTTTTTTACATAGGAATTTTTGCTAGTGTTCGGATACTTTTGTTACCGACTGTAAGTATGTGTGCGTGTGCGTATCTCGCATAACTCAAGAACGATTGAACGTAGAACGTTGTAAATTGGTATATAGGTTTGTTATGACATCTAGTTATGAACCTCTGTTTTTGGTATTACTGCGACTTTCCGTTTTAGAGATATATACGAATGTCATATTTATAATAACCAAAAATGCAAAGGTTTTGGCCATTTATGTGACATACCATCATAGAGATTTCAAAACAAGCTATTGATAGAACCTGTAATGATATCCTTATGAAAATTGCTGAAGTTTTTTGCGTGGAGTTAAGTTATTTTTGAAGGCATAAGCAGGTTCTAGTCGATGAATGCATTTCATTTAATAAATATTCAGCCCGTAGATACTTTATATTGATATTGATATGAAAATTGTCAACATTTTTGCCTGTAGAAAGTAATTTTTCAAAGCATAAGCAGATTCTAGTCGACGAATTCACTTTATTGAATATTAAGCCTGTAATGATATTGATTTAAAAGTTGTCGACATTTTTGCATGTAAAAAGTACATAAGCAAGTTTTAGTCGATGAATGCATTATATTTAATGATTATTCAGCTCGTAGATAGAGCCCGTAATGATATCGTTATGAGCGTTTTCGGCATTTTTGCATGTAAAAAATAATTCTTAAAGACATATGCAGGTTCTAGTCGATCAATGCAATTAATTTAATGAATATTCAGCCCGTAGATATCGCCCGTAATGAACTTGTCTTTTCGACATTTTTGCGTGTAGAAAGTAATTCTTAAGAACATAAGCAGGTTCTGGTCGACGAATGCACTGGATTTGATAAATATTCAGCTTGTAGATAGAGCCCGTAATGGTATTGTTATGAAAGTTGTTGATATTATCACAAAGATCGAAATGTTTAATAATAATAATGATAATATTTAAAATACAAACAGATTTTATTAGCCTTAAACAAAGTTCAACAAAACTAGGCAAAGAACTGAATAATTTTATACAAAAACAATTTAGTTAAACTTGCACGGGCGTTCCAAAAATTAATCAAAATATAAATGAACTTCAAATAAATAAAATAAGTAATTATCATTAAAGTAATATAAATTGTCACGAGCCACGGTGATTGTTGAAAATACTTTTTTTTTTTTTCATTTCTCCCTACTTAAAAGGACAGTGCCTCACTGTAAGCCAAATTTGAATCCTTAACTTTTATTCGGAAGCAGATCATGGATCCTTTATAAGTGTTTTTTTTTTTTTTTTTTTTTTTTTAAGAGTATCATCTTGTTTGAAATTGTCTTCGATTTGATTTTTCGTTTTTGGATCAAGATGCGGTTTCATACGCAGTACATGAACAGTGTCTTTTTGTTTTCTTCTTCTGGACGAGGGGTAAAAATTTTAACCTCACAGGTCACATCTGATAAACGACGTAATAACTGGTATGGCCCAAAATACTTCATCTGTTTCCCTTTTTACAGGAATACCGTATAAAAAGTAGCACGTAAAGATATGGGCAAGTTTTAATCTACAATCATCAATAATCACTCTTTTTTTATAGTCTTGTTAGTCACTTATAGAATTTTCAAAGAATTTAGTTCTGCGCTATTAATCAATGAACGTTTCCGGAAAATTCCAGAACTCTGTTCTTGTTAGAGTTTCCAAACGTTGCCAACCCTAAACTACAAATTTTTTCCAAATTCGGTCGCTAAGACGCCAAATTTGTTATGGTAAAATATATTATTTCTCGTCATTAATTCTTGCCAAAAAGAACAAAAGTAAGCCATCTGTACTCGAATGAGTTTTATTGAATTCAAGCTGTTCATTCGGCAATGAGAGATTCTGTAATAAGCCGTAGAGCACTATTCCTGAAAAAAAAAACTATATTTGTCTCCGCGGTATATATAATCCAATTATCGTGACTTGTATATGCAGTAGCTTTTTTTTTTTTTTTTTTTTGCTTTTTTTTTCCCTTGCTTGTTTTCAGGAATTTTCTTAGGCTGGAACTTGCCTGTTTATTTTCGAATGAGTTACCTCACAAAAATGTGAATGCTTTCATAACGATATATATATATATGTATCCCAATGGTTGTATAAGAAAGTCATGTGGTGCCCACATCAAATTTTTTTATTTCTTTTACAGAAAAAGAAAAGTTTTGAAAATATGAAGATTTCAAGTAGTTTTTGCCTCGCTCAGTTAACTTAATATTTCTTAAACAAAGGTCGTTATATCGTTAAACGAAGTTTTTTTTTGTTTTTTTTTTTACAAGTACCATGGAAAGGCAATGGACAATTAAAAATGTTCATGCCCAGCACCATGTGGCGTTGCTCTTCAGCAGCGTATTGAGTACTAATAGAAGTCCAGTACGGATACCCTATAAGGAAAGGGCATGTTTACAAACAAACGTTCCGTCAATCAATCTTTCCCACTCTCAAACAACGAGATATATAAAGTAGAGTGGAAAATGGTATCCCTTGAGAAGGTGCAAGATGAGTCATGTGACATGCTCCCCTTGCACCTGCGTATTCAGTAGTTTCCATGATTACAGTTTATTTTTAATGAATTTCTATAGCAACTGCTTGGAGATAACCGCCAATGTTTTTGTTTACTTGCGTAATTTAACATTTTTTTTTTCTTGTTCTAAATCATTTTTCTTTTCTTTTACTTCTTTTTATTTCGTGTAGTCAAAATGTAACTGACAAAATATTTAAAAATAGTTGATAAATTATTAATTGTTGTAGCTCTTTTAAAAGTTTATATTTTCTTTATAAACACTTTTAAACTTTGTTGGGAAATGATGAAAGAAACAGTATTTTATTATTTGTTTTAATGTGAAATATGTAAAAAATTATTTTAAAAACAATTTATTTCGGTCACAGGACTCTCGTGTTACCTAATAATAATGATAATTTGCTAAACTGAAATTTTAAATAGCCAAAAAAGCGATAAAGAGCCAAACATAGCAACCTATTGGTTCATGTCACGTAATTCATCTTGAACCACGGAAAGCCAATCCTTCATCCACTGAATCAGCACTCTACTTTATGTATCTCGTTGCTCTCAAGTGGCAAAAGATCAACATGTATTGGTGGAAGTACCAAAGTTTACCACTGTACCCTGTACCCATAACTTGACTGCAAGTGACGTCCCATGCCCTTTCCTTATACTGGCTATGGAGAAAAATTCCGCGAACATCACGGTGGTTATGAGTAAACAGGCGTCTTTTTTTGGCTGTAATCGCTATCTTGGCAACTGGTTCTTGGGACACAGCCATGAAGGTAGAGAGATACCCTCTAATACCATGGACACAGCACAAATTTTCGTGACAGGGATAGGTGGAGGAAACCTGCTTTGGTGGAAGTGGAACATTTAGCAGATATACTAGTAGAGTACGGATTCCCTATATGCTGGTTAAGAAGAAAAATTCCCGGAACATCACTGCGGTTTTTGAGCCTTTTTTTTGGCGATAATCGCTTTCTTGGCAGCTGGCTTTTAGGATTTTGCTTATTTTAAATGGTTTGCTCCTCTTACCTAGGCTGACCAGATCAAAGTACCTTTATAATAGAGAAGCATTAAAAATTGCTACAGTTATTAAATTATGGATGTATTTTTTTATTCCTAATAAATAAGGGCTAAAAATAAAGTGATATTGATTAATAATTTTGTTTCTACAATTTTTTAAAATTTATAAAAATGCCTTCAAAAAAAGGGCGTCCCTATTTGTCCCCAGAAATTGGGGACGTTTGGTCAGTATAATCTTACCACCAAAACCCCAAAGCTCCAAAGAAAAGTCAAACAGAACAGCTTTCAATCCGTAACAAGAATTAGGCTGGGATTGCGATGCCTCGCTTAAGATTATATTAAGCATAAATCCTGTCTTAAGATGTAAACAAAACGCAAGTCGTATTGCAGTGTCTCACTATCTTACGACAACCTCAGAGCTATCTTAAGTCGAATCGCAACTGGATGCGCGCAATCACAACATAGCACGCGCTGCGCAGGGGTGGCGCCAGCTAGGGGGCCGAGGGGGCACATGCCCCCACATCGGGGAGTCTGTGACCCCCCATCGGGCATACTCCTGAAATCTTTCGGGGGGAAAAATACAAAATTTTCAGTTTTTCTACTTTTGACAGCACTTTTCTTTCCTTGTACAAATTTGGAGCATTCCAGTTTTTCCATTCTATATTCAATAGAAGAAGGTATTGCATTCGTAAAAATTTTCAACTTCCAGTTTTCCATGAATATACACGTTTTGAGAGGTCCAGAACACGTTTTGACCATGATATTTTTAGAAAATGTCTGTCTGTGGCACGATCATCTCCAAAATCATGAGGAGTACTAACAAATGTAATGGTACAAATATTATCAGAAATATTATTAACAGTATTGCATTTTTTGATAAATACTTATATAATAAACTCTCTTTATGTAGTGCCCCCCTGTCGGGGAGGTGGTGTCCCCCCATCGGGGAATTTCTGGTGCCACTACTGGCGCTGCGCTTCCCATTGGCTGCCTTCTTTCTCTTACGAGGACACGCTATGGTGACTAGTTGTCCTCATTTTCTGAAGACAGTCCTCATTTTTCAAGTGCTGTCCTCAGTTGCTTTCAGAAGTTCTCATATCCTCATTTGTTCTCATTTTCGGACATTTGTTTTCATTTGTCCTCAATTTTTAGTAATTTCTTTCTTTAGTGAAAATTTCAGCATTAGACATGCTGCTGACCTTAATTTGTAATACTGATTTTACAACTTAGCATAACGTAAAAAAAAAAATCAAGATTTCTTGATTCATTACATTTATTTTTAAATCATCTCCAACGCTATTACACCCCTCGTAGAGGATCGAAATTGTGATTTCATGTCTCCGGACCACCTCTTATGGTGAATTCCAGACCGTTGCTAACTGCCCATTGCGCAGCACTAGTGCGTCGTAAAAACCCATCCAATCCAATCCTATTACACAGAATATTTTTTATATTCGGAGATTGGGATTTTTATATTGGGGTCTTTGCAACAAAAAGAATGTAAAAAAAGTACACTTCATACGGTTTTGTTAAACAAATCCTTATCGAATCATGTTCTTAGACTGACTAATTGGAGGATTCGACAAGGATTTATTTAACAAAACCGTATGAAGTGTACTTTTTTACATAGGAATTTTTGCTAGTGTTCGGACACTTTTGTTACCGACTGTAGCTTTCATTCAAAGATGAAATGAGGATGCGGAAAAAAGCAACCGTCGCCAAAGAGGCAATAACTTGCGACATTCTGTAAACTAAGACTAGTCTTACTGTAAACATAACAACTCCATTCATCTTTTACGTTCTCTTCATCTGGTAAAAAAAAAATTGCGGCGACGCATGCGTATTAGTAAGTGATCATGTGATCAGACTACTATACACCGTATACAGTAGTCTTAATTTGATCTGTTTACGAACGGTGTGGGATAGGTGGGGATAGGTTACCCGGCTTACCCGGGCTGTATGTCGTGAAGACGAAGACAGCCACTGTTTGTATTTAGAAAATTGGCATCTTCTGGAAAACACGATATGCGGTTGTGTTATTGTGTGTTTTTGTAAAATTAATTTTTTCTATTGGGGATTAAAGAAAAAATTATAGCAACTTTCAACAATTAAGTAATTAGTTTTGAACTTTTTAAAACTTGTTTTTGTGTTTCCATTTACGCCTAAAATTTACTGAAATATGGTAAGCATGAATTGAATGTGTATTTTGCTATCTTTGTTAATATCTGTTATGAATTTGATTTGAAATATTACAATTTCTGTTTTATAGTCGCATGCTATATTACTGATTCAACCAGGCAAGCCAGAAACAAGAACTTATTCCGATTTTGAATCTGTCAATGAATGCATGGAAGGTTTGTGTCTTAGTTTATTTGTTTATACTTTTATCTTTATCTGAGAAATCTGCACTAGCACGTTTAGTGTTGTACTTATTTATTTCATATTTTTCTCCAAGAACAAGAACAAAAGTTTGAAGTTTTCGTGAGAATTTTTCTCTTAGCGACAAGTATTCACAACTTTTTATTTATTTATAAAATAAAGTGCCCGGCAAATTGAATTGAATAAGATAACATATAATTTTTAAGTAATGTATAATACACTAAAATTTATATTTAATGCCCTAAAGCAAGTTTTGTCGTGAGTTACAAAACTGTAAAGAAAAACAGATTTTTTTATTTATGTAATGCTTAAAGTATTACAACTAATATTTTATACTGATTATAAGGGTAAAAAGGGATTCCGTGCATGTCAGCAGCTATATATTTTTTAAGCAGAGTTTGAGTTTGCGTGATTGATATAACTAAGTAGTCTCAGAATCTTACATCATTGATATCATTGCTTCATACCGCTTTAATCATAGATGTAAATGCAGATGATCAGCCAATATATTTTTTCTTTTTTTTATTTCAGTACCCATGTCCACATGTATGTGTAATACAGGGGTGTTTGTGTCAGGGTTTTTCTCTAACCCGTCTGCACCTTCATATTTCCTATAAAGTTATTTTTTGTTTTCATTGGTTGTTCATTTGTCATCCAGGTGATACGTGAATGAAATGTAGAAAAATTGAAGGCTTCTGATATAAATAGTTTGAATATTTGATATTTTGAGGGGGGGGGGTCTAGTTTGAGGTTCTAATTTTCAGGGTTTTTACCTTTGAGTCACAATCACCCCTGATTAATACTATTCTTTTTATAGTATTTATTATATTTCTTTTAAAGTACCTTTATAGTTCTCTTTTTTTTTTTTTTTTTTTTTTTTTTTGCAGAAATTTTTCAGTTCAGTTGTTTTAAACCTAATTTCTATAGATTAGGTACAATGAAATGCATTATTTATAAGTAGAGGTAGAGCCAGAGATTTCTGTGCCAATATCTACGGTAAAACATAGTTTAGGGTATATTTCATTATTTTATAATGAATTTAGATCATTCATTATTATTTCACATTGAATAAGTGAATGTTCAGGTAAATATTTAAACTAATGAAAATTTTAAGAAAATAAATGATTTTTATTTATGAATGTAAAGATGAAAACAAACTATGGAGAAAAGAATCATGGGCTGAAATATTTTTCTTTCGTGTAAACATCAAATATATTAAGTGTCTGAATGTTAACTTTAAAATACTATTTGTCTATTGATTTTTCAGGACTTAAATCCTCTAAAGAGGGTCCATTTAAATTGATGAACATCATACTACTCATACTTTCTCGTTGTGAAATCCCAGTTTGCAGTGCCCCATGGAACTTTGGTGACTTTTGCGGGCCCAAGCTCGTAGGCGTGATTTACTTTCCAAGATCGCAGCTGTTGACGTTATGATTTTCACACACAAATTGAAATTTTCTATCGTTCTGGAATTTTAAATACAAAAAACATCAACAAATGACATTTTAAAATGTAAATCTAGTGCTGACTCTAGAATAAAAGGGCCATCGGGGGGAATTCAATAGAAAGGGCAACCTATTTACAAAAAAGGCATAATTTGCTATTTTCTATATCATGACAAAAGTAAAATACTAATTTAAATCAAATTGGAGTGTAAAGGTTGATATATTTTATTTATTACCAACTATGTGAAAAATACCAGAGCCGGGAATCGAACCCGGGTACCTCCGCTTAACGCACGGATGCTCTACCACTGAGCTACCCTGGCTGACAACCAGCTAGGCACTTCTCACATAATATACGTTGGCAAAGTCACCGAGACTGCAAACGCTGATATATCAGGTGAGTGAGCTACCCTGGCTGACCACCAGCTAGGCACTTCTCACATAATATACATTTGCAGTCTCGGTGACTTTGCCAAACATATATTATGTGAGAAGTGCCTAGCTGGTGGTCAGCCAGGGTAGCTCAGTGGTAGAGCATCCGTGTGTTAAGCGGAGGTGCCCGGGTTCGATTCCCGGCTCTGGTATTTTTCACATAGTTGGTAATAAATAAAATATATCAACCTTTACACTCCAATTTGATTTAAATAAATATTCACGGTTGATGAATTCATGAATTAAAATTTCTAAAAAGTAAAATACTAATTTTACGTGTATAGTGTATATGCATTTGTTCTTCCAGGAATGCTGTAGAACTATTTCTAGAAAGTTGAAAAATCAGAAAAAAAAGTATCTAAAGGCCTCTGAGCTTTTAAAATGTTAGAAAAAGCTAGTTGGTGCCAAAATGTTTTTAAAGGAGCAGCAGGGTGCTAAAATGGGTTGAAAAAGGGCAGCAATGTGCTAAAATGGGTTTAAAAGGGCAGGGCACCCTGCCAAAATAGCCTAGAGTCAGAACTAAAATCACACCAATGAGCCAACGTGAATCACACCAACAGAAAGTCGCATTCAATATTAATTAAAATTAGTACTAAAAATATATAAAAAACACTGAAAAAATTAAGTTTTAAACTTTAAAAACACTAAAATTTAGAATTAATCTTACTTAGAGATACCATGATAGTTCTAACAAAAATAGAAGCAAAAATAAAGCCATCTAAAACAATTATCCACAGGCAACTGGCAGATTTTCAATTAATTCAATTTAAAATCGCCTCTCTTATGAAAACTAAACCAAACAACTAATTTTAATGCTCCAGTTAAGCGGCTAAGCCAATGAGACGAAATTGGTGATAGGGTTGTGGAAGAAGGGCAAATTCACGTAACCGTCCAATAGGTTTGCCAGGTGCAGCACGTTATCGCCAGCTTGACGCAGGGGTACCAATTCTGGGATGAAACCCTCGTTTTAACTTCAAATAGCATTTGCTATTGATAGTATTCATAATGCTGGAATCTTGTTCACATGAAGATGTTGACATGGGAAGTAAGTGTCAGTATAATACAGGGGTGGGTCATTCCGTGTCAAATCAACACAGCTCACAACCGGACCCCTCAGATTTTTACGAAACTGGGCTCATTTATTTGTTCAGGGTTCGCGCGAGAATTGCGCAATATTAAAAAAATCCCACTTAAAAAATTTTCATATGCGCGCTTTTCCCGCACTTATTTTTTTTTTAAAATCTAATTTATTAAACTCCACGAATTTATATTTTCCGTTTTTAAAAAAATCGTGGATATCGTTCGTTAAAAAATAAATAAATAAATAAAAATGGAACAATCGGCGATCAAATGTTCTACAAAAGCTTCAGATTCCTAATCTTTCTCCATCCACAACATAAATGTCAATATTCATTTCAAACTTGCTTTATGAGATTCTAGAACATGTAAAGAAATACAATTGTTAAATATTTCTTGCTCAAGTAATTATTTTTTGCCCACCTCCTCGTTTATTTATCTCCATCTAGTGATCAGCAATCAAATGTTCTGCAGAAGTCTTGTTTCCCAATCTTTACCCATCTGCAACATAAATTATATTTATAATATTCATTTTAAACTTGCTTTATTAGATTCTAGAAATAGAATTGAAAGTGTTTAATATTTCTTACTCTGTAATTATTTTTTTAATATCCCCCCCCCCCCCCCCTCTTTCCCCATCTCCAGAATCCGGATTGTGATCGATGATCAATTCTAGAAACAATAAAAAGCAATAGAAGTGCTCAATGTTTCTGACATGTAATTATTTTTAGACCTTTAGTGCTGAACTTAATGAATCTATTTATTTTTTCTCAATTAAATTAAATCTTTATGGAGTGTCGTATCTATACCAAATTTGTAAACATGGGGGAAGTGAAGAATAGATTTTTCAGGTAAGAAAATTTTTTTCCAATCAATTTAAGAAAATTAATACTCAGTTGGTTTTATGGACATTTGAAACTAATAATTAGCTACTGCTACTTTTATATGAATGATTAATGTATATACATAAAAATCATATTCTAAGATTTGTTTGAAAAATTTGTTTTTCTCTTGGTGTGAAATTTTAATAAGATTTTATGTGGATATAAAAGTTATACCAGGTATATTGAAGAATTTTTTTTACGCAAATGAAAAAATCCTGAAAATGCTTAATGTAGATAAAAACTATGTATATAAATGTTTATGTCATCAGTTGATTGAAAGTGACATTATCAATATTCAACTAATCATCCAACCAATTATATTAGCGAAAAATTTTCAGCTAATTTCTAATTTCAGCAATCACATGTCTGTAATTTGCATATTTCTTGAAAATACCTTTTTTCTGTAAAATGTAATTACTGATTTAAATTTCAAAAATCTCTCTTAAATTTTGAAAATCCCACTTAATTTTTTTGTTAGAGTGGGAGAATCCCACTCATTTTTTTTTCCTTAGTGCAAACCCTGTTGTTTTATAGAGAAATGAATATTTACCAATTATTAAGTCACAATCCCTTTAGTTCTTGATGTGTACAGGGCTGCAAAAATGGGTAAAAAGTGCAAATTTTCAAAATTCTTGTTTTATAAATTTGCTCATATCTTGTTCCCTAATTGTTGTAGAGGCATAAGTTTATCTTTGCAAAGCATTTAATACAGGCTTTCAAGTGATATATCACATGCACATATTTTTAAAAAAATTCATTTCAAGGTCAAACATTTTGACCTTTTACCTTGAATATTTCAAAAAGTGGTAGTTTATTTTTCTTTAAAAAATTATGTTGGTCTTACATTTATTGTCTATAATTACTGTGAGTTTCAACTTGAAACTGCCATGGGATGCTGAGTTATAAATTAAAATGCAACCTCATCAGTATTTTCATATCAAAATTGCAGAACATTTTGGAATTTCATTTGAGTGTGCCAGATTAGCATGTATAGAAATTTTTGAAAAAGAAAATTATTAATTACAATGTTTTTGTAATTAATAATTATAAGATATTTAAAAAAAGTTGCAATTTTATTTTGGAATGTTACTCTGCTAATTGAGCATTCCTTGGAAATGTGCGAAATACTATAACTGAAGGTTTAAACAACATAAATCAATTATATTTATTGAAATTTTATTTTTCCGACTGAGTGAAAATAATGCCTGGACCGGGACTCGAACCCCGGATCTTTGACTTACAAGGTCAAGGCTCTACCAATTGAGCTATCCAGGCCGACATCCCGGTCAGCATTACTCACTCAGACAACCTTTTATGCAGAAACAATCTGGTCTATCAATTAGATAGCTCAACAGAAATAAGCTGCAGGAAATGGAAAACACCATTAAACAATGGGAGAAAGAAATACAATTTTTAATAAAATCACTCAATTTTCACTCAGTCGGAAAAATAAAATTTCAATAAATATGATTTTCTTCCACAGTTGATTGTGTGATTTTATTAAAAATTATAAATCAATTAGTATTAACAAAATAAATAACTTCCTAATTTTATTCAAATCTGAATATTAAATGGTTAAAAATGGTAATAAAACATTTTTTACTCTCATTATACTTTGTCAGTATTATTTTCTGAATATAAAATTTTTGTTATATTAAAAATGCATACGAGATTCAAAGGTACATTTAAAACATTTATATATAATAAAAAAAAAAAAAAAAAAAGAAATTACTTCTGTGCAAAGTGCAAACATATTTACAAATATTTGTGAGCATTTTGTAATGGCCTAGTCACAAGTAATCTTTAAAGTTAATTTAAAAGATGCATGGGACGTTTCTTCAGGAGATAGTGTATAAGTTCGCCCAGTGACATTTCTTAAATCAACTTTAGTTAATACAGAAGCTAAGAGTATTTGCAGTATATCTGGATTTTGAGGATATCTAAACGAAGTAGAGTGACCATGGGGATGCAGAAAGCTAACCTTTATTTCTTCTGTATCATAATCAATATTCAGAAAACATCTTATTCACCAGAGAGCTTCATAAATGCAAATTACAAAACTATGTACAGTAGCCGCCGCTTTATAAAATCACGTTTGTTTTCATCAAAATGATTTTATTAAGCGGCTGATTTTTATATCCGGCAAACATGTCCGAACTCAATAATTCGTTACCTAAGTATGGAAAGAAATTCTTCTTCGCCCTTCCATCTATCAACTAGCCATCAGTAGGAATGGAGTTTTTGCTACTTATCATTCTCTACTCTTCTCTACCCATACAAAAACTCTTTTTCGTTAAAATTTCAGGCATTTTTTCATGAATCCTCAATCACTCCTGAATTTAGAATGCTGAATTTGGATTAATAAATGCCCCATTTCTATTTTTACTTCCATTACCCAACTCACTGCTGTAGGTAATGAAGTATTGTATTCTGTCAAATATATAGTCTCTTTAGTATAAAAAAGTGCTTTTGGGCAGTTAGTATGTGTATGGGGAATCTTCTGACTATCATATTTTTGAAATTGATGAAGATAGAACAAAAAAAAAAATTTCAGAATTAAGACAGGTTTAGTATACAAATGATTTATCCAAATTTTTCCAATGATTTATCCAAATCTTAAAAACAGCTCTATTGATTTTCTTGAAAGTTAATATATAACTCTTTTAGATGCCCATAGTATGTACCATAATTTTGGGGAGATAAGCCGCAGCTTATATGATTTTAAAGGTTTAATTTTGGCACATGCGGCATATCTAACAAAATTGTATATGTGTCTTTTTTTCTCTCTCTTTTAGCAGAGCTTAAATAACCACTGTTGCGTCGGTCAAAAATTCACTTTGAACAATTTATTTCTTGAATGCTATGTCAGCACAGGCGGCTTGTAAAAATAAAAATAATAAAAGTCCATACCTGTGGAACCCAAGCTATAGAAGATCACGTGCCTTGCACGCTGCACAGCTGAAGCTATATCAATCCATAGTGCGGTATGACTTAAATTATAAAACTTAATTTTACGATATTCTCTTTACAATTCATAATTTTTAATCAGAGAATATTCTCCAGTAAGCTCCATAAAGCAATTTTTTTAAACATTCATTGTTCATTACTTATTCCATGACGAAAAGCAATCAGCGGCAAATAATGAATAGTTATTCATATTAAAATATAAATTTCAATTTTTTTTAATGTTTAAAGATTTGTATTAGTTACAAAACCATCACTGAAATTTAAAGAGAATATTCTACTCAAAGATTTTCGAAAAAAAAAAAAAAAAAATGGATTTATTTTAGAAATCTAATAATTTACATAATTGATATTTCTAATTGCACTAAAAAGTTCGCAAATTTAAATTAAACAACATTTTATAATAAATAAAATATGTTCGATTTAAATTTAAAACTGAAATAACAAATAGTTTAAAAATGAAATTAATTATTAATTTTATTTTGTAATCTGTTACCTGTTACATAGAATTCAGAATCAAAGTTAATAGTCAGCTTCATTTTTTGATGAAAGATCATTCATGCTACCTTCTTTAATAACAATCTAGTTCTTTATCAATGACATTACTTTGTTTAAATTCAACTGTTTCTGCTCTTTCTTTGGCCAGGGTCTGATTATTGTGCAGGTACAATAGGCCAGTTCCCTGGGCATAAAATTTTTTAGGGGCACAAAATTTTACTGACAGCTAAAGATGGTTTAAGTATCCCAGTTTTTCCTTCAATCTGTGCCTGTGCTTTGTTTCACTTATATGAATGAAATTTCAAAATAACAGCTGTCATTAGGCTCACTGGGAAATCTTTTATTATCTTTGGAAACAGAGAGATTATTTCAGCATAGTATATATTTCAGTTGACCTGTTTGCCTATCGAAAATTATGTCTCAATAGAAATAGATTAAGAGAATTTTTTATTTCAATGGGAGGAGAGCATTAGTCGAAATTAGAATCAGCAAGTGGGGTGTGCCAAATGGCAACTAATATTGTTTTCTTAGTTGCCATTATGTTTGTACTAAGGTACTGTTTTAAAATTATTTACACATAGGAAAATATGCATAAACATTGTACATAAACTAGCATTACTTTATCTAGTTAGTTTTTTTTTTTATTTTAAAAATGTGCTTTAATTACACACATTTAAAAAATGTGTCATAATTGCACACTGAAGGGGAAAAAGAATGCTAGGCATCAAAGTGATGACTAGGTGTAAAACTGGGGTCGTCAAAATTAAATATTTTAGTTACAAAATACAATTAACGACTGCTAGTTTCGAGTCCTGGAGGAGAGATCAATGGATGTACTAAAATCAGGGTTGGTTTTTTGACGTCAAAAACTGGTTTTTGACGTGACATGTGTCAAAAACTGGTTTAAACTGTCAAAAACTGGTTTAAACCGTCAAAAACTGTCGAAAACCATATGTGAAAAATCTAAACTATAATGTTAAATGATTTTATGCATATTTTTAAGTTGCAATATACTAAATACATAAATTAACATTCATTATTTGTATATATATATAATATTTTTCTAGGGGAAAAAAAATGAAATGTTAGGAAACATATCAATGCATCACCTTAAGGAAAAAGTTAACATTATAAATCTTTTTCGTAAATTGTCTTAAAACTATAAAAATTTGCATACATAGGTGGTAAATTACAATAATACAATTAAGTATGTTAAAAATTCTTTAAAACTAATTGAATAATAAAAAAAAAAAAAATCAAAGTTAAAAATTATTTAAAATTTATAAATTTTTCCTGCTAATTATTATTATTAATAATTTTTCCTCTTCGCTTTAGCATTATTATGCTTTAAAAAAAAATATATTAAATGTATTATTAGCAGGGGTCGATCCAGACAAAATTTGGGTCCCTTTTGCGGCTCCTTCACAAAATTCCACATAGTAAAAAGGGACCCTTCACAAAATTCAAATTCATAAAAAGGGACCCTTCACAAAATTCAAATTCATAAAAAGGGACCCTTCACAAAATTCAAATTCATAAAAATGGACCCTTCACAAAATTCAAATCCATACAAAGGGACCCTTCACAAAATTCAAATTTACAAAATGAGTCCCTTCACAAGATTTTCTTTTATAGAAATGATCCTTTTGTTAAACGTTTTCATATTTTCAGTATTATTTTTAATTTATGCCTTAATTTGGCTCAACGAAACTCTATTAACTTGATATTAAACATTACATAAAATGATTGTAAAAACTGAAGATTTTACACAACATTTTACTTTTTCACAAAAATATTTTATATTTCACAAAAATAAATAAAAATTTCACAAAAATATTTTGTTTTTCACAAAAAAGGGACCCAAAAATTAAAACCTGGATCGACCCTGATTAGGTTATTACTTTGTGAATTCTAAGGTAGGCTAATTTTTAAAATTATGTTAAGTGCTGAAATTTCAATGAAAATTTTTAGCATTCAAACATAATATTTAAAAAACAAAAAATAATGCTCACTCTAGAATAATAGAGACCCCAGGGGCAATTCAATAAAAAAGGCAAACTATTTTCAAAAAGGGTATTATTTGCATAATTTGCAGTCTTCTATGTTGTGATTTTTGCATGTGACAAAAGTAAATTACTAATTTTACATGCATATATGTAGGCTATATGCATTTGTTCTTCCAGGAATGCTGTAAAACTATTGCTAGAAGGCTACATATCAGGAATAAAAGTATGTAAAGGCTTCTAACATTTAAAATATTAGAAAGATCACTTGGTACTAATATGCTTTTAAAAGGTTCGCCAGGTGCTAAAAATGATGGGAAAAGGGCCACTGGGTGCTAAAATGTGTTTTAAAGAGCCGCCAGGTGCAGCACCCAGCCAAATTAGCCGAGAGTTAGCACTAAAATATCTGGAGTGACTTCACTCGAAATTTTAATGTATTTAATATTGTATTTCAATGCATATAAATGCAGATTTTCATACCTCTAATGCAGTAATTTATGAAAGAGATCTGTCCACCATCCCTTTCATTAAAAATAATTAATTTAAAATTGCATTATGTAATTCATATTAAAATTTTATTCATGCAACATTATAACTCAAAATGAAAGAACATGATGCAATATAAGTACAATAATTTCATTCATTGGAGTAAAATACTTATATCACCTTTTTTTTTTTAAAAAAAAACAAGACTGTAAAATTTTTATAACTTAAAATGCAATAAGTAGTTTACCTTAGAATATACAAATTCCTATGTTTGAATTTTTGTTTTTTGTAAAAATATAAATATAAATTTTTTGTACATAATTAGAAATCATTAACATTCATTGGAAACAGATAATACACTTCTAAGAATTATTTTTAACCATGAAAGACATAATTTAAACACTCTTTTGTAAAATTACAATTTTTTATTTCTCTAAATATAACTACTTCATTGTTAAAATATACCAAGACATGTAAAATGTGAGGTTTTTGACAGTTTTTGACATGAGTTTTTGACACAGGGTTTTTGACATGACAGTTTAAACTGTGGTTTAAACCGTCAAAAACTGTCATGCGTCAAAAACCTGCCAACCCTGACTAAAATATTGTTTTAATTTTAGATAGCTGGGGTTCTTGCTTCTGTATTCTTGCTTCCCCTGCTAATTACAATCCCCTCCCCCCTTTTTTTTTTTTTTTTTTTACAATTTCACCCATTCTAAGGGGGCATGGAAAACTGGAAGTGCCCTGGGCACAAAAAATTGTTAGTCAAGCCCTGTCTTTGACTTGTAATAATTTATGTTGTGAGCTGCATATGTCAGTTTCTCCGTTCTTTCTATAGACAAACAATTTCTTTTTGAACTGTGAACAGTCTCAGTAGGTGTTAAATTAATTCATTTATTTCATACACATAAGTGTAAAACATTTCAAAGCAAAAACTTAAATAATTAGAGATTTTTTCATTTAATTCACCCTTTAAAAATAAGTGCCTTTAAATGAAACTTAAAAAAATCTCATTTAATAGTTTATCACTTTATTTCTTGGGTTATCACTAGATTTTATGTTCAATAATTATAAGATTTAATCTTTTAGCCTTGAAGAGATTTTTTTTTTTTTTTTTTAATTCTATAACTAAATAATTTTAATTAATCTGATTATTTTATTAAAAGCAAAATTTTATAAATTTCTAATCTTGCACATGAATTATATAATAATTATACAAATCCCATATTTCAAAATTACCCACTATTAGAGCTTCTATGAAAAAATTCTCGAGAATTTTACAACTCTAGTCATATCATAAACACTTGGTGAAATCCCCTTCTGGGTGTGAGCATATTGAAATGAGGAATAATGCTAGTGGGAACAATTCTTAATTCCCACAGCTTGATTAGGGCTATATGAATGAGAAACACTGTGATAACTATCAATTTAAGGAGGATTCTGTTTAAAAATCATGGAAATTTATGCCAAACTGTTCAAAAAATTTAAAACGGTGTGCTATCAGTTCCCCATATTAACCACCTTGCCCCCACCATACACACACTTAAAAAAAAAAAAAAAATTGCAAGGAAAGAGTGAGAAAAAAAAGTTGTCCTTTTTATGAAAAGTAAAAGACCGAAAATTGGAAGAAATGTTTAGCTCTTTAAACCGCCATTTGCCATGTACGATTTATTCTAATGAAGAACGAAATTATCTATAAATTGATGTTTCTCATGGCCAAGGGAAAAGTTGGTCGACAATCTGCTATATGAAATAATTAAGTTTGTTTCACATTAACCCTTTAAGCATTAAGCCCGTCTTTTTCTGTCAGGCATAGTCAAAATAAAAGGCTGGTATGGCTAAATTTTGAAATATATGCCGCTTTTTTCGAGAAAATATGATTAATAAATATCTGTACTATATAATATTAAAATATCATATTTGTACTGCACATAATATTAATTTTATGAATCATTAAACAGATATACCGAAAAACGGCTAACGCTGAAAGGGTTAAATGTGTTTTCATTTTATTTTTGAGGATAAATGATACATATATTTTCAAAAATTTTAAGTCCAAAAGAATTGTGGTAAACCAATTCAAAAGAGAATAAAGAGAAAATGTGTATTGTTCAGAAATAGAAAATGGTAAATGCTATGCAATTCTTAAATCACTAATACTAATCACTATTAATCTTTCACTAGATAACCACCCCCACCTCCTGCTGGATTTCGTTTTGCCGATGCTGGTCATCCCAAAAATTCTAATAATGTTTTGAGTGCATTTTGACGTAAGTGTAAATGAAGGAATGAAAGATGAATTTTTAAATTTGTTTGATTCAGGAAGTGACAATTCTCAGTTTGATGGCATTGTTTAAATTTTGAAAAAAAAAATTAGATAATATTGAATAAATAATTCTTTATCAATAATAAAAGGTGGTATTTTATGAAGAGGGTTACGGAAGTTTAGAATTGCAAATTCTAGTAAGATCATTTTTGTATTATCTTTATTGAATAACTTAAACAATTCTTTACTTAATTCTTTTTAATTTAATTACTTTTTTAGCATTTAATAAATATGTGCATGCTTAAAATTATTTCAATTTAAAATGATGAGAAACATTACGTTGGTGAACATTGTAGTAAAAAATTATGCAGAGTGTCCAATGACTTTTAGTTTTTTTTAATCAATTTTTGCCAATGTCACATATATGCAGGGGCGGCTTATCTCCCTGAAATTACAGTATTACCTGATTACATTAGTTGGTTCAGAAAAATTGATAGTCCTGTTCTGTATAAATGTCATTTTTAGGTATCTCAAGTCACAAGTGTTTTCCTTTGAAAAAGTTCTAGGGATTTTCTTTAAACTTGTCATATTGACTCCTTTTTAGATATCCTTTCATCTGTAATTGTAATTTTACAAGTTTTTGTAAAAATTGGCAGTGGGACTGAAAGTTGATATCTTAAAAATAGCTGCAGTTTTTTCCAAATTTGCTGCATAAACCCTTTTTAGGTGCCCTTTAGCATGTGTAGTACTCGGTTACAACTGGAAAATTGACAGGTATCCTGATTAGGTAGGTTAGATAAAGAACTCAGAAATGGATGTTTTTTAATGTGAAACTGTTTTATATATCTTTACAATGTGTTTGAACGTAGCTTTTGGTTTCGTTTCGCCAGCCCCCCGACGAGTAGTTGGCTCTTTGCCAAATGAGAGGTGCTTTTTTCTCCATGAGAATGATACTTTTTTTTTTTTTGTTTCTCGGCCTGTCTTAAACAGGAAGTATAATTTTTTTCTCTTGAACATGAAAGTTATGATTTAAATATTATGATCTTGGCTCCTTTATGGAGAAACAATGTTATCCTGAAATATTACTGAATTAAGTTATAATTGTGAATTCTTCAAAGTATACTGCAAATAGTTTTTTATTGTGTGTTTAATTTCTAATAAAGAATTTATGCTCTCCCAACTGACTTTATGACTGAAATGAACACTAGAACTATAGAGTTTGTGATTACATGATTCTGCAAATTTTCATGGTACGAATTTTCATGGCGCAGTATATATAATAATAATATTTTTTCATGGTGAACGAAACTCGGGATATGTGAAATCCCTTAAAAGTGAAATTACCCTTAGATATTAATTTATCTGGATTTGGATTTGAAAGCTTGGATAATTTATTGTGAAAACGAAACTGAAAAATAATAATGACTGGAATTCCGGATTCGTTATTGGATAGCTGCCTGGATATGGAACCAGGTAAGCAAAATTTAACTACTATTTATAACATTGATTAAATGAAATTAGAAATTTTAATTATTTGAATTATTTTGTTTGATTATTTGCTCGCTATGAATATTGAAAAGTTAAAAGCTAAGCGTTCTACGGAACGCTCAAATGTAACTAAATTAATAAATAAATTAGAGAATTTATTATTGGACGATCTAGAAAATACAAAATCAGACGAAATCATCGAAATCCAGGAAATGATAGGTGAAAGAGAAATTGCATTAAAAAATTTAAATAATGAAATTGAAAATTTAATAGTAGATATTAAAGAGTATGAAAAAGATATCGCGACCAGCGATAAATACGGCGAGCAAATAATTTCCGCCAAATGCAAAATGAAACTAAGATTAAAAAGATTATGTAATAATAAAGATGAAAGTAGTTCAAACTGTTCTGTCAGTGAAACCCAAACAAAAACTGGTTCGGCAGTGAGATTGCCGAAAATTTCCTTACCAAAATTTGGTGGACAAATAGAAAAATGGAACGAATTTTTCGATTGTTTCGAAAATTCAATCCATTTAAATGAAAATCTTACAAAGATTGAAAAATTCACTTACTTGAAAACGCTTTTAACTGACAAAGCGTACAATGTTATTGAAGGGTTTTCACTTACGGAACAAAATTATGATAATTGCATAGAAATATTGAAAACACGTTTTGGGCAAAAGGATATTATCATTAATGCTCACATGAATAAATTGATAAACTTAGAAGGCGTAAAAAGTTCATCAAATATAACTGCTTTGCGAAAGTTTTATGACGCTTGTGAAGTAAATATTCGCAGTTTATCTAATTTAGGGGTGACAAAAGGCCAATATGGTCATTTACTGAATCCAATTTTATTAAAATTATTGCCAAACGATCTAGTAGTTGAATATTACAGGCAAAGTGATAAAAGGAAGGATGAGTCTGATGTGACAGACTTAATTAATTTTCTTAAAGTAGAACTTGAATCGCGTGAAAAATCACTTAGTATGATTAATTATAAAAATGCTTCGGTAATTGTAAATAAAAATAAAGCCGAAATTAATGACAGAAAATTTCCAAATAAAATGAATTCATTGAATGTAGGTGTAAAAAATATATGCATATTTTGCAAGAATTATGATCATCATTCTCTTGGATGTACTAATTTAACTGATGTTGAGAAAAGGTTAAAATTAAAGAAGGATGGCAGGTGTTATAAATGTTTTCTAAAATCTCATCTGTCATCACAGTGCAGGGTGAAATCGCAGCCTTGCGAAAAATGTAAAGCAACAGATCATAACAAATTATTTTGTTTTTCAAAAAACTTGAAACCAGAAGTAGTAGAGAACACTATAGTATCGAATTCACATTTAAAAAACAGTAATCAGGCAGCGTTATTGCAAACATGTTGCGTCATAGCCCAATCTAATTCTAGATCAAAAACTGTCAGACTCTTATTGGATTCCGGAAGTGAAAAAAGTTTTATTACTAAAGAATTGGCCCACGAATTAAAATTAACCCGTGTAAGAACAGAAAAGCTAACTGTTTTTGCCTTTGGTATAAATAAAGGTAAAGAAGAGGAATTCGAGGTTTTTAATATTGAACTGCGTAGCAAAATAAATCCTCGTCGGCTCATCCATGTTGAAGTATTAGCTACAGACTTAATAACCGCGACTCCCTTGAAAAGCCCAAGGGGCGAACCAGAAATTGAAAGTTATATTAAAAATAAAAACTGGAAATTGGCAGACAATTCATTAAGTGATTCCAAAATTAATATTTTGCTAGGAGCTGATTATTTTTGGAAAATACAGAGAGGTATCATTGAAGAAATCGGTGATAATTTATATGTTGCTAATACTATTTTCGGATATACTGTAGTGGGGAAATTGAATAATAATAGTACAGAAGTAATTAATTCGCATTTTGTATCTGTAAATAAATTTGACAGTTTTGATTTGCAGCGTTTTTGGGATTTAGAATCACTTGGAATATGTGACAGTAAGAATGATTCTATGTCACAGAGAGATATAGAAATTATTAATTCTTTTAATGAAAATTTAAATTTTGTTAAGGGAAGATATGAAATTCAATTTTTGTGGAAGGAAAATAAAAATGAATTAAAATCGAATATAGAAATAGCCAAAAATAGACTTTGGGGTTTGAGAACAAAACTGTCTAAAAATGAATGGCTTAAAAATGAATATGAAAAAATTCTTGAGGAACAAAAGAAAATGGGTATAATAGAGGAGTGTAAAATAAACAAAAATGAAACTGGTGTATATTATATGCCCCACAGACCGGTGATAAGAACAGATAAGTCCACTACAAAGGTCAGAATAGTGTTTGATGCTTCTTCCAAAGAAAAGGAAGCAAAATCTTTAAATGAATGTTTATTTGCAGGCCCCAATTTAAATCCTAATATTTTGGATATTATTTTAAAATTCCGCCTTCATAAAATTGCCTTTGTTTGTGACATTGAAAAAGCTTTTCTGCAAATACAGGTTGCAGAAAATGATAGAAACTTTTTGAGATTTCTATGGTTTGAGGATATAAATAGTAAAAATCCTCTATTAAAGGTTTTCCGCATGACTCGTGTAACTTTTGGTGTTACAACATCACCCTTTTTGCTCTCAGCTACCATTAAACATCACATAAAGGGCTATAAAAACTTGTTTGAGAAAGTCGTAAATATGCTTGATACTTCCTTATTTGTTGATGATCTCTTTCATGGCGCTAATTCTGTAAATGAAGCATTTATTTTATCGTCTGGTGCTGTGAAAATACTTAAAGATGCCAATATGACATTAAGAAAATGTAAAAGTAATTCTTACGAATTAAGCAAATTGTGGGAAAAACATGGAATAAACGTTGATGAAGAAATAAATGAGGGAAATATCTCTAAAGTATTGGGAATAATGTGGTCAACTAATAATGACACGTTAAGAATAGACATTCAATCTCTGTTAGAAGGGTTTGATAATGAAATTATCACTAAGAGAATTGTTTTACAAACTGTAGCAAAGGTGTATGACCCTGTAGGGTTTATTTCCCCTTTTATAATAAGAGTTAAATTTCTAATGCAAGAACTATGGGAGCAGGGTGTTGATTGGGATTCTGCTTTACCTGATGCTTTAACACAAAAATTTAAGAAATGGCATCGTGAAATACAGGATTTAGAAAATTTTGAAGTGCCTAGAAAATATTTTACGAATTTTGAAAAATTAACTCCTGAAACTATTCAAATTTGTGTTTTCTGCGATGCCAGTTTGAAGGGATATGGTACAGTAGCTTATTTTCGTGATCCTTGTTCCCGTGAAACTTCATTTATTATGTCAAAGACAAGAGTAGCTCCTCTCAAAAAACTTACTTTGCCTCGACTTGAATTGATGGGAGCCTTAACAGCTGCTCGATTAGCTCATTATCTTGGGCAGCTATTTTCAGTTCCCGTCAAAAACATACTATGCTTCTGTGATTCCCAAATTACCCTTTATTGGGTCAAAGGAAGTGCTAGTAACTGGAAGCCCTTTGTAGAGAACAGAGTGCGTGAAATTCAACGATTAGTAGCCCCATCTCAGTGGAGATTTTGTCCAGGGGTTAAAAATCCCGCTGATGTGCTATCTCGTGGTTGCACAGCAACTGAATTGTTGAAGAATGAAGAATGGTTAAAGGGACCAATCTGGTTGAAAGAAGAGCACTTACCGACACCACTACCGGAAAATGAAGTCAAAATACCTGAAGAAGAGATTTTGAGAGAACAACGGAAAACTACTGTTTGCTCTTTAACTCATGGCAATAATGAATTTGAATTATTATATAAGTTTTCATCTTGGTCTAAATTAAGACGTGTTACAGCCTGGTGTCTTAGATTTATAAAAAATACTAAATGTCGATCTGAGCGAAATACTGGCTTTTTAACTATACAAGAACTTGATGAGGCAACTAAAATTATTGTGAAGTTGGTTCAAAGACATGAATTTGGAGAGGAAATAAAGACTTTAAAATCTGGAAAAAACCTGAATGCTAGTAACAAACTCCTTTCTTTAAACCCTTTTCTAGACAAAAATGAAATTCTTCGTGTTGGTGGAAGATTAAGACACGCAAACCTACCTGAGAGTCAAAAACACCAAACGATACTTCCTAAAACGCATCACATTACAGATTTAATTATAAAGTATTTTCATGAAAAACATCTTCACAGTGGAACTCAGTTAACAATTTTAGTCCTGCGACAACAATATTGGATAATTAATGCAAGAGACGCCGTGAAAAGGAATCTGCGGAACTGTATGAAGTGTTTTAGAACCACATCGAACTTAGCCTCTCAACTGATGGGTGATCTTCCAGCTGCTCGTGTAGTGCCATCGCGAGTGTTTTCGAAAGTCGGGGTTGATCTTGCAGGCCCCTTTCTCATCAAACCTCGTAAGGGCCGAGGTGTTAGATCTTATAAAAGTTATATTTGTTTATATATCTGTTTTTCCACAAAAGCAATTCATTTGGAAATACTCAGTGATCTCACCTCTGAAACATTCCTCGCATCCTTGAAGAGGTTTGTTGCTCGACGAGGAAAACCTGAAGAATTGTTTTCAGACAGAGGAACGAACTTTGTAGGTGCCGACAACGAAATGAAAAAAATGATGTCCTTGATCTCTTCTGATGAAAAGATCCACAGATATTTTTCCGAAGAAACAATCAAATGGAATTTCAATCCCCCATCGGCCCCCCATTTTGGAGGACTTTGGGAGGCTGGAATAAAACAGATGAAGGGTCATTTAAAAAGAACTATTGGCGAACAAATATTAACTTATGAACAGTTCCTTACTTTAATTACTCAAATTGAATCGTGCTTGAACTCCAGACCTCTTGTTGCGCTCTCGAATGATCCAAGTGACTTAAATGCTCTAACTCCAGGACATTTTATCATAGGCACTGCCTTGACTTCAATACCAGAACCTGACTATTCTTCAGTTAACCTAACCCCGCTAGAAAGATGGAAACTTCTACAAAAAATTTTTCAAAGTTTCTGGAACAGATGGTCTTCAGATTACCTATCAGACTTGCAAAGGCGATCAAAATGGTTAATAAATAAACCAAATTTCAAGAAAGACGATTTGGTTTTAATAAAAGATGATAATCAGCCCCCTTTGAAGTGGAAACTAGGACGCATAATCAAATTATTTCCTGGAGCAGATGGCAAGATTCGTGTTGTTCTACTGAAAACTATTTATGGAGAGTTGAAGCGTCCGATCGCCAAACTATCACCTCTACCATTTTGAACTTTGAAATTTTTATTTTATTTTTATTTTATTTTATTTTATTTTTATTTTTATTTATTTTTTTTTTTATGTTCCTGTTTTTAATCCATTTATGTTAATCATCTAGTTACAATGTTTCATATGTATATTAATCTCTTTTTTTTCTTATCTATTTGCAGTTGAAGACCAAGAAAATGAAAACCTGTAATAACACTAATGTTGTTATTGTACTTGTAGAATATTTTTATGAACCTTCGTTCATGGGGGCGGAGCATGTTTGAACGTAGCTTTTGGTTTCGTTTCGCCAGCCCCCCGACGAGTAGTTGGCTCTTTGCCAAATGAGAGGTGCTTTTTTCTCCATGAGAATGTTACTTTTTTTTTTTTTTTGTTTCTCGGCCTGTCTTAAACAGGAAGTATAATTTTTTTCTCTTGAACATGAAAGTTATGATTTAAATATTATGATCTTGGCTCCTTTATGGAGAAACAATGTTATCCTGAAATATTACTGAATTAAGTTATAATTGTGAATTCTTCAAAGTATACTGCAAATAGTTTTTTATTGTGTGTTTAATTTCTAATAAAGAATTTATGCTCTCCCAACTGACTTTATGACTGAAATGAACACTAGAACTATAGAGTTTGTGATTACATGATTCTGCAAATTTTCATGGTACGAATTTTCATGGCGCAGTATATATAATAATAATATTTTTTCACAATGTATGTATCACTTCTCTCTTACAAAAAATTATTTGGTGTTTAGTTTATTAAATTAGTTTTTATGTCTTCTGGCCGTATTATTTTTCCATAAATTGTATGTAATGTGTAGTGGGCAATGGAGGTCGTATGGCTACTACATACCAGATTTCTTCCCTTTTTTTTTAAGATGTTTTAATTTTTTGTTATTTACTCACAAAACTCTATTTTATCTTTTAGGAGTTTGTCACTTATTTGAAGATCACCTCAAGCGTCAGAATCCAAATACTGCATCGATAACTTATGACATTAGTCAGTTGTTTGACTTTATTGACAATTTGGATGACCTAAGTTGTTTGGTGTAAGTTGTATTTTACTTATTTTTTTCTTTTTGAAAATGTGTATAATCATAAGAACAAAGATAAATTTAAAATATAACCATTTATTATATCGCAGAGGTTGGTCCAGGCAAAAATTGGTGCCCCTTCACAAAATTCCACATCATAAAAACAGCCTTTTTACAAGATTTTGTTTTATCAGAATCTTTTTCTTTTATAAAATTTTTCTATGGTTTCAGTATTTTTAATTGATACCTATATTTACTTCAACGAAACTTTGTTAAGAATGACTTAAAAAAAGGTTTTACATGTCACGGGTCGATCCAGGTTTTAATTTTTGGGTCCCTTTTTTGTGAAAAAGTAAAATATTGTTAATTTTTTTGTTTTTACAATCACTTTATGTAATGTTTAATATCAAGTTAATAGTTTCGTTGAGCCAAATTAAGGCATTAATTAAAAATAATGCTGAAAACATGAAAACGTTTAATAAAAGGATCATTTTAATAAAAAAAATCTTGTGAAGGGACTCATTTTATGAATTTGAATTTTGTGAAAGGTCCCTTTTCATGAATTTGAATTTTGTGAAGGGTCCCTTTTCATGGGTTTGAATTTTGTGAATGGTCCCTTTTCATGGATTTGAATTTTGTGAAGGGTCTCTTTTTATGAATTTAAATTTTGTGAAGGGTCCCTTTTTACTATGGGGAATTTTGTGAAGGGGCCGCAAAAGGGACCCAAATTTTGCCTGGATCGACCCCTGCATGTATACAATATTTTTAATTTTCACAAAAATAGATAAAAATTTCACAAAAGTGGGCCCCAAAAATTAAAACCTGGCCCAACTCCTATATGTCAGCAATTCATTTACATGCAGTTGTACAGTATAGCTGTCAACTATGAAATAGACTCTTTAAAAGGATACAAAGATATTTAAACATTAAAATCAGGGGGTCTGTCCAAAGCAGGGTTGGCAAAAACCCGGGTTTTTCTGGGCTTTTGTGGGTTTTTGTTTGAATACATTTGCATTGCAATGTTAGATATATGTTATTTAGCATATTAGTTGTAATACACCCAATTATATTAAACTACTAATTAATAATTAATCTAATATTTATCTTAGAAATAAAAATTGGTTTGATTCTAATATTAAAATAGTGTTAATTAGTAAGATTAAGCTATATTTCATTTTAATGCAGGCTTATTCAAAATAAATATTCTTAATGACAATAACAGATAAAATAAAAGAATTTAAATTCTTAAGTACAATACATATCATTTACATTTTTTAGTTCCCCATCATGCTATAGATGGAGAACTTAGGTAATCGTGAAAATTTTTGACCGCGGTTTTTTTTACTTTTTTACACATTTTCACGTGTGAGGAATACGAAAAATGACAAAATTTGTATGGTGTGTGTTAGTTTGTTAGTGCGTTAGTCTGTGTACACGATATCTCGAGAACAAATTGTCACAAAGAAGTCAGATCAGTTTTAAAATATTACTTTCGACACTGGCAAGAACGCTATTCATTTGCAACATTCGAATTAAAAAACTTCGTAAGTTATTAAAAATTTATGCTTTTCTTAACATGGGAGAGTAGGGCAAAATTTTACTTAAATGTGCATTAAATGGAAAACTTTTATTGAAAAAATGTGAGACCAGTTTTAAAATATGAGTTTTGATGTCGGAATGAACATCAGTAACTAGAAACATGCTACTTTGAAAATTTCACAAGTTATTGGAAATTTACGAATTCCTTAGCATGGCAGTATAGGGCAAAATTTCTCATAAATGTCAATTTTGAGAGATATTTTCATCGTAAAGATGTCAGACCACTTTCGAAATATTATTTAGGGTACTGGCATGAATATCATAGAGTAAATTTTCCAATTTAAAAAATTCGTAAATTATTTGGATTTTACGATTTACTTAAAATGGCAGAATAGGGCAAAATTGAGCATAAATGTCGATTTTGAGTAAGATTTTATCAACATAACAAAATGGATGATATCCCATATAAATATGCATTTTGAGGAATGTTGCATTGGAAATAGTAGCATGAAAACCAAACTACAAAATTGATTCTAATAAAATAATAGATTAGAATAAGATAAATATATCAAAGTGAACGGTGGATAGCCTATTATGTGGGGATTTCATTCTGTCACTGTGTCAAGTGTTTGGTCAGATTCATTTTCATTTCTCTTAACATGATAATCATGTTAAGAGAATGTCCTGTACTAGAAATTTATGAGAACATATATATGATGAGGAACTGAGCAGAGTCCACTTATGCCAACTAGTTTTAATTATAAAAATAAGTTTCACTGCTTTATCCTTTTTATTATTAAGTTTTTTAATAGTTGAAACGGTTATTGAAGAAAATTTTATTTTATTATATTTATAATTATGTTGCTACTAAAATTAAAATAGAATTATTATAAAGTTTTAAAACTAAACAATTTAGTTAAATATTGATTCTGGACAACATTTATGACCGCTGTTAAACAAAAATATCCTTTGGTTTTGCAGGAAAAGGAAAATTGAACCAATTATAGAAGATAAACTTGCTTTTATTATTATATTTATAACTGTAGTTACTTTTTATCTTTAATACTATTTTCTAGAAAAAAAAAAAAAAAAGAGTTTTTTCTTTAAAGGTAAGGTGTTTTTCTATACTTCATAGATGAGATTTGTAAATTATAAATAATTTTTAACAAAAACCCACTTATTTGCAAAAACCCAGTGGGTTTTTGTTGGTGGGCCCGCCCAGAAAAACCCGGGCGGGTTTTTCTGGGCTGGGCCCAGTTTGCCAACCCTGGTCCAAAGGTAAATATGAGTCTGTTAAAGGACCCTTCACAAAATTACTTATCTTGAAAAAGGATCCTTCACAAAATTTTATATCCTAAAAAAGGACCCTTTACAGAATTTTTCCCGTTAAAAATATATCTTTGATAAATAAAATCTTTTTCATTTCGAAAACTAATCTTCCGTGGAACAAACAGGCCGTCTGATTAATCAGACGTGCTTTGTAATATTTTCCCCTGAGAAGCTGATATTCAATTTCTAATTCGTAAAAGGTTTCTATGTGTGATAAATAAAAATGAACCGTCATTGTCTAAAATGAAACCTTAATTGTAATTTTATTTTGCAAAATTAAATTTTCACAATTTCATAGAAGAAGGACCCTAATCAAAAAGTTTGGAAGAACTTTATTTTCACGTTGAATTTAGATTAAAAAAATTATGTGTAGAATTTTTCAGAATTTCACAAAAATAGGACCCTGTCTGAAAGGTCTGGGCAGACCCCTGATTACACATATCTGTAATTCCCATATTTCTACATATCTGTTTATAATTTCTGTTTATGTTTGTTGTATTGTGCATTATTTATTTTTGGAAGAAAACTGAAATTTACATTAAGTTTCTGTGGTTGCATCTTTTATCACTTGATTTTTTTTGCAGAGTTACTATTCTTCCCTCCTTTTTCATTAATTTAACCAGTTGTATGTATAAATACCTACACACACAGGGTTTATATGACTTTGGGAAAACCCTGGCCTACTTTGAGATTTTTGTTCTAAATTTTAGGAAAATCTTATGAGAAATAGAAAATTTTCATTAAAATTCTACAGAAACAAAATTTCTCTTTCTCGCACTTGTTTTCTTGTTCAACTCAGTTCAAGTGATAATTTATTGTAAGCATGCACATATTCAAAGATTTCAGTACTTACGTATTAACCACCTGAATTATGTAAAATAAAAATAATTAGAGAATAATACATAAAATATTACAAAATGTGTTATTTTATTATATGAATATTATAGAAGTGATATATATTGCATATTATTTATATTATATACTTCTATTACTTATGTTTATAAATATCCTGTCAATGGCATGTTGTTTATATGTAAGTACGGAGATTTCTACCCAAATCAACAGTAACAATGCCTAGAAGTGTAAATATCACAAGAAGAATATTTTCCAAACTTTTTTTTTTTTTTTTTTATTAATATCACTTTAAACTGGTCTCAAAGTGTTCCTATATTTTAAAATATTTCTCCTATATTTTCTATATTATAGGAATAAGGAATGAATATTAAAATTCATTTTTAAATGAAAAATAGGAAAGAAAAATAACAAAATGTTTTTTTTTTTTTTTTTCTTTCTTTTAACATTGTTTGACAAACTTCAGATCAGGGTGCAAAATTTCCGCTCGCCAGCTTGCCATTGGCGAGTGAAATTTTTACTGTGGTGAGTAAAAATTTGGTCTAGTTACAGATAGAATTCTTACACGATACAGTGACAGAAAACATTCTTTTTATAGATTTAAATATGGCAAATTCTTGCCATCTTAAAACCTCATATTTAACCACTCCTTTTTAGATTCTCGGAGAGCCGAGTCTGTGTGTGCGCTACCCGAGATCGCCCCGACCTAGGAAAGGAAAAATGCTTAGTGCATACATAAAACTTTTGATCTCTTCGGCAGTTTTGTTTCTCGCACTGTTATTTCTCTAAGCAGAGTGAGAATCGACGAACAGAGAGCCTCTTTGCCCGTCGCCCACTACCCGAGAGAAGAGATATGCGATATGCGACATTGTAACATGAAAATGAGCCCGAGGCCCTTTTAAAGATACTGCCTTTGTTTATTTTGTTGAATAATGATCAAAACACAGTTCATATTTTCCAACGCCAATGATTTGCGCTTGTAATGATTTATAAGCAATGATTTTATCGAAAAAGTTATTCCGAAATGGCTATTTCAAATGACAACAATAATTAAGTTATACACTTCGACATTCCGTCTGATAACAAAAATAAAATGGACGAAAAAGACATTTCTAATATAAAAAGTTACGTAAATAAATAGATAAATAAGGAAGCTTAATCTTTCGCAAGGGATATTGTTTGACAAAGAATTTATTTCTTCTTTTTTTTTATTTAATGATAGAGGTCAAGACTTAAAATTTGTCGAAGTGGCCAGTGGCCACTGGACATGATGAACTCAGTGGCCACTCATGAGTCGTCGTCGTTATACATCGGATTCATACACATAATATATATATACACTAAGCGACAAAAAAAAAGCCGCACTTGGATATTTTCCTTTTCGCCTTCTACAACCACCAATTTTATCGTTTAAAAAGCAAATTTTCGAACAGATTTTATTACGTTGTCCTCCACATACACTTTAGCTTGGAGTCCAGCGTTAAAAACAAAATGCAATTGTCAGGAAAATTCTAATTTTAGAAATTATTTCAAAAATGGTAAGAATAAGACAGTTAACGATGCCACAAAAAGTATTAATTTTTGAATGAAAATCAAAAAATATTTTAATACGTGAGATGGCAAAATAATTAATTGTTAACGAAATATTGGTAAAAGGGTTTTGAGCAAGTTATAAAATTTTTTGGCTGTTGAAACTGGAAATTTGGTTTTAGGCGGCCATATTGCTCATTCAAGCGAGATGACCGTAAGTTAAAAAGCCTTTGCTTATAAAATCGGTTTGTATTACATTTGGAACATAAAAGAGATTCAGAAAAAGTGTTTAGCAGCATAATTTCTTTAACTACAGTACAGCAACTATAAACAAAGCACGTTTAAATGAGAGAAAATTTGAAAAAATTCCATCCTTAGTGAAGAGAATTAGGAAAGCAAGACCTCAGATGGCTAAAAAAAATAAAATAATAATTAGTTAATTATTGGGCTGAACTGGTTCTCTTTGATGAGTCAAGCTTAATTTATTTCAAGTTAAAGAAAACAAGCAGATCTGACAACGAAAATATGACTGACTTAATGAAAATCGCACTTTTAAGACCGTGACGAATTCTCCGTACATTATGGTACGAAGGTGCATAACTTTTCAAACAGTCGGGCAAATTTTTATGCTCAAGGGATCAATTAACTCGAAATAAAACACAATCTTCATAAAAGTGGTGCCTGACCGACTATTTTGGAGGTATCTTGGACATTTCTGTAAATAGCATTTTACGATGAAAATTCACCTTACAACACGGCGTCTGTGTTAAGTTTATTCACTTCAAATTGTCAAAAATGTCTGTCCAGTCCCATGAGAACCTATTATTCTGTAAGTAATCATATTTTTTTTCACTTTAAGTTAAACCCCATAAAAGATATAGTAGAATTTCTTCTTTACCAGACATGGAAATAGTCCTAATCGCGATCCGCTCGAAAATATTTCGTCTATAAAAAGGCGGGGGAGAGGGGAGAGGATTCAAAATTTGCAGCCTATAACTCTGCCAGAACTAGAAAAAATTACTTGTGTGTGATATTTGGCCCATTGAAATTTCTGGGATTCATATTAAAACACTCTATAAAACTATGCTATTTCGCATTAAAGCAGTAATTCCATATAAAGGCGGAATTAACCCAATGCAGAATACATATTTTTAATAAAACATTGCTTAGATCTAACAAATAAATAGTTTTATTTCATATATTAAAATATAACGTGTTTATTTTATATAATAAATCATAATAGAATACAAAGTGTATGGTTATTGCATTATGTTCAAAAAGAAAGTTTTATGCAGATTTTTAAAAAGTACTTTGTAAAGTGCAATAAAACAAATTATTAAATCGAAAATGTACATAGGTATCATTTCATCCCATTGGTATTGTGCAAACAAGACAGTTTTATTCGTTTCAAACATTAATTTTAAAGTTATTGCAAATAAAAAATGTATGTCATTTTTTCTGCAGTGCGGCTTTTTTTTTTTTTGTTGCTTAGTGTATATGTATGTCCGTGTGCATAAAAGCATAAAAACACAAATGATATGGTCGGAAAATTAAATTAAGAAGTAGTGCTCTTTATTGTATTTTAATAACAACACAATAGTCACTATTATTAAATGACTATTGTATTATTAGTCATTTAATAATACAATAAACATGCACATGTAATATATGTGTGTATTTCTGCCAATAAAAAAAAAGGTATTATTTAAAAAAAAAAAAAAATATATATATATATATATATATATATATACAGGGATGAGATTTTTCAGCTTTTCAGCTGATTTCAGCTTTTTTGTACATTTAGCTTTTCAGATTTAAAAAAAAAACTTCAGCTTTTTTTATGTTTCTGATGTGCATTTGTTCTTTTTTTATACATTGAGGTTTAAAATAAATATCTATTGCTCTAATATAATAGATTTTGTCATAAAAATTCTAGTACAGTAGGTGCCGCTTATTGTGATCACTTTGGGACAAATACTATTTGATAACAATAACCGATTGATAACAATAAACGAAAAGTATCAGGAATACAAAATTTTAATTTTACTACGTACTAAGTAACATTTATTTTTGGAGCTACAAATTTAAAAGTCAATGATCATTTAAACACAATATTCTCACTTTTTCGCCAGCGATTAAATCTCCCGTTTGTTGCGACGAAATTTCCTTTGCCCATTTTAGAAGCAAGACCTTCAGCTTTCTGCTGTATTAAAGGACCGTCTATGCGCGCACTATTTTGCCTAACATTGGTCACAATTTCAAATTAGATTGGACTTCTTCATCTTTTCCAGTACGTGTTCGCTTACAGTTTAAATTTGCATTCATCTTCGCTTCATTGTCAATCTTGTCGCGATTCTTTATCATTTTACAGAGTAATGGTTGAGAGATTTTTAGTGCAGCAGCAGAGTTTATCTCATCTTGGGGTAATCTGGGACTCATTTTGGGTAAATTATCAAAGCGTTTCAAAATGTCAATTTTGTCCTTAAGAGTTAAATCATTGCGTTTTCGTTCCACAGCTAAAATACTTGCGAACTTGGCAGCTATCTCATTATGAACTGCACAATGTTTAGTAACCGCCTTTTTTTTTTTACACCAGCCATTTTTTAGAGTAATTTTATTCTTGTTTAATCGTAACATCATTTGGAGAGAATTACTCTAAAAATAAAGTGGTGTGAAAAAAGTGGTGTTTATTCAAAGGATGTTAACAATTGTACGATTATTAACGAGATGGTTGGCAAGTGTGTACTTGGATTAGAAGTGAAATGGGCGGAGAGAAAAAAATCAGAGAGGCCTTCTATTCTTCTGGAGATTCTCCCTTTGATTTTGTAGTTTGCAATTTTTGTTGTCAAAATGGGAGAAAAAAAAAAAAAAATCGAAAATGATACTTGACAATGATAACAGTAAACGAAGGCGCTAATTACAAAAACCAATTTTTTTAACATGTGTTAATATACAAGCGTTCGGGACTTCGCGATTTTGATAACATTATACGCGATCACATTAAGCGGCACCTACTGTATTTCATTTCAATGTCTTGCCTTTGCGTACAGTTTCAGCTTTTTTGTATTGTTGCTAATCTCATCCCTGTATATATAGATATATATAAATTTTAGTGTAAATTTTTCAATATCTGAAATGAAAGGAGGTAGGAGGAAGACAAAATAGATTGAGTAATTGAATCATTGGAAAGTGATTTGGTTTTTGAGGGAAGATATGATGACCTCGTTTGAACTTCCACTGAATGCTTATGATTTTATTCTTGTTAGTGTTTTAAGAGTGAGTTCTATAAGTATGTAGTTATAATAGCATGCAATCCAGCTTTTTAAAAATGCTATTAATAACTATAGTACTTAGAAAGAAGACTTTAAAATTCAAAGTTTTACTAGAGGAAAGATATGATGACCTCGCTTGAACTTCCACTGAATGCTTATGATTTTATTCTTATTAGTGTTTTAAGAGTGAGTTCTATAAGTATGTAGTTATAATAGCATGTAATCCAGCTTTTTAAAAATACTATTAATAACTATAGTACTTAGAAAGAAGACTTTAAAATTCAAAGTTTTACTAGAGGAAAGATATGATGACCTCGCTTGAACTTCCACTGAATGCTTATGATTTTATTCTTATTAGTGTTTTAAGAGTGAGTTCTATAAGTATGTAGTTATAATAGCATGTAATCCAGCTTTTTAAAAATACTATTAATAACTATAGTACTTAGAAAGAAGACTTTAAAATTCAAAGTTTTAGTAGAGGGAAAATATATGGACTTTCATAGATAAATATTAATATATGCATTTTGCTACGGGAAAACAGCAGGCTATAATGATGATATGATCTGACAATGTGATTTCTCATACACAATTTGTATTTTACAAGAATATTTATATTATGTCCCATTGCAAAAGAAATACAAAACTTTGATTCATTTAATAAATTTCGTCGTCTGGCATTTCCATCTGCAAATGGAAAATAATTATGATCAGAATTAGAGGAAAATAAAATTATTTTGAGTCTGAGGAGGGTGTGGGGAGGCAAAGAATCTGTACTAGCCTATTATCAGAGGTACATTTTTATTAACTGGCATGTGATTGCTAAAATTAGAAATTTGCTGAAAATTTTCTGTAAACATGACTGATTGGTTGGACATTATTAGCATCACTTTCAATAAGTTGACTACCTAAAAAGTTATATATAGCTTTTAACTACTTTAAATATTTTCAGGATTATTTCATTAACACAAAAAGATTCTTTAATATAACTGCAGTTAATTTTATATCCACATAAAACCTTATAAAAATTTCATACCATCAGAAAAACAAAATTTTCAAACCTTTATATAGAATAAAATTTTTACGTATGTACATTACTCATACATTACATATATATATATATATATAGTATTTAATTATCAGTTTTAAACATGTATGAAATCAACTGAGCATTAATTTTCTTAAACTAATTTAGAAAAAAATTTCGTACCTAAAAATCTATTTTTCATCCCTCCCCCCCCCCCCCCCCTGTTTACACATTTGGTATAAATATGAAATATAAATATATAATTTAGTTGAGAAAAAATAAATATATTCATCAAGTTAAGTCTAAAAATACATACATATGTGAAAAATATTAAGCACTTCTATAGCTTTGTTTCTAGAATTGATCATTTATCACTATCTAGAAATGGGGAAAGGGGGGGGGGGGTTAAAAAAATAATTACATGAATAAGAAATATTAAGTTCTCAATTTTACTTCTAGAATCTAATAAAGCATGTTTAAAATGAATATTGCCATTTATATTATGGATGAAGAAAGACTGAGAAACAACTGCAGAACATTTGATTGGCGATTGCTAGTTGGAAATAAGAAAAGGGGGAGAGAGGCAAAAAATAATTACACAAACAAGAAATATTTAACAATTCTATTTATTTCTAGGTTCTAGAATCTCATAAAGCAAGTTTTAAATGAATATTGACAATTATCTTGTGGATGGAGAAAGATTGGAAATTGGAAGGCGCGATCATCATCGAAATCGATTTTTTTTTTTTTTTTTTTTTTTTTAAGAACGGTGTCCCCGATTGTTTTAAAAATGGAAGAAATATTTTCGCGAATTCTCGGAAAAAAAAATGGCAATCATACCAATTTTTTTTTGATTGCCACTTTTTCAAATTAAGTTGCCACGTGGCGAGTGGCGACCGTGAGTCTTGACCTCTATTTAATGACTCTTTGCATTTATGTTATTAGATATTTTAATCTTTTTCAGATCTCATATACGATACATTATGTTTTTTTATTGTAATAGATGATTATGGAACATTATATACAACACATTTTTAATGTATATAATTTTAGACGTATTTGTAAAAGCTTTTGAAATAGTTAGGAAAAATATTTAAATAACCCAAATTGCATTTTAAAAAAAAAAAAAAAAAAAAGAAAAACCTATTTTGTGGCGAGTGAAACTTTTTTTCGACGAGAGTAATACACGCAAAAAAAAAAAAAAAAAAAAAAAAAATCACATTCAAAGTTTGAAACAGAAAAGATAATGCATTAAACAAACGAGGCAGTGGGCAATCACAAATACCATGTATGTTTCTAAAAATGCCTCTGAAGTTAAAGTGAGAAGGGGAAAGGTGTATTCTACTACTGTTGTCCCATCTGCATACACCATTCAGCATTTGTTTTCTCCTGTTGCTCCATCAGGGGAAAATTAACTTCGATCAGCATGAAAAGTAACACTTTGGTACCTTTCTGCAGAACAGTTTGTTTTAGCGCATGCTGTTGCTTTTTTTTTTTTTTTTTTTTCCCTTTCAAATTTTTTTTTTTTCATAAAAGAAAAATCTTTCTTCAAAGACTCTGACGTTCTACGACAATGTTGCTGTGTCACCAAGATTCTGCCACAGGGGTAACTAGCAATATTATTTTATGTTCAGGGAATCATGAAAAAGTCAGAAAATTTAGGTGAGTCTGGAAAAGTCATGAAATAGTCAGGGAATTTTGACAAATTTTGTGGAAGTAAGCTGTTTGAAAATTTGTTACTGTAAATTTCTAACTTGTTCATCAATTTTGAGAATTTTTTTGGAAAATAAACAGTCAGGGAAAATGGTGAAAAATAGTCATGGAAAAGTTAGGGAATTTGGAAAAAGTTTTAATGTTAGCCATCCTTGTGTAGTAGAACTTATATTTAAAGGTAATATTCAAAGGAAAAATAAGTTAAAAAAATATTTATTCTAAAAAGTGAGGAAAATCATACCATTAATGCATGAGTTGAGCACTAATTATGTATCTCATATCTTGACCCCAGTAGCAGGATTTTCTGTATCTGTCTGCAGCAAAACAAAATGTATCTGCAATCTAGGAATGCCAGACAAAGTCTATCACAAAACGTATTAACAGTTCATAAAATAGAGGTGCACAACCTGCGGCCCACTACCCATCAATTTGCAGCCCACGGAAAGACAGATATTTTAACTCGCATTAGTCATCAGTAGGAGAGAAAAAATGAAAAAGAAAGAAAGAAAAAATATTTTATTTATTGCATTTGCAAAACTGGCATTTAGAAAAGCTTTTTGTTGTTTGCGGGGAATGGGGTGGGGGGAATTGTTGGTTTATACACACATTTCTGTTTGAAAGCTAAGTTTTCCCTTCAATTTCTCAATAATGTAACCCACAGTATGTTCCTTCATTTTTTATTGGAAAAATCATGGAATAATCTATTGGTCTACCTGAGAAGATTAAAAACGGGAAAATGTAACGATTAGTAAGTAAAAGCTCCCCCCCCCCCCCCCCCCCACCTTTAAAAAAAAAAAAAAAAAAAACTTATGTGTGTTAAAATTAATGATGAAATAACATAAATTTATAATAGTAATTACTTTCTATAAAAAAAATTCAACTGTGCAGTTAGTCTAATTTATTTCTGCCCGGAGACATACAAAAGAAATACAAGTCCGGTGAGTACTTATTATTTTGTAAAACTGATAAAAACACTGACCGTGATAATGGTGGCCATCATTTATGATTTATGAAGTTGCAAACAGAAATGAGATAACGGCTAAAAGAACATGTAGATATAACCAAGATTTTCAGTGGTCGTGCAAATACTTTGGTTACATTTGCAAAAATATAAGATATATCACAGATTTTCAGCAGTATATTCAGTTGCTAATGGTAACTATTATGATAATTTAGCTGATTTCTAACGGGGGCGAAACTACAGAGATGTTACCAGCAGGAGGAATGTAGGAGGCTGAGGCTGATTTTCTAATTTGTCTAAAGGGTCCCCTTCGTTGCTGTCATAATAATAGTTTAGCAACTAAATCCTCATTAAATTCATTAAGACTTTTCCAGACCCCCTTTTCCCGTGCCCCTATTAGCCCACACCTTTCCCGTAATCCTATTGATTGAACTAAATTCAGTCCCTCTCCTATATATACAAGCACTTCTCCAGATTCAGAATTCTTTTTGCACTGAAGACGGTACGCTTAAGGCTACCGAAACAGCTGTATGCATTTCAAATATTTTCTTTGGTGGTTCTGACGTTGTAGTTTAATCGGGTTTTAATATTAATAGTTATTTGATACAACAATTGCGTACAGTTGGGAAGTGTTACTAATCAATGCGTACTGCATGATTTTTCTTTTTTGTTTAGCTAGACTTTTTTATTTTTGAGATGTTAAATTTATCTGCAGCGCATGCTGCCATGCTGCACTGTTTTTGCTACTGGGATCTTGACTATTGTATCACATATCTTGAAATATGAATAGATCTTGGGTATTAATTAGTAATATCTAATTAGTAATGTCTTATTATAATTAGTACAGTTGAATCTCGTTAACGTGAATATCAAGGGGGATAAAAAATTTGTGCATGTTATCAGTAACTAATCTTCATATAACTAAATTAATATTCATTTTGACGGGGATGGTGGAAACAGTTCTTGTTAAAAGTAATTCATGTTAACATTGTTCACGTTAACAAGGTTAGACTGTAATATCTTTTTCTTTTTGAGTTAATTATTTAAAATATTTCTAGTAATTTTTTTCCCTTTGTTTTTCTCCTGTGTAAATGTAAGAATTTTTCTTTTATATTATTTATTGAATTTATTGTTAGCATGTAATCTGATTAAAATTTTTAATTAATATTTTATTTTTGTTTGTTTATTTTTAGTTTTCAAAAGTCTACAATGACATATGCTCCTTATAATAAAGACTGGATCAAAGAAAAGATCTACATTTTGCTAAGGCGACAAGCAACCAAAAATGCATGATGTATAAACTGTGTGTGTATACTACATTATTACAGTTGTCATTTTTAAAATTCTTTTTTACATGTTGGAAATCATTGGAATCATTACACTATAGAAATAAAACATGACTGGATATAAAATGAAAGCTTAATTACTTTTTTTTTTTCTTAACTGTTTCTACTTGCAAAAAATGTAAAATGTGAAGCTATGTTTAAACCTATACTTAGGAACACATTTCTTCCTTGTCATTTGTTTAATTATGAATCAGTTTGCACATATTTTTTTCATATTTATATCCCTAACTTTTATTAGCAATACTGTTGTATATTTCATTTTGCATTTGACATAATTGTTAATAAAGTCATTTGGTGTTTATATTGACTCTTTATTGTAGTTCAGTAATTTCTTTGATTCGTTTTCTTTTCTTTTTTTTTTTTTTTTTTTTTGCAAATTTTGTTTGGTGTAATGTTATTTCTGTTTTTTTTTTTTTTTTTTTTCTTAATACTTTAGGAGGTAAGATTTGAAATATATAAGTAAACAAATATAAAAAAGTTGTAAATTCAAAATAGCTAGCTTTCATGTAACAAAATAAATTAAGAATAAAGAAATACTTAAATAGTGCCTATTTTTCACGAAAAAGCTGAATTTTAAAGAGTAACCAAGCAGTATTTGAACATGGTGCATGGTCATAATTTACAGCCCCCCCCCCCTTACCTCACACACACCCTTAACTGTTCATCTTACAGTTAAATAACTGTTGAAATGATTCTTTATCTTACAGTTATATTAGGTTAGGGCCTGGTATATAATTAGTCTTGCAATTTTCTATGAAATGATTCCAATATACAAAATAAGAGCAAATTTATCTGTCTCTAGATGCTTTGATCTTATTGATTTTATGTCTAAGCTTAAAAATCTCATTATTTCACAAAATTGGTCTCTTGACATTGTGTTTTGGAAAAATGATGGTCCCCAGTCCTTTGACCACAAACTATCTAGTTCAAGTCCTTTTGCACAGTATATATCCATATGCACATAAAATTGATATAAAAACATCTATTTCGTCTGATATTACATTCCATTCTCTTTCGTGAGTCTGCCAATGAGCTTCATCTTCAGTACATTTTTTATGTGCTTCAATATCCATTCATCTATGAAAAGCACTTAAAGGACTGTTGTCGATAACCAAAGCTTTACAGAGTAAGCTCATTCACATAATGTTAAAAAATGTCGCAAAGTAAACTCGACGTTAGTGCTTCTCCTCGTGCAGTGGCTGCGGTACCCAAATAAAAGCTGTGAAAAACCCATCCCTATTGTGCTTTCTTTAAAAATGTTATCTCTTATAGTTTTAATATAAACAAAAATTAATTCTAGCCCTAAATAAACATTATAGATGTAATTATTAGCGTGCATTTGACTTTAAATACAAAATATGTTAGATGTTAGCTAATAAACAATCACATTATTATTAGTTAACATCTAACATATTTTGAATTTAAAGTCAAATGTACGCTAATAACTTAAAGTAAATAATCACATCTATAGTGTTCACTTAGAGCTAGAATTAATTAGTGTAAAATATAATTTTTTAAATCGATCTTCTAATGTTGTAAATTGTATTGTAAATATGAAAAAATTCATGTATTAGTAATTTAAGAAGAAAATGTTAATGTGTGCAATTTTCAAAATTAAAAATTTGGTAAAAAAAAATAGCTTATAAAAGATGACTTTATCATTATCTCTTTTATTAAAAAAAGCATTATGTCATGTTCCATAAAATCAATCAGACACAGACGAAACCATTCGCAAAAATTTTATCTTCTAAACAAAATATATTTGTAATCGCTTTATAACCAAATCTATAACTAAAATAACATTTAGGAATGAACAAATATATTGTAATAAAAACTTTTTCTAACCTCATAACAAATCAAACAAACGAATTCAAAATTCCATAGATTATCTTTTGATCCGTAAAGAATGAAAATTCAAGTGGTTAAGATTTCAATAATTTTATAAATTGTAAGAAGTATTAAAAAAATAATTTTTAAGAATTGATTTAAAATATATTACTTATTTTAAAATACGGGAAAATATGTGAAATATGAATATTTAATTCTAAAAATACATGAATTTTTTCGTTTAGATGTGCATTCGTTCAGACACAGTTCTATTTTAATTTTAAATATGGAGCATCGTGCGAGTAAACAAATTCTATTCAAGCATGCGCAGTTTCAGCCTGAGTAGTTCAGGTACCTCCAACACGAGATGGCTTTATCATCAATCAGTGACGTAACCATGATGCAACCATGACATAGTACGCTACCCATAGCTCCATTATAATGAATACGCTTACTTTGTAAAGCTTTGTCGATAACTTTAAATTTAGCATGTGGTGTTGAGCCCCGACTTCCTTCAAAATATTATACTTTGGTTTTCTTCCTCTATTGTTTGTTCCTAATTGAGCGACATTCCAAACTGTTCCCTCTTTGACAACTTCATTATTTTCAACTTTTAATATTATGGTTGATTTTTTTTTTTAATTTCTTTGTGTATGTGCATCTTTTCTCAGAATGTTGATTTTTCTTTTTCTCAGATAAATTTTCATCATTATTGCGATGAGAAGGATCAGTGATTGTTGGAGCATTGTCAGGGTCATCTTCTGTTTCATTTCCTTAATCCAAATTTTCTTTATTAGCAGGCAGGTATTTATCCTGACTATTTAAAATCAAAACACTTTTATCATTATCATCACCTACTGAATCATTTTCACATAATTGTTTTAAATATACGAAAGCTTCCTGAACAGTAAAATTACAATGTTTGTGACATCTTTTTTATACATATACTAATTACAGAATAAAAACTTCAAAAGGTCTTCTAAATATTCACTGTAATTTTTCACTGCATTTGAACCACAGATTATTAGAAAGATAGGACACTCCCATGTACTCAAAGGTAACCAAAATGCAACTGCAGTGACCCTATGGACAATGAATGTAAGTTTCTTGAGCTCTCCTCCTTATGCAGTCGTTTATCTTATTTTTATTGTATCTTTCGTTTGGCAACCTTGTTATTGTTTATAAACTTGATCGTCAAAAGCAATGTATTTTAAGAAGTCAGTACAAAATATTAAGCAAGTAAGTTCTGAAAATATAGAGGAACAAAATATATTTCTCCCTTTTAAAGCATTTTGTATTATTTAAAACCAAACAATGTTAAATGTTTAACAATTTGATAATGCTGTTTCAGAATTACAATTTCATTTTTATTTGTACTTGAATATGGATGTGTTCGGTGAAGTATATTTTTAAGCGTCATAAAAATTAATTTCATTTCTTAAAAGAATAGCTCTGAATGTTTTGAGTATAATTTTGTGAATTCAAAAATAATAGAAAAGGAAGAAAAAGAAAAACTTTATATACTCTAACGTGATAGTAACTACTCCCGAAAATGAAAAACGTTTTTGATAAAAGATGTATGAATATAATGTAAACCTAGCACTTGTGGAAGTTCTTCACTGTCCTATCTCAGAGCATCATTTATGCAGGGCTCGTGCCCATTGCCCTGAAAATGCCATACTTTTTTGTCCTTAAAAATAGCATCATAAAATGCAAAATTCTCTCATTTTAGTTAGCTGATTAGTGCAGAGCAGGGTTGGTAGGTTTTTGACGCATGACAGTTTTTGACGGTTTAAACTGTCATGTCAAAAACCTCACATTTTACACTTCTTGGTATATTTTAACAATGAAGTAGTCATATTTAGAGAAATAAAAAATTGTAATTTTACAAAAGAGTGTTTAATTTATATGTCTCTCATGGTTAAAAATAATTCTTAGAAGTGTATTATCTGTTTCCTATGAATGCTAATGATTTCTATTTAAGTACAAAAATTTTATATTTATATCTTCACAAAAAACAAAAATTCGAATATAGGAATTTGTATATTCTAAGGTAAACTACTTATTGCGTTTTAAGTTATAAAAATTTTACAATCTTGTTTTTTAAAAAATAAGCTCTACTACATATACACTGTTGAAAAAATACAGAAATTCTCTGTAATTTCAGAAAAAAAGTCGTAAAATACGTTTTGTCTACGTAATTTTTCCATAATTTACGCCTTTTTTTCTGAAATTACAGAGAATTTCTGTATTTTTTCTGCATTTTTTTAACAGTGTATGCTGGTTGATAATTAAAAGGTAGCATAAGTATTTTACTCCAATGAATGAAATTATTGTGCTATTAAATACTGCATCACGTTCTTTCATTTTAAGTTATAATGTTGCACGATTAAAAATTTGAGGTATTGTATTGCATGACTAGTTGAACTAAATTTTAATATGAATTACATAATGATGCAATTTTAAATTAATTATTTTTAATGAAAGGGATGGTGGACAGATCTTTCATAAATTACTGTCTTAAAGGTATGAAAATCTGCATTTATATGCATTGAAATACAATATTAAATGCATTGAAATTTTGAGTGAAATCACTCTAGATTTTTTAGTGCTAACTGTAGGCTAATTTGGCTGGGTGCTGCACCTGGCGGCTCTTTCAAACATATTTTAGCACCCAGTGGCCCTTTTCCCACCATTTTTAGCACCCGGCGGCCCTTTTAAAAATATATTAGTAGCAAGTGATTTTTCTAATATTTTAAATGTTAGAAGCCTTTAAATACTTTTTTCCTGATATGTAACCTTTTCCCACCATTTTTATCACCCGGCAGCCCTTTTAAAAACATATTAGTATCAAGTGATCTAATATTTTAAATGTTAGAAGCCTTTAAATACTTTTCTTCCTGATATGTAACCTTCTAGCAATAGTTTTACAGCATTCCTGGAAAAACAAATGCATATAGCCTACATATATGCATGTAAAATTAGTAATTTACTTTTGTCACATGCAAAGATCACAACATAGAAGACTGCAAATTATGCAAATAATACCCTTTTTGAAAATAGTTTGCCCTTTTTATTGAATTCCCCCTGGGGGCTCTTTTATTCTAGAGTCAGCATTACTTTTGTTTTTTAAATATTATGTTTGAATGCTAAAAATTTTCATTGAAATTTCAGCACTTAACATAATTTTAAAAATTAACCTACCATTGAATTCACAAAGTAATAACCTAATAATACATTTAATATATTTTTTTAAACCATAATAATGCTAAAGCAAAGAGGAAAAATTAATAATAATAATTAGCAGGAAAAATTTAAAATTTTTAAACAATTTTTAATTTTGATTTTTTTTTTAATTCAATTAGTTTTAAATAATTTTTAATATACTTAATTGTATTATTATAATTTACCACCTATATACGCAAATTTTATACAATTTATGAAAAAGATTTATATAATGTTCACACTTTCCTTATGATGGTTCATTGATATGTTTCCTATCAGATCACTTTTTTTTTTTTTTCCTTAGAAAAATATTATATATACAAATAATGAATGTTTATTTATGTACTTAGTACATTGCAACTTAAAAATATGCATAAAATCATTTAACATTATAGTTTAGATTTTTCACATATGGTTTTTGATGGTTTAAACCAGTTTTTGACAGTTTAAACCAGTTTTTCACACATGTCACGTCAAAAACCAGTTTTTGACGTCAAAAAACCAACCCTGGTGCAGAGTATGAGGGAGAAGGAAAGGCCCATAAAAGTATATGTGCCTCGGGCCTCACATAAATTTAATCGGGCCCTGTCCTATCTGTATGATAATCTGTAATTCAAATGTAGTTCGCACTTCAAACCCAATATAATGACTGACTGAAAACCTTCACTTTTTCCCCTTCTGGTGCTGTCCATTTCAAGAATTCAAGGGAAGTACGTTACAATTACCTCTGAGAAAAGTAATCTGTTTTTCATCATTTGTGCATTAATATTTCTTACAGGTCAAATTGACCCGTTCCGTGGTTCTACGTATAATTATTAATAATCAGAAAATTGTTACAAATTTTTAAATCTGGTAAATTGTTGTCCACCTTAAGCAACGAGATATATAAATTAGAGTGCTGATTCAATGGATGAAGGATTAGCTTTCCGTGGTTCAAGATGAATCACGTGACATGCTCGAATAGGTTGCTGTGTTTGGCCCTTTATCGCTATTTTGGCATTTAAAATATCAGTTCGACAAATTATCAAATTATCATCATAATTATGTAACATGACAGTCCTATGACGAAATAAATTGTTTTTAAAATAATTTTACACATATTTCACATTTTAATAAATAGTATAATACCTTTTTTTTCATCGTTTCCCAACAAAGTTTAAAAATGTTTATAAAAGAAAATTGAAACTTTTAAAGAGCTAAATTTAACAACAAATAATAATTTTTCAACTATTTTTAAGCATTTTGTCGGTTAAAGTTCAACTACACGAAATAAAAGAGAAGTAAAATCAAAATCAAAATGATTTAGAACAAAAGAATATTAAACTACGTAAGTAAACAAAAACATTGGCGTTTATGACTTATACGAAGAATAATCTCCAAACCGTTGCCATAGAAATTTACTGAAAATAAGCTGTTACCAAGGGAACCACCGAATACGCAGGTGCAAGGAGAGCATGTCACTTGACTCATCTTGGACCTTCTCAAGGGTTACCATTTATCACTCTACTTTATATATCTCGTTGACCTTAAGTCACAAAAGGAATTTTGTTTTTCAATTGATACTTATATAAATTAAATATCGTTTTGGGTCAGATTGATCTGCTCTGCGGTTGTAGTGTTAAACATTGTGCAGAATGCATCAGGTATAAAGCCACAAACCAGAAACCTGCTGGTCATATGTGAACGCCTGTTCTAGCCCAAGGTTTTGAAAGCATAGCAATTGATCTTTAGGGACCCTTGACGTAAACAAATAAAAGTATCTAATGGGTCTTCATTGTTAAAGACTGTACTGTAAAATGGTTAGTTATTTCCATTGAAACAAGCTACTTCTAAAGAATATGCTTTAACTCCTCTAAATAAGATATGGACTACCTTGTCATTTAATAAGTGACAATGGAAATCAGTTTGTGCAGCCATGCACCTGTTGAAAGAAAAAACAGATTTAAAACGCCGCTTAGTAGGTAACAACCATACATTGTGAACTGAACAGTTAACACTACTTCTAGCTATTCTATTGGAAATGAATACTGAAAAAATGTGAAACTACAACAGGTTATACAGCATTGTATTTAACTTTTGCTAGAGAATTACGAACTTAAGATTATGTTACTTCTAACCTATATTTTAAATTCCATATTGACAGTTCGTACCAGAGTTCACACCTTATTTGAAACGTTTCGAAAGATGTATGTCACTGGTTAAAGAACCTATTGAAAAAAAATCAATACAGCCAGCTATGAAAGCCCTGATGAAAATTCAGGTGTCTATCATAACATGCATCAGCTCTTGAACTCTTCCAGAATATTACAGAGGCCCAATCTCCTGTGGTCCCCTAAAAAGGAGAGGTAAACCACGAAAGCCTTTAAATGCTGTTCCCTGCTCGGGAACAGAGGGGGGGGGGGGGGAGAGGGTTGTAACAGGTTAAATACACCTTTTGTATATTGAGCCATTTTCCCTAATTTTAAATATCAAATAGAATTTGATATTTAATTCGGTATTGCCATTCTTGGCAAAATATCGGATATTTTGCCCTTTTTTTTTATTAGCTCATACTTGCCAACTTTTCCGGTTTTCCCGGAAGACTTCCGGTTTTTTAACGTATCTTCCGGTCTTCCGGACAGATGATGAAATCTTCCGTTTTTAAAAAAATCGCGGATATCGTTCGTTTTAAAAAGAAACCCAAATGTTCTACGAAAACTCCTGATTCCCAATCTTTTTCCATCCATAACATAAATGTCAATATTCATTTCAAACTTGCTTTATGAGATTCTAGAACATTTAAAGAAATAGAATTGTTAAATATTTCTTGCTGATGTAATTATTTTTTGCCCCCCCCCCCCCCTTTATTTATCTACAATTAGTGATCAGCAATCAAATGTTCTGCAGAAGTCTTTTCTTTCCTAATCTTTATCCATCTGCAACATAAATAATAATATTAATTTTAAAATTATTACATTAGATTCTAGAAGTAGAGTTGAAAGAGTTTAAATATTTCTTACTCTGTAATTATTTTTGTATCCCCCCCCCCCACATCCTTTCCCTGGATTGTGATCAATTCTAGAAACAATAAAGCAATGGAAGTGCTCAATATTTCTGACGTATGTAATTATTTTTAGATCTTTATTGCTAAATTTAATGAATCTGTTTATTTTTCATCAATTGAATTAAATATTTGTATGTCATATTTATACCAAATGTGTAAACATGGGGAAAAAATGAAGAATAATGTTTTCAGGTAGGAACATTTTTCCCAAATCAATTTAAGAATATTAATACTCAGTTGATTTTATGCACGTTTGAAACTGATAATTAGTTACTGCTACTATTTCTTATATGTATGATTAATGTACATATACAAAAATCATTTTCTATATTTATTTAAAAAATTAGTTATACTTTAACTTAACTAAGTTTTTTTGTCTATTGTTAAATAAATTTCTTACAAATTCTGTTTTGTAGATATTTATATGTTGAAAAGGAATAACTTCTTTTAAAACTTTTATATATTTAGAATAATCAATCTATAGTAAAACGTTTTTATAGATTGCTTGTAAATATTAAAATTGTAAAACTGTATTGTTTAATCCGTCAAAGAGAGAGAAAAAAAATCTTCCCTTTTTTTATGAAATCTTCTGGTTTTTCAACAAAAATCTTCCCTTTTTTTATTAAAATTGGTTGGCAAGTATGTTAGCTGAAGAGAAAAGAGGTTTTGATTAGTTGTTACAATTAGTAAGTTGTGAGGTGTTGCCGTAATCTGTTGTGGGTTTAAAATGTAACTATGGCTTAAATTTTACTACTCATGAAAACCCTAAAATGGAATACAAAATGTGCATATAATAGTTTTCTTTTGTACATATTGATGTGTTGTGATTTATTAAAGATATAATCAGGGGTTGCAGCTTTCCCATATTTTTCATGAATTTTATGATGTCCCCAGTATTTCTCATCAATATTTTTTTAAATAGTATAACATTAAAACCTTTACAAAATAATAAAAATTATATTCCATGAAAGAGAGTGGTGAAAATGCATGTAATAATATAGGAACACTGCGAACCCTGAATGAATATAATGTAATGATACCGGAGTATTCTCTTGAAGTATTGTCCAGGTAGCAATATAACAAAATTTCTTTATTAATGAAAAAAATTTTTGCTTTTAAAAATTATTGGTGTTCATTGTTCAAAAATCTGTTGGATTTGCAACTTTGCCTGTTGTTTTAAGCGATATTAAGGATAACGTAGAATCTTTTACACTTCGATAGATTTCCTCAATTAATCTAGAATAGTTAACTGAGAAGTTAGAAATTTAGGAATTAGTTTTGCAACTCTCTCTCTTTGATTACATATTACAATTTAAATTTAGACAATATTTTGTGTTATTGTTAAAAATGTTGTTATTTTTTATTTATTCAAGATTTTAAGAAAAATAAAATTTGTTTTATACCATTATCTAGCCAAAAAGTTTAAATTCAGCGGCTTCTAAATATGTAATGTTTTCTTTTTATATGGAAAAATAAAAATATTAAACTTAACTAACAAGGAGACATATGCACAAGTTATTAAATGCATGTCAGAGAAAGGTAATAAACAAAGAAAAATCATATCTATATATATACTAAACTTAAAGCATATTTTTGTACTATTGAAGTACACAACACACATACATGAAAAAAATTATTAATCCATTTTTCAGATTTTTAACTTAATGTATCAGTAACTGCATTTTAAATTTTTACTTTCTTCTATATTCAATAGAAGAAAGTATTGGATTCGTAAAAATTTTCAACGGATTTACACGATTTGACCATTTTCAGAAAATGTCTGTTTGTCCATCTGTCTGTGTGTGTGACAAAAATTTTGTGGCAACTATCTCCAGAACTACTGCTCAGAATTGCATATTATTTTAAATGTACCTTGACCTAAATTAGTAGCGCCTATCAACTTTTGGTGTCGACCGCTCAACAGATGGCACTGCTATACAGCGATTTCCGTAATTTAAGGAGGGGCTATATCTTAGGTTCTATTGTGTATTATCAAATAGAACTTGATAATGTAAGAAGGACATTATGAGACGATGCTTATTGGCCAACAGGTGGCACTGCTATGCAGCGATTTCTGCAATTTAATGAAAGGCTATATCTCAAGAACTACTACACAGAATTGCATATAAATTTATACATAGATGCACCTTGACATGAGTTAGTACCTGTCAACTGTTCAACAGGTGGTGCTGCTACACAGCTATTTCTGCAATTTAACGAACAACTATATCTCAAGTTCTATTGCATACAATCAAACAAGATATGTGAAAAGACCATTATGAGACATTATGTGTATGCAAGTTGGATGCTTATAGGCCAATAGATGGCGCTGCTATACTAGAAATTTCCTTAATAACGGGAAGGTTATATCTCAATGGCATATAACTGTACGAAACTTGATATGTGAGAACCATTATAAAAACGCATTTTTAAGATGTTATTTATACACAATGAAACTGTCTTTCTTTGGATGTTTAGTGTTAGTTTTCTCTAAGATGAAAATCGTTTGCATTTATCATGTTAGATAATTTTAATAAATAATAGATTTAATAAATTATTTGCTCTTAGTGAATTTGTATAGGAAAATGTAGAGGAAAGTCTTGTAGTGGCCACTACATACTAGTTTTTAAAATGATTTACCAACTCTGTGACACTGAAAATTTATTTTATTTTATAACTTAAAAAGTTTTACGTGATTTTCAGATTGAGTTATTAAATTTCATGTAGTTTTCGGGTTTTGGGTATAAAGAAATTGGGTTTGGGTTAATGAAATTTTTTTTTTGTCGGGTTGATTCTAATCTAAATTTATTGAATCAGTTCGACTGGGAAATGTACATTCCATAGGAATACCCACACTATGCAAAATTAATGTTTGAATGATGATTTGACTAGTTTTTGGTGCTTTGTACAAGGAAAGGTATTAGCAGTTATGAAACAGAAAGGCTAATTTTTTAATAGTAAAAGTTTTTTTTTGTTATTTCTCTTAAGAAAAAACTACTATGTTGTGGCCACCGCAAGACTTTCTTCTATATTTTCCTATACAAATTCACTAAGTGCAAATAATTTATTAAAACTATTATTTATTAAAATTATCTAACATGATGAATGCAAATGATTTTCATTTTAGAGAAAACTAACACTAAATATCCAAAGAAAGACAATTTTATTGTCTATAAATAACATCTTAAAAAATGCATTTCATAATGGTTGTCTCACATAACAAATTTCGTACAGTTATATGCCTTACAAGTTGAGATATAGCCTTCCCATTAATGAGGACATTTCCAGTATAACAGTGCCATATATTGGTCTATAAGCATTCAACTTGAATCAGCATAATGCCTCATAATGGCCTTCTCACATATCAAGTTTTGTTTGATTATACACAATAGAACTTGAGATACAGCCTTTCCTTAAATTGCAGAAATCGGTGTGTAACAGCGGGACCTGTTGAGCAGTTCACACCTAAAGTTGATAGAAACTAGTTTATGTCAAGGTGCATCTACATATAAATTTATATGTAATTCTGTGCTGTAGTCCCTGAGATATAGCCTTCCCTTAAATTGCAGAAATAGCTGCATAGCAGCATCACCTGTTGGCTGATAAGCATTCAAATTGAATCAGCATAATGTCTCATAATGACCTTACATATCAAGTTTTGTTTGAGTATACTCAATAGAACCTGAGATATAACCTCCCCTTAAATTGCGGAAATCGCTGTATAGCCGCGCCACCTGTTGAGCAGTTGACACCAAAAGTTGATAAGCACTAATTTAGGTCGTTACATCTACATATAAATTTATATGCAATTCTGAGCAGTAGTTCCGGAGGACAGTTCCCCCAATTTTTTGTCACAGACAGACAGACATTTTCTAAAAAGGATAAAATCGTGTTCTAGACCTCTCAAAACGTGTAAATCCGTCGAAAACTTTTACAAATTCAATACTTTCTTTTATTGAATATAGAAGAAAGTAATAATACAGATTGCATGTATTTTTGAATGTTTAACACTGTATATTCTCTAAGATAAAATAACTATTGAGAAACTTTATCTGTAAAAATTCAGTTTTTCAAAAAAAAAAACTTTTTTTTTTTTTTTTTTTCCACCATCTCAAAATTTCTGGAAATTTTACATCTCTAATCCTACCTGAACTAGTTTAAAATTCACTATTCACTACACTTAGACTGAATGACATATTGAATATTTTTCCTCCATAAAGTAGTAAGGAAATAAATAAGCTTCTATAAATACTACTTTTGTACCTTAACACTAAACCTACCACGACGGGTCAAATGACCCATTTTAAACTTTTTGTCAGGATTTCTTGCAAATAACATTATCACATCGTCCATGTTTCTTGTACCAAATTGTGCTAAATAATATATTTTTGCTATACATAGTAATATATATAACATTTTAAAGATGGGTCACTTGACCTGCTGTGGTAGGAATAGGTATACATGAAGTATTGGTAGGTTTAGTTTTAGTGTTAATATCTAATTCTTATATTCCGTCTAATTTTTATGTGTAATAAATTATAACATTCATTTTAAAACATGATGTTCTAACATGTAAATTTCAGTGATTGTCAAGTAATAAATAACACTTTGCCAAGCATGAACAAACTCACATATTGGGTGAATGCAAAAGTTCTACCCTTTTTCATTACCCATAAAGAAGAGCAAATAAACGCAAAATGAACAGTACCGATTATTCTGCATAATCCCCATTGCTATCTATGATCTGTCAAGTGTGACGTCAATTCCATTGTAAATTTGCATATCCAAAAATGGGTAGAACGTTCGCACTCACCCAATATATAATCTGGGTAGTTACCTGTCAGGGGTTTTAGTGAATCTGTAAAAGTCAAGAAATTTCATTAAAAGTTTGAAAAATATTATTTAAATTTTAAATCAAACCAGGAAGATAGGGTTCTAGTTTCTGTTTATTGTTGCATTTGTGAACAATATAGTGTCCATTCTTCAAGTCAAAAACAGACAAAGGCAATTCTACTCAGAAGGGGGTGGATGCTATCACTGAAAGCATTTCCCGAAATTTTGTCTCTGACAGTTTCCTCCCAACCCTATTTTGACAAAATCGTAGCAGAATTGACTCATCCTTTAAAGCTCCCATTGGACTCTAATTGGAAAACAAACAGTACTTCCATTTGACCATGAGATCATTAAGTAAACAAGAGACTGAAAAATATTCGAAGTAGGAAAAATAAAACCTTGCTGGTTCTGACTCAAGAGTATTTTCATCTCAAACCTCTCCAATCAGGCATTCCCAGAAACTTTCTATGATGGTGTATTATTAGCTGGTAAAGGCTTCATCTTATAACTCACAAAAATTTTAGGTAAGTTTCAATCTTCACAGAATTTTTGCAAGAAAGAGGAGGAGCCGCAGTTTAAATTTCTAAACCAGCAGATTGTCATATACAACATATTACTCTCAACAGATTGCTGTTTGATGTGATACATAAGCTACTTGAAGAAATGATTGAATTTCAAGCAAAGGTTGACTTTCATGTAGTAGCAAGAACTTGGAAATTTGAACAAGATTCATCTTCTTGTGACTCTTATTCTTAAATTAACAAAATTCTATCTTAAGGATTTTTCTTTTGTAAACTTATTAAAAGCTCTTCAAACAAAGTAGACTTATTGAAACATAAAGCATGCTAACAATGAGTATTTCCATTAAGATGACTTATCAGCTTTTAAATAAATACAGATCTAAAATGAGCATCATAGAACTGTAAACACTCAATTAACCTGGATCTCACACTGCCTCCTCTATCGACCTCCTGAAGAGAAAAAGAAAGTGAATAGTATACATTTATCAAACTTTTAAATCAAAACATCATTTACAAAACCAAAAAACGCATGATGTTCGTAGTCCATATTAAGCTAGATTTTTTTTTTTTTTTTTTTATGATTCTGTTAAATATATACATAATGATGCATACACTTTTTTGACGCATATTATATTGTAGTAAATTTTAATTACATGTATTTATTTATTTCTATTTTTAATAGTTTTAGGTTATTAAAATAAAATTCGAAGTCTAATTGACTGTAGATCCTAATGTAAATTAGTTTATTGGGGTACCACTGCAGCAGATTTGTAAATGAGATGTGTGCCATTTTTCAGTACGAAAGTTCTGTATCAATAACAGCACTAACAACTTGGGAGCCCTCCAGAAAAATATTTGAAGGAACCTCCTACTCACAAAAGTAATTCTTTATATATATGTATAATTTACTTTCTGCAGGACCTTATTTAATCACAAAAACTTATAAAATAAAATTTATGAAAAAATTTTGGTATCCAAAAATTGTAACAATTCACTTTTTGTTTTCTCTCTTCTGGAGCAAAGCAAACCAATTTGGTAACTAAGGGCTGGATGTTAAATTGTTGTAAATGGATTTTTGAGTTAAAGCTAGAGGTAGTAAATTTTATGCAAATTTAAGGACAAAACTTTTAGATTTAGGATTCCTTGTATTTTGCATTGCATTATTACGATTATGTCTTACACTTCGGGACAAAAAATTAAATTATTGTTCTGAAATATTTTTCAATCAAGCCCTTTTGTTTTAAACAGTAACAGTCCTTCACTTGACAGTGACATAAAGAATGCAACAGAGTGCTCAGAAAAGGAAAAGTTACTCCTTATCTATGATATAAATTTTTATTTAAAAAAATAGGAAGCTGTGCTCTGTCCCTTGCTCACTCCGTTCACCATTCCCCGAAGGAGGCTTCACCTCCCCCAACTCGCTTCACTTATTAACCCCTGTGAGGCTCTACCCGCCTATTCACTGCTTTGCCTTTCATTGAATAGGAATATTAATATTGCATAACGCAAGACAAAAGCAGAAAATGTTATTGCAATCCACATATTCAATGTCAAATTGAAATACATAATTTTTAATACTTTTAGCTCAAAATCAGTATTTTTTTTTTTTTTTTTTTTTTAGTAGAAAGATATTTGTAATATCTAGACCATTTTGTGTTACAGCTTTAGTATGTATATGACCCCCTTGGCAACTTTTAAATTGTGACTATTTAGCGATAAATTTTTTGGTATAATTGCTTGTTTAAAAAAAAAAGAAAAGAAAATCTAGTAGTTATTTTTTCTAATACCTATACTTTTTGCTATTGAATTTTTTAGTTAATTTAGGGCAGTATAATATTCTATATGTATTTCTAATGTACAGCTAGGTAATAATTTTACACATTCAAAAATATCTGGAAAGAAAAAAGTTTATTAGGTACTTTTCATTTCGCCAGCGCAGACGATAAAGTTACCAAAAATGACACAACTGACGCCAAACGGAATATGCTCGCTAGCAACTTTTTACCGTCACATCACATTTACAAAACAAGTCAGCCATTTCTTATCAGTCACATCTTTTACCTAAATACATCAAATATGGATGAAAAACCAGTTTAAGAGGAAAGTTTCGAACATTCCAAAGTGAACTCTATAAATAAAGTTTTGTCGATCCAGAAAATGGAACACACACATAAAATAGAAAGACTCAGACCCTGAGTAACGGCAGGGCATACGAGGCAGCTGCCCCGAGCCCCCTTCTGGAAGGGTCCCCCAATAAGCATACACAGAAATTCTGTTAAGTAGATGCCGAAAAGTAAAATGTGGCAGCAAATCTTTTTTTTTTTTTTTTTTCTTTAAATAATTAGCTATCAAAGACCTCCTCCCTCTGCATATCTCCTTCTTTCAAAAATATAATTACAATATTGAAAATAATAATTAAAATTATTAGTAGCCCATTGTTTTTAAGAGAAATTCATAATCAACATTATTCATAGATGGCTACGGTTATGTTACATCGACTTATTTAAGTTGCTGGCATTGGCTGATACAGAAGTAAACAAAAATTTCGAGTTCAACAATTGGCTTATTCAGAGGCTTTTATAACCTGCAATAATGCACGGTTAATGAAAGTCCAGGGACTACTGACATTCTATGACGTTTTGGCTCTAAACAAATTCTAGTGTAATTTCTAAACGTTATGGATTCATAAAAAGTGCATTAGTGGTATAGGGGGCACTTAAGGGTAAGGGTTCAGGCTATTGAAGGATGCACACAATATCTGAACGTGTGCAAAATATTTTAAGCTTTTGTTTGGGGGGGGGGGGCATGCAATATTTTCAGCTGCTCTGGTGGGTCATAGTATATTTACAGGGGTACACAACCTGACAACTTCTAATGATTTGCACATATGAATCATATGTGCAAATCGTATGATATGATGCCATAAGCCTTGAAAAGCGTCATCGGTCACATTCCCCATAAACGTTGCGCTACATACTTTGTACCTGCTTTGGTCGGAAAATAGCAGGTCCAGTCGACGACACCAGGGTACAGCGTCTAGAATAAACAGTGTGGAAAGCGGCGAATAAAATTGTACTAAAAAAATTAAGCCTGTTACCAGATGTCATTGTAATCGAAGCTAGGGTCACAACAACAAAACCGAGACTCCCTATTGGTTAATTATATGCTTAGATCACGTGATTAAATTGACGAAACTGGGAAAAGCCAATCAGGTCTTCGATTTGAGCAATAGCTTCGATCACAACGACATCTGGGTAAGCTTAATTTTTGTAGCATCGTTTTAACATCACGCTTATAGGCGATTGCCACACTGTTTATTCTAGACGCTGTAAAGTTATCTCGCGGAATTCAGGAAATGAAAGACCTGTTTGAAATTTTTTTTAACGATATTAAAATGTTTATGCCTCCAAAATAAAAAAATCTTGGAACTAACATTTATTACCATTTTTTTATGTGTATACTGTGTTGTCATCAATAAAGTCTGCTTGGTGATATTTGCAGCATCATTAACATTTTTTTATGTGTATACTGTGTGTTGTCGCTAATAAATTCTGCCTGGTGAGATTTGCGCCGGCGAAATGGAAAAGTACTGTTTATTATTATTATTTTAATTTCGAAAAATCTCCAGCAGCTTCAATTTTTAATTCTCTCGTGCCTGCAGCTTAAAATAATGAAGGATAAAATGCAGTACTTTCTAAGAGTTTTAGGTGATGAATTTTTTTCATGCCCTAATTAGAAATATGTATCATAGAAATGTTTAATTCTGTATTGTTAAATTTATCAATACTAAATTAGATGATGCTGTAATTTTCAATGAGTTTTGATTCGAATCTAAAATATTTATTTTATGCCAAAATATATCTGAAGTATTTTAAAATATGTGTTTTAATAAAAAGAAAAAGATAAATAGACTTTAAAGACAAAAAGAAATGACGCTCATAAGGACGATAATTTAAAAAAAAAGAATAAATAATCCGATTCATAAACAATGCTATTTTGGAAATCGAATTTCCAAACCTAAATTCAGTTACTTTTTAAAAACTTGATGTAATACTAAGTTCATTTTTTCATTGAAAATACCTACTAATAGCAACATTGACATTCATTTTATTTTTTTTTACAGCATGGATCACATTTTTATTTTTCAGAGGAAAATTACATCATGACATAACATCATAAGAGAAACACTTTTCAAGGTGGCAAATAGAGTACTTTTATAAACCCGGCGTTTTTAGTTGATAACTTCATTAATTAGAATGATAGAAATTTCTAAGCAGCGGAAATGTTTTCCTTGGAGTATTCTGCAAACATTCATACCTCTCATGATATAAAGGACACTGCCCTCCACGAGGAGATGCGGTCGCAGACAAAAAAAATTCGATGCCAGCAAAAGTAACTTTTTTTTTAATATATAGAGAAAAAAATCGAATAAAAAAATTTGACTGTAACGCAAAAAATGATGTTGTGTGGAACAAAACATTGCCTCTCAGAAGAAATGAATGGCCAATTGCACCCCCCATGCAAACGTGAAAAGTCAGCGCCAATGTTTGTACGTGTTACCTGCTATTATATAAAATGATACAGAAGAAAGTTCTGTGATATGGCCAAAGCATGCTATGTTTTTATAATAATAATTTTGTTTTAATTCTGAATCTATATATATAATAAAATAAGATGTTTGTGTGTCTGTGTCTGTGTGTGTGTCATTGTGTATGTATATCCTGAGCCTTTTAGGAAAACGGCAGATCGCAGAGCTACACAAATTTGCATGGAGGTTCGTAATGACCTCCCCTGATGCACCTCGAAGCCGGATTTTCGAATTTCTTATTCGTTTTCTTTTAATTAATTAAAATGTGAAAAAAATAACCTTCTAATTTCTGATAAATTAGCCATTTAAATTTTATCCATAATTTAATTGTTGCCATTTATTATTATTTTTTTTTTCGACAGAATAAAAGAAAAGAAAAAGTACATTTATTTAAAACGAGGAAAATAAATAGAGTTCTAACAACCACGTGACTTTCTTCTTAGTAACCGTACTTTGCTGAAGGACAACGCTAATTTTTCCATGCCTTTGGAAGCGTAGTAGTCGAATTTTTTTATGCTTTTGCAAATACATTTACAATACTGTGTTACAATAAATTTGTAACACTATTCCGCATTGATAAAATGGATCAGTGAGGTCAACTGTCCCTCAGCAAACATGCTCAGGACGTTAGAACTCTATTAAATAAATTAGAAAATAAATTAGAAATATCAGTCGTATCGTTGCAAATAAGATGCCAAATGAAAGAAGCAATTTTTGTAAATCCAACGGATTAAACAGCTTATCGATCGGACAATTAGATTTTTTAAAATTAACTAAAGTATGAATTTTAGGTGGCAACAGCAGAAGATTGTATGAAACCATTTTCTCTTTTAAATAGATTATTTACACTCTATGAACCATATTTTTATTTTATCAGTTTCATTAATCCGCGATCCGCGTTTGTAATGATCGATAGATGGCGCTCTCTGAACTGCAGTTGTTAGTAAATATAATAGCCACGTGTATTTATTATTGTTCTTTCTCCGCCATTACATCATGGAAAATCGATTGCATAATATGATGATATGCAGTGGTGTGATAATTTCACCTTAGCCCACCAGATGGCGAGCATTTCATCACAATCGCGGATTGTAATGAAATGCTCGCCCTCTGGTGGGATAAGGGGAAATTACAATAAACATGCTTTAATTCGAATTCCATCAAGCCGCCATTGCTAGCCGATGTTTAGTTTCACGTATATTTATTGAATAAAAATGAATAAATCCGGTAAAAAAGATAACACATACTGTTGTGTGCTCCAGTGTAACTCCAAAGGACCAAGAAATCCAGAATTAAGCTTCCATTTATTTCCAAATGACAAATTTAAAATTTCAGTTGCTTCGGCTAATGGAAGTAAAGAATTAATCAGAAGATTTGAAACTAATATTTGTTCAGCTCCAGTTAAATATCTACTTCCGATCGAACTTTGAATAAACTGAAATATTTTTTTCCAAAAGCAATCAATTTTCCATGATGTAATGGCGGAGAAATTACAGTACGAATATTAAGTAGAATAACAAAAAGAACAAAAATAGATACACGTGACTGTAATATTTACTAACAACAAGAGCTGAAAAAGCGCCATCTATCGATCATTACAAACGCGTATAGATCCTCCTGGACGATTTTTTAAATTTTGGTGTTGAAGTACACAGAATGTTTTTCGACAAGAAGTTTAATATCCGCGTTTGTAATGATCGATAGATGGCGCTTTCTCAACTGCAGTTGTTAGTAAATATTGCCACGTGTATTTATTATTGTGCTTTCTTGTTGTTCTATCATTGTTTCAGCGTGAAAGCTATCAGTGGTATGATAATTTCACCTCAGCCCACCAGAGGGCGAGCATTTCATTACAATCGCGGATAGCAACAGCCGTTTTAATCTAAGTAGCGCAACAAAAATATAAATAATTATAAGATAAAGAACTTTTTATAAACCATGTTTTTAAATTTTCTGTAGAATCATAGCTATAGAACTAACTACATTAGCACTTTATCAATGCGCATTGTTACGAAATTGTAAATAATTGTATTTATTTTTGTATAAATTCTTTCAAAGAGGCTTAGTAAGTTGATAAAAATGTCAATTTTCTGCATTTCTAGCTCTTTTTCGCGTTAAAATAGCTAAATCTTCCCTTTAAAACGCATTAAAAAGCTCCAATAGGCAGGTAATGAATTTGGCGACTATAGAAAGGAGTTTATAGAAAAAATGCAGTTTTAAAGATAGCAAATTTATTTCAGAAAGCACTATTTTAAACCTAAAAACCATTAAAAAAATAAACAGAATAGGAAGGATTCTTATATATAAACAAAAAGGTGTCTGATAAAATTATTAGCAAAATAGTCTTCCCCTTTTCAAAAAAAAAAAAAAAAAAAATCCATCGCTAATATGGCGACAAAAAGTCAAAAGCCGGCAATAGAGCAACATAATAAAGTTGTGTAGCACGATAATGTTTACCTATTTATTTATTTTTTAATATACTAATAACTATGCTAATTCATCATACAAATAAATGAGCCTCTGTATGTGACTGCACTTGCATGCAGTCGAACAGCAATATTGGTATCGCGTCATAACATCGCCGGAAAAAACATCGTGCGTCAAAACGTAGACGTCAAAACATCGCTGACAGAAACATCGCCAAAGAATAAGTTTTATTTCTACATATAATAAAAAGTGTCTATTTTTACTTCCTTATACAAAGTATAAGGAAGTATAGTAATCCCGATTTGCGAAATGGATTTTGTATTTCACATTGCTCGAAAACGAATGATCGCTGAATGTTGCTAATTTATACGTGTGACTTTCATGATGTCTAGTTGCACACCTGCAAGTGTCATCTTAACACGAGCTCTCGTTTTAGAGATATAAGGGATTTTACACGATTTTTCGTGACGTCTGTATGTGTGTGTGTGTGTCTGTGTGTGGGTATGTCGCCTAACTCAAAAACGGTTGGACGTAGAAAGTTGCGAATTGGTACATAGGTTTGTTATAACATCTAGTTGTGCACCTCCCTTTTTGGACGTTGTATGATTTTCCGTTTTGGAGATATTTAGGAAAATTAGGTTCATAATGACAAAAATTTGGCCATAATGTATCAAAAAACGGTAATAACTCAAAAACGGTTTAGACAAATCTTGCAATTTAACTGACTTTCCAATTAGCTAGACATTTGAAACTTTCAGAAAAGCTCAAAACACGTTGACAATGCATTTTTTAAATATTTTTAGCCAACTGTTTCCGATACCTGCTGCCTTCAGCAGCGTTTATGCGATTCAACAGAAAATTTATTTAACTAACTTCCCGACTAGCTAGACATTTGAAACTTTCAGATTAGATCAGAACACGGTGAAAATGCATTTTTTAAATACTTTTAGCAAACTGTATAGGGTCCCTGCTGCCTTCGGCAGCGTTACCAGTTCAAATCTTGGAATCGATTTGTAACTAACTTCCCGACTAGCTAGACATTTAAAACTTCCGGAAAAGCTCAAAATACGGTGACAATGCATTTTTAAAATATTTTTGGCCAATTGTTTCGGGTCACTGCTGCCTTCGGCAGCGTTTACATGGTTCAAGTTCAACAGAAAATTTATTTAACTAACTTCCCGACTAGCTAGACATTTGAAACATTCAGAATAGTTCAGAACACGGTGAATATGCATCTTTTTAATACTTTTAGCCAACTGTTTCAGGTCCCTGATGCCTTCGGCAGCGTTTATATGGTCCAACAAAAAAAATATTTAACTAACTTCCCGACTAGGTAGACATTTGAAACTTTCAGAATAGTTCAGAACATGGTAAAATTCCTTTTTTTAATGCTTTTAGCCAATTTTTTCGGGTCCCTGCTGCCTTCGTCAGCGTTACCAGTACAAATCTTGCAATCAGTTTTTAGCTAACTTTCAGAAAAGCTCAGAACACGGTGATAATTCATTTTTTAAAAATATTTTTAGCCAACTGTTTCGGGTCCAATGTCAATGTCTTTTAACATTATGTATATTTCTAAAAGTGTATAAGGAAGTCATGTGGTGCCCACATCAGATTTTTTTTCTGTGTGTATGTCGGTCGCTTTGTGGACAAACGGATGCTAGCAAAAATATAAAAGAAATTACACGGAGGTCTGTTTTGACCCCTCATGATGCACCTCGGAGCTTGATTTTCGAATTTTTTTTATTATAGTTTTAAAATTTATTAAAATATGAAATTTGACTTCGTTCTATGTTTTTCCGACGATGTTATGACGCAGTACCTCTTGCCAATTCTCCTCGCAGGCGATTTTGTTTCAATAACAGACATCTTGTCTGGAATAAAAGATAATTATATTTTATTCTTTAAGATATTGGGGTAAAATTAAGAACGCCGTAAATAGCATATTCATTTTTTTCGATACTATCTATTTCGAAACTGTTATCTAATAAGCACCTAAATGGAAGACTATTGGTAAACCAATGTCGCAGGTAATAGGGACAGGCGCCTGAGTTTTAGCGGGTGACCAAATCGCTGCCGAAGTCAGCAGGGACCTGAAGCGAGCTTTTGAGCAATTTTAGTATTTTGTTTTATTTTATTTTTATAAAGCTATATAGAAAAGAGTGTCCTTTAAATTCAGTGACCAGCGAAGCGGGCTAAGCCTGCTAGTAATAAATAAACTTCGTCAATAATTTCGCCTACAAGGTGCAAGGGTCAAATTTCGAAAAATTCAAATTTATTTCCAGGGACGTTCTCCTTAACACATTGTCGGGGACTTTCCATGGAACATTTTGTGGGAGAGGTTTTTTCGTAAAATGAAATGCACTTGGTTATTTCTTCTTTCTCTAATGATATAATTTATTTGATAAAATATTGTTGATTTGTCCATTTGTATGTATGTCCGGCTATCTTTTCAGAAACCAATGAATAGAAAAAAGAGGATGGTATTAAAAGATACGAAATTAACCCAATAATTCCGAGTTGACAATATAAATTAAATTATTCTAATTAGCTTTAAAAATATTACTAAAAACTTTATAATAGCTTTAGAATTGAAAAATGTTTAATTTCAAGCTGATGGCAATAAAAGAAAAATCTTTACCGTTTTATTTTATTTTATTTCCTTTTTAACATACTAGGGGTCCCTGTCCCTTGCTCGCTCCACTCACCAACCCCCGATGGAGGCCCGGCTTTACTCCCCTCCTCCAGATCCGTTTCACTCTTTAATTCCTGCAAGATTCTACCCGACTGTTCACAGCTTTGCCTTTCATTGAATAGAAATATTAATAATACATAGAACAATATTATAGAAATCCACTTTATTTTATATCACGTTGAAATACACAATATTTGATATTATATCGTTCATGCTATGTCGAAAGTCTGTTTTAACGTTTGACAACTTAAAGACAATTTGACATTATTTTGGGTGAAAACATATGCTAGACAGCTAGACACACAAAATAAATAACGACAGCACTAACTTTTTTGAAGTGGAAACTTCTTTAGGCGCGTCGAGCACTTTTGGGTGAACAAAAATCATGAAACTCGTGTCATCGTCAGCGAACGCTTTCCATTTGAAGTGAAAACTTCTTTAGGCGCGTTGAGCACTTTTGGGTAAACAAAAAGCATGGAACTCGCGTCATCGTCAGCGAACGCTTTGAAATTCTGCAGGCGTTCGTTACCATGACAACTCATTCACCCCGTCTAGTCGGGAAGAAACATATTTTTTACCAATTGACATCACGTGGTTTTTCTACTAGGAATAAAAATTGCAAATTTCAAAATGCTTCAATTTTCTTCTAAGTTCTTTCAAACTTTCTGTGCGCCATTAATAGCACAGGGGATAGTTGCAGTTCAAATTTCATCGATTTTGGAAAAAGTTTACATTTTAATTGGAAATTAAATTTTATTCTAATACGCATATTTCAAATTCTAATTATGGTTAAGTTATTTTTAATACATCATTCGAAAGATATTTTAAAGTACTTTTATATTATAAAAAGTGGAATTCGAGATTTCAGCTGATTTACACGTTTTGAGGTGTCCTGAATGGGTTTTCTTTTGTATCTCAGCTACTAATTAAAATAATTTCATAAGTAATACATCATTTGATAGCTTTGTTGAGCTGGAATCGAACAGTAGCTTACAAAAATTTCTACCGCCAGATGGCGCTATAATATTTTAAAATTTCAATATTTCAAATTTTAATTATGATTAAATTGTTTTTAATACATCATTCGAAAGATATTTTAAAGTTCTTTTATATTATCGAAAGTGGAATTCGAGATTTCACCTGATTTACACGTTTTGAGGTCTCCTGAATCGGTTTTCTTTTGTATCTCAGCTACTAATTAAAATAATTTCATAAGTAATCAATATTTTTACCTAATATACGGCTTAGTTCATTTAATTTGGGTAGCTACAAATATTGTGCCGAATCATATAATACAGATCATAAACACTTCTTTACAAACCAAAACTAATTCGAAAATAATAATCTAATAGCTCGACGATACAATTCACAAGTTACTTAGTTTTGACTTCTATCGGCAGTCCCCAAAGACTGCTTTGATATATTTTTTTTTCTTTTAGAACAGAGAGAAATTTTTAACATGTAAACCATTTAGTATTACAGCTTTAGCATATGACCCCTTTGCAGACTTTTAAGTTTTTGCCATTATTTGGTGAGGGATTTTTGTGTATTATTGCTTGATTAAAGAAATTAGGAACTTTTTTTTTTTCGAATGCCTATTGTTTTTATTATTGAATTACTTTAGCTAATTTGGACAATATGTAGCACTTTTCATTTATTTCCAATGTACACCTAGGTTTAATTGGTTCTTGCAGCAGTACAGATGCCCCTTTCCAAAATGCATTTTTGCTAGAATATGATTCAGTCAGACACACTGAAAATAAATATCTTATGTGGTTATTGTAAATATTTTAAACTTTTCATTATTGTTAGTAGTATTAGTACGACAGGACTATTTCTTTCAGACAGCGATTTTGCTTTGTCGCCATTTATTGTATTACACATTGAATTCGCCAGATGCCCACCTATATTCAATTTTACCATTTAATTTTCTTAACTATCTTAAAATACTATGTTAAATATGGGAAAAAAAAAAAAAAAAAAACTTTGCATTTTTCAAAACCTACTGATAAGTGAGAAATTTATCCCTTGATTGTGTAAAAACGAACTACCGATTTCGGTATCCGAGACAGACCATAAATTGGATGTTTGTTTGTTTGTTTTTGGATATTTGTTGGCTGTATCTTCTGAATAAATATTGATGATGGCATCTGAATATTTCCTTTCAAATGATATAGTTGGTTAGTTCAGGAAAATTGATAGGCGTTTTGTATAAATAGCTCAATTTCAGGTCTCACAAGCCGTTCCTTCTTTAAAAACGGCTGTACGAATTTTTTTCAAACTTGCCATATTAACTCTCTTTTAAATATTTTAACTCGCTATGTAACCTTTGTTTTATATGTCTTTACATATGTATTAAGTTTCTCTTACCGGAAAAAAAATTAGGTAAGTGGTATTAAATATTGTGCATTTCAATTTGACATTGAATATAGGAATAGCTACAACATTTTTGGCTTGTGTTATGCACTATTTATATTTCTATTCAGTGAAAAGCAAAGCAGCGAATAAGTGAGCAGAGCATCGCAGGGGTTGATAAATGAAGCGAGGCGGGGGTTGGTGAGTGGAGCGAGCAAGGGGCAGAGCCCCCTTGTATTTTATAAAAAATAATCACAGAACTGGCAATTAAAAGTAATAGGTACAAAACTTTGAATAAATATCATAAACTGCAAGAACTCGTGTCAATTGTTTCGAATGCAGCCCTCGTGTCTAATTTGTTCGTCTGACGAAGGGTCGTGTCTTCCTTCGACACGAAACAATTGACGCGAGGTCTTGCATTTTATTGTATTTATTCAAAGTTTTGTACTTACAAGGAAACATTCAAAAGGTGTCGTCTTCAAAAAATATTGAAAAAATTACATGTGATTCTACTCTGCCTAAAACACCAGAAAGTGAAAAAATTATCGGCTGAAATGAATTATAGTGACCACAAAAAATTATCAAAGTTAAGCATATTTGGCGATTTCACATTGGTAGGCGATTGATTTTGAGTACTTGGCAGAGAAATAAAACACGGTTCTGTTCGTACACGGAAATCTCGGTGCTTGCGAATTGAACGCCTAACAGCGCTAAATCGCCAAATATGCTTAATTTTGATAATTTTTTGTGGTCGCTGTAATTCATTTCAGCCGATAATTTTTTTCACTTCCTCGTGTTTTATGAAGAGTAGAATCAAATATTTTTTTTTTTTCAATATTTTTTGAAGACGACGACACCTTTTGAATGTTTCCTTGATAGTTTTATTTTGCTAAATGTGAAGTTTAAAAGTTAAAATGTCTACATATGTTTCCAAATCATTCGGTATCTTTCTCAAGACTGATACCGAGTCTTGAGAAAATTAGTCTTGAGACTGACGCCAAGTCTTGAGAAAATCAATCTTAAGAAATGCACCGGGGTATCGAAACATATATTAACATTTTAACTTTGTAACTCACACTTTTAGCAAAATAAAACAGTACATTCTTATATCGAGTGCTCTAGTTATATTTATGTAGAGAAAATGATTTATTTGCTTAATTTTGGATGCACCTGTACATTGTCTGTAAATTATATAAGCACCAGGTAGAGTACTTAAGTTTTGCACTGTAAAAGAAACACAAAGCATCTCTTAAAATATACTTTTAGAAACTTCCAGATATAGCCCTTAAGAAACCCGAATTATTTTGAGTGGCTTTGTAAACGTATGATGATTGCTTTTCATGTCATATTTCATTTTGTTTAGTGCAAACTGAAAATATCAACATGTACCAAAAGAAAGTTCAGTCATAGATGCAATGTATTTGGATATTTTAGAATATCTCTGTAAACGAACTATTTGTCTGATTTCAATCAAATGCTTCAAATAACATCTCTGTTTCATAAAGATTTAGAATACCAAGTTTGGACCTATAACTTATATTCTTTTTTGAGTTGTGTTTATAACAGCCTCACAATCAGGCACACAAACGAACCACGAAAAACATGATTTATGGATTCAGGAAAACTCAAAACGTGTAAATATATCAAAATTTAATTTCGAAAATTCGACCCCAAAACAGTATTTTCTCTAGCATATATGATTAAAGAGAATGTAGAAAGGATCAAATGAGTTGATCTATGAGAGTAAACTTAATTTTTATTAGTCAAAATCTCTTATCTACTTTTGCATGTAATATTTTTGTTATTCTAACAGACTAAAATATCAATTAAGTAAATAAAAAGTAACAGATTGTTATTATTAATATTATCCACATACTTTTCATTACTGAATGTTGTAAATTTAATCTTTTGATAATGCCCTGAAAACGCTTTGTATTTAAATTGTTCTATTTGTCTATTCTTTTGCGAAATAGCAGTGTATCGCTTATATTTATTAAAGAATATCGGCGCATTTTCAAACTGACTGAACAATAACTGAATGTTTATATAATAGATTACGATAATTTTTTCTATTCAGTATTTCAGTTTCAATGAATAGTCATTGTAACAAACCTTCATTACTTGATGGGATTTTTCTGTACTCTTTTGTAAGCAAAAGTTTCGTGCATTCTTAATTATTGCGGGATATTATTACATTTAGTATTTGCAGGGGAGAATTTTTAAACTGCGGTTGATTAGTAAACAATGTTTTAATATTATCTGGTTCACTTCAACAATGGGATTTCCACATTTTCCAAAATAAATATCCTATATTTTAACTAAAGTGCATTATATAATTGGTTATTTTCTTTTGCTTCATCGTTCACTTTTCTTTACTTATATTTCATTAAAGGGCATTCCAGTAAGCGTAGTAGTAGACAGATTGCAATCGAAGTCAGGTAATTTTTTCGAGTGCATGAAGTACAATTTCGAAAATGTTGCGGATGAAGAAACAGACTGCTTTTCTAAAAATCTTAAGAGTTCTTTTCGTCGTGGTATGTCTTGGCGGATTTCTATATCAGACCTCCCAATTTTTGTTTCTGTATTGGACTTATCCGACCGTGGTGGATATTCAGCAAATAGAACCATCGTACCTGGAAATGCCATCTTTTTCAATCTGCAATACCCTTGGGTAAGTTGGGTCCTGTAGAGTGTACGGTTATCAACTTTTTGTTTCTTTGGGTGCAACTTAAGTATACACCCACAGCTGAATTTGGCGATTTTTCTTTGGCGTCGTTTTGAACGATAACGATGTCGTTCTGGATTGTTTGCGATATAATATGGTATGGCAGCCTATATGTTGTTTATTTTAGATTTGTGATTTTATGTTTTAGGATTTATGATTTAGATTATGATTTTATCATTTATGATTTTTAGATTTATGATTTAGCCATAATCGCCGACAAAAAATCGCCAAATATCGTTGTGGGTATATACTGAAGTTATTCCTTTCTTTGTTGTGCGGGGACGGAATGCTTATGTTGTGATGAAAATAATAATGCTGATAATCATCGTCATTATTATTTTACCATATTTTTATTAACTATTGTACTCGCTTTGCCTACTAGCTAGACATTTGAAACTTTCACAATAGCTCACGATCCGATGACAACACAATACTTCGAAGTCTGATTTTCGAATAGTTTTCTTATAATTAATTAAAATATGAAAATAATAACCTCCTAATACCTTATAAATAGCCATTAAAATATTAGCTATAATTTAATTGTTGCCAAAAAAAATTTACGAGTTCATTTTCTTTCGACATAAAAATAAATACATTTAATTAAACGTGGACATTAAAAAAACATAAAAAGTTAAATTATGCATCTCCCAATAATTGACGCCATTTATCACTTTAAAAACTTTATGCACATTAATAAGAGCTCTATGATTCATCAGAAAATTTAAAACATGATATATAAAAAGTTTTTTTTTTATATTATAATTATTTGTTATTATTATTATTTTACTTTCTTTTACCCATATAACTATAAGGTATTGTTTTGGGGGTCAAATATTAGAAATTGAGGTTTTGCTATATTAAAGCGACCAAAAAAGAAAAAAAAAAACTGTTATAATTTTATTTCTTCAAAAGGTTGCGTTTTAATGTAGCATTATTTGTAGAAGAGAAATTCCATAATTAAATTGACGTTCATATTATAATTAATTAAGATATGAATCAAAAGTATTAATTAGTCATTTTAAATATCAAAATGCTCTATGGGAATAAATTTTTGACTCAAATATATATATATATATATATATATATATTCATGTAGCTTTAGATGCTTTTAATAAAAGTTAGTTGATTTTTTTCCCCTACAGTCAGAATTACGCGATAAGAATTTTTTTTTTTTTTCTGCTTTTCTCCCCACTTCTTTGGGGTAACACTGATGAGCAGCATGTGAAGACATAAAATGTACTTAAGTTTTAAAATATTAAACTAGTATTTTAGTTAAATCACTTGCATTTTTATTTAATCGACAGGTACTGCTTTATTTTTCATATCATATAACAAACAAGTAATATATATATACATACATATATATATATAAATAAGTCAATTCCTACTTACAAACACTATCGAAAAAGTTTTTTTTTTCTTTTTTCTTTCTTTCTTTTTAAGAATTTTTAATTAGGAAATAAGAAGTGTGTAGGTAAGTTCCGGACCAAAAGGGGGAAGTCGAGCAATTCCATGGTTAAATTCCGGACCAACATTTGGTCTGGAATTTACCTATGCTTTTTAGAAAGGATGGAAGAACTTTCTTTTTGATTCGTAAAATGCGAGGGATCAGTTACAAGTTTAAAAGGGGATCTTCCGTTTTTAAATGTTTGTAGCATAAGTTTGATACAGTATTGTACTGTTAGTTTAATACATCATGCATATACATAAAGTAGTTTTGGTTATAATGTAATCTATTTTCCTTACTTTTTAATTTCCGTTTTAATGACCTTTCACCCATCAATGTGTAGATGATACTCAGATTTCATAGAATTCAATTGCTGTAGTAATAATAAAGTGTAAATACAATAAAATATAAGCGTAACGCTATTTATATATGATACATTAAAGATATATTATTTCTTATAAACTTATGTATACGATCAACAATTAAAACACATAAATTCCAATTGATTTATTAACATTTTACTATGAAATAACAATACAGTCATAAAACAAGAATTTAAAATATACACTGCAAAATATTATTAAGAGAGATATGATTATATTACAATTTATTTAAACATTGCCATATTCTTATGCTTCTAATTCCAAAATCAACTCTAAAACAGAAATAACCGAATATAACCTTCTCACAATCAAGGCAAATTGCAACATAACAGCATTGTCTGTCGGTCTATGTACACTTAAGTTAAAACTGGTGCAGTTACACACAGTAGAAGCTGAAATACAGCTTTGAAATAAACTGAGTAATTTCAATTTAGCAGCGCCACCTGTCGACTTATATATATATACTCAAATTAAAACTAATGCACTTATACACTGCAGAATATGAGAAATATCCTACCAGTAAACAGGGAAAATTGAAGCCTAAGAGGGCCACCTACAGTACAATAAACACTCAAGTTGAAGTGCCTGGTTGGTACGATGCTGCCGTAAACAGTAGAAACTCTGATTAAAGATAGGTTTGGTGGAGATAGGGCGCAATATATTTTTCATTACCGATGGCAGTGGAGGGCGTTAAGTGTTTTGTACGATTTCAATAATTCTTTTTTAGTTTTTACTTATAAAACGAAAAAAAATAAAAATAAAAATCTGGTGTAAAACAATCACACGACTTCCATTACTCATTATTACACGTATTATATGCATTTTTTGGAGATAATGTGTTTAGAAGGCGTAGGAATGACTTAACGAAGTAGACACCTAAGAATTTTCCGGTACAAGAAACTTGATACACGTATAAAGACATAAAATAGAGTTTACATAGCGAGTTAAAAAATAAGGGGGGGGGAGGGTAGTTGTTTTGTAAAACACCAATTTCCGAGATTTAAAACTGATCTACGCAATCGGAATGTCTTTTAATTTTCCTGTAATAACCCAAATAATATATGACAAAGGATATCTAAAATGGATTTATGTAATAATTTTCAAGAAAATCGTTAGAGCCGTTTTTGAGATACCAACTTTAACCAAAACTTGGTATATACAACTATTGACCGGAAAACAATAAATACATACAAAAGAATATTTAAAAGAGAGTTAATATGGCGAGTTTAAAAAAAAAAAAAAAAAATCGTACAGCCGTTTTTAAAGAAACGCACTTGCGAAACCTGAAATTGACCTATTTATACAGGATGCCTATCACAGGATGACCAACTATATAATTCTAGAGGACATCTAATAGAGTGTTTATATAGCAACTTTGAAGGAAATCGTTAGAGCCGTTTTTGAGAACAGACTTACGGTCCTACCTACGGTTTCCGATGTTCCACTTCAAGTTATCCAATTTTCGCCAAAATCTGGAAAGTTCATTTGTACACTAGACCTGTCTCAATTCTGAAGTTCCATAGTTTTATCTTAATTAGTTTCGGAGATATGATAGCTAGAATGTTTCCTACATGCATACACACACACGCTGACCAACTGCCAAAAACTAGTTTTTTAGACTCAGGATACCTTAAAATATGTAAATACGGTGAGAACTCGATATCAAATTTTTGGAGCGAATACAGTACTACTATTACCTAAGGTAGTCGGGTAACGGAATAAAAATAGTGATTTATTTTCTCTATATATTAAAAAAAAGTAACTGTCGCTGGCGTCAATTTTTTTTGTCTGCGACAGCAACTTCTCGCGGAGGGCAGGGTTTTCCGCGTCATGAGATATATCAGTGTATTCCGACTGCTTCAAGGAAGGCATTTCAGCTGCTTACAAATTTCTATCATTTTAATTAACGTTATTAAGTAAAAAAGCGGATTTATAAAGGTACTCTATTTGCCACCGGAGGGAAAAGTTTCTCTTATGACGGTTTTTTCTATGTCTCTGACGTCACTTTCCTCAGGAAAATTAAAATGTGATCAGTGGTGTAAATAAGAAAAATTGAATAATTGGCATCTTTGAGATGCTCGAGAGAAGAAAAAAAAATATTTAGAATCCGCGTTTGTAATGATCGATAGATGGCACTTTCTCAACTGCAGTTGTTAGTAAATTATAATAGCCACGTGCATTTATTATTGTTCTTTCTTGTTGTTCTATCATTGTTTCAGCGTAAAAGCTATCAGTGGTGTGATAATTTCACCTTAGCCCACCAGAGGGCGAGCATTTCATTACAATCGCGGATAGCAAAACATTTAAAAATAACCGATATTTTTAAAATATTATGTAAAAATTTAATAAAGATGAAACGAAAATTAGTTTATATTTTTATTTTAGTTTATATTATGGTATAACTTCAGTATATCCCCATAGCTGAATTTGGCGCCGTTTTGAACGATAAAGATGTCGTTCTGGATTGTTTGCGATATAATATGGCAGCCTATATGTTGTTTATTTTGGATTTATGATTTTATGTTTTATGATTTAGATTATGATTTTATCATTTATGATTTTATGATTTAGATTAGGATTTTATGATTTAGGTTATGATTTAGATTATGATTTTTAGATTTATGATTTAACCATAATCGCCAACAAAAAATCGCGAAATATCGTTGTGGGGATATACTAAAGTTGTTTCTTTATTTTAACGTTAGGCGAAAAAGATTTAGTAATGAATACCATGATTATGTCAAACAATTATTGGTATAGAGTTAGAGATTAAGCGCAGACATTTTTAAAATGGAATTTATGAGATAAAATTTATATTAGTTTATATAAAGATTTAGTTTTTTACTCAAAATATGTTTAATAGGATAGATCTTTATTATGACCAGTTTAGCGATTTTAAAAATTTAGAAATGAAGCTCGTACGTTTTTCTCCAAGGAATTCATTTACGCAACCACAATAGCCATTTTAACTCTAGCCATGCTTTCCTATAGAGATAAATTATAAAATGGTGCAATAATAATGATAATAATAATAAAATCCGCAACCTATTTTTGTTTTTTAAGCATTGATATAAAACTTTGCAGAAAACAGAATTTAATACAACAGGACATTTCTTTTTTCTGTATAAAGGAATGTAGTAACTGTATTGCTAAAATATTGTAGTTTCAGCTAATACAGGACCTCATTGGCTGATTTTAAAATTTTCATTTATTTTGACGATGACTTAAACTAGTGGATCTGCAGATCAGGAGCCTCAACGTCCTATTTGCATCAGACATTATTCAATAGGTCATTTTTATTTATTCCTTATTATATAATAGTATATATTGATTCGATCGACTTGTTACCATAATCAGATACATTCCTGAGGGGGGCTCCCGCCCCCCTCAACCCCCTGTTGTATCTCTCTTTGTATACCTATTTGTATATCATATAAAGTGTTACGGAATTCTAAATAATTGCATTTATTTTTGCATAATTTCTTTCAAAGAGGTTTGGTAAGTTGATAAAATGCTAATTGTGTGCATTTCCAGTCGTTTTAGCGTTAAAATAGTCTAATTTTCCCTTGAAAACGCATTAAAAAGCTCCAATAAGGGAAGAAATGGATTTGGCGCCAAATTTGGTGACTGTTTCCCTCCTTGGCGATTTTTTTGGCGACCTTGGCGAGAAAATCCTTATTAGGGATGTACCAAATATGGAAGCTCTAATCTCATTGGTTGATGTGATACGAGAATTTTCCAGAACAGTCTGTGTTCGATAGAAAAGTATAAAAGGAGCATTATTTTCGCCAAAGCGGTCAGTCTCAGATCTATGTCAGTTTCGTCAAATGCTTGCTTTGCTTTGAGCTTCTTTGGATGAGACTTGCTTTATGTGTTACTAGCACCCTTTGCCCGCTTCGCTGGACACTAGATTTAAATGATTTCTTTGTAACTGAATATATTTCGATTGGCGACTATTTTCGTCACAGCTTTAGTATGGGACCTCTTGGCAATATCAAACATTTTTTGAACTTCTCGAATCTGTACAACAAAACTATTATTAAAACAAATATTTTCGAAAATAGTCCAATAGCTGGTGTTAATTATTCGAATATTCTGGAAACAGTTGAAGCTGTTACTCGCACAGTATAAGTCATTATTCGATGAATGTTCTGGGACAGTCTAAAAAATAGTTACTTGTTCCACAGGAGTAAAGCAAATAACATCAACTACACCAGAGCAAAAATTTTCGCTCACTCACGAAAAATGTCCAGTTGCTTAGAGCCCAATCCCTAAAATGCAATGACTCAGAATAGGTCTGTGAATAACTCTGGATCGCAGTGATTACATACTCTTTCGCAAAAATAAACTCACACCTACTTATAACTTTTGGCGATGGGGCTTGGAGATGACTCCATCGAGAATCCCTTGGTAAGCTCAAGGTCTACGTTCCCGTGTGTCGGAGAGCTTCGAAACATCGGGAACCCTAAACTATCATTTTTCACCAAATTTGGTCGCCCACTCGCCAAGTTTGTCTCCAAGACTATGCTTTCTATTAAACATATCTTTATTTAGTTATTTAAATATTAATTTGAATTAATCAAATATTTCTGCCCGACAGTGTGCAAGTGCAGTCACACACAGTAGCTCATTTATTTGTATGTTAAATTAGCGTAGTGATTTGTATATAAAAAAATAAATAAATAACTAAACATTATCGTGCTACACAACTTTATTGAATCTCTCCCTTGGCGGCTTTTGAATTTTTGTCGCCATATTAGCGATTTTTTTTTTTTTTTTTTTTTGTATAATTTCTTGCATAAAAATATAAAGCGTTTTATTGGACACCTTTTCGTTAACATATAGGAACCCTTCATATTCTGTTTATTTTATTAATGGTTTTTAGGTTTAAAATAGTGCTTGATGAAATAAATTTTCTATTTTTAAAACTGCACTTTTTTTTTCTATAAAATTACATACTCAGATAAAAATAGATCATTTATGTGACTACTATTTAAGTTTAATTTTTTCGTTTTGTAATATTTTATAAATTTTACATTTTTCTTGAACTACCTAGATTAAAATCGCTGTTGCTAAATTAAACCTCTTTTATATTTTTCTTGAACTACCTAGATTAAAATCGCTGTTGCTAAATTAAACCTCTTGGCGAAAAATATTCGGTGTACTTCAACGAAACAATTTAAAAAATCACCCAGGAGGATCTATAAATACAACTTATTTTAGTACAACATATATTAGCATCGCAAACTATATTAGCACTTTATCAATGTGTAAAAGAAATTTTAAATAAAAATGACGTCAATTTTTGTGAGATGCATAATTTATTTATTTATTTTATTTTTTATTTTTCACGTTTAGATAAATGTATTTATTTTCCTGTTAGAAAAAAAATAAACTCGTATTTTTTTTTTTTTTTTTTTTGGCAACAATTAAATTATGGAAAAAATTTAAACGGCTAATTTTTTGCTATTATTAGCTTTCAAAATTGCTATTTTATGCATAAAAATAACAAAAAAAAGTTTTTTTTTTTTTTCGGAATAAAGGGCAGCCAACTTTCTAAGATAGGGTATAAGCTATCTCCATAACAAATTTTATCGAAATCCGTCGAGCAGTTTTAGCGTGAAACTCAGTCAAATAAATTCACGGACATTCACATTTATAATATATATAAGATATGTGTTATTGCTAAATAGTTTGTACTGTTGTTTTGCTGTTAACGGCTGTTGTTTAAGCTGTCTTTACTTGTTGAATTGAAGCTGATACTTGGTTTATAGACCTGTATTTTTCTGGAACTTTCTGTAAATAAATCACTGAATTTTTGCAAGTTTCGCCTTTCATTCTCGGACAACTTACGAACCCCCATGTTCGCAACAATATACATTCTTGATAAACGACAGTCTTGTATTATTTCCCTGAAATTCATAAATGCCAAATTTAATAACTACCAAATTTCATACAAAAAAAAAAAAAAAAAAAAAAAAAAAAAACTAAAAAGCATATCAGAAATATTTTGCGTGACCTTTAAACTAATTTCCAATTCTATGCCCACAATTTTCAACAGGAAAACATGCTTTTAAAATTCTAATAAAATTTCATTATATTTGATGGGGTGTAACCATGTTAAAATTAACTTTTAAAAAATACCGACTATAGACCGTAATAGTACGAAATTCTTTTATGTATCCTGGAAAAGTAGCCACAGTCATTATAAACGCCAATAATAAGAATAAACCTAATTATATAGCTCATTATTTTTTCAAACTAATTTGACATCATTTGGATGATTACAGTACATACTCGGAATTATTTTGTGTGGTCCCATAAATTATTTAGTTTATACTTAAACTTTTTTAAGAGTAAACATGATTTCAAGAATTTTTATAATGTATGTTAATTTTATTAAGTTCATTTCAGCATAAACGCATTAATTGTGCGCGCTTAAATAAAAATTTGTCCATAGGCTCTAATGTTACGAAATTCTTTCCTGTGTCTTTATAAACAAACCATAAACACTGTATACACTAGTAAAAATTTTTCATCTTATTTTGCGTTTAAAATTAATAATTGTTCCAAATTTAACATCGTGTGGATGACTATGTGACATTGTCAGAACACTTTTGTAAGGTCCTGTATATTAATTAGAAAGCTTAAGAGCACATATTTTCTTCAAACAACATAAGTTTAAGCATCTTACTCACGTACGCTATTTTCATTTTCTTCATTGCAAAGTAATGATATTAAAATGAGTTTAAACGAAATTCACTCCATATGCCGTAATGTTAAGAATTTTGGCGTGTCCCTGTACACAGTTTATAAACAATATAGCAGTAAAAATTATGCAGCTACTTATATGCAAAGCTGGAACGTGTACGCAATTTGCAAGTCAATCGAAGGATTTTTGCGGCCGCTATTGCGGTACATACAAATTCTTCCCATAGGCCGTAAGGATAAGAAACACTTTAGTGTGTCCCTGTACACGAACGATAAATGGAATACACACCTAACACTATACAGCTAATTTCGTTTGGCTCATAAATATGTGTACCAAATTGCAAATCAATAGCGTGGTTTTTGTGGCCGCTATCGCGGTACATACAAATTCCTCCCATAGGCTGTAATGATAAGAAAAACTTTGGCGTGTCCCTGTACACGAATTACAAATGGAATACACACCCAAAACTATACAGCTGATTTCGTGGGGCACATGAACACGTGTACCAAATTGCAAGTCAATAGCGTGATTTTTGTGGCCACTATCGTGATACATACAAATTCCTCCCATAGGTCGTAATGATAAGAAAAACTTTGGCGTGTCTCTGTATACGAACTACAAATGGAATACATACCAAAAACTATACAGCTGATTTCGTGGGGCTCATGAACATGTGTACCAAATTTCAAGTCAATAGCGCTATTTTTGCGGCCGCTATCGCGCGACAGACAGACACAGCCCAAAACCGTTTTGAGTCTCAACAGAGGGCCTCCACTGACGTTTCGGCAATTATCTATAGTAATTATGCATGTCAAGATTTTCGCGAGAAACGTCTAAGCTACTTCGGTGCCAAATTTAAAATTTCGCCAAGAGGTTAAACTGTACCATTGTTTTAGAACGACTTTTTTCAATTTTATTTTAAACATTTTTCAACTTAATTCACGAGGGAAAAAAAGAAGAAAATTTTTTATTTGGTCTAAATATACAAAATATCTCCAGGTAAAATATCCGTTTTTCGTTCTGTTCATTATTAGAAAGAAAATGGCTGAAGTAGTTTCTCCTGTACCATTGATTTCTTTATAAATTAAATTAAATTATCCAGTATCATTAAATTTCCTTCTCCACGCTCATTTTTTATTTTCTAAATTTAATATTACATAATGTATATGTAAAAAAAATCAAGGTGTAATCAGAACATATCCAGAAGATGTAGCCAACAAATATTCAGACCAAAATCAACACAAGTTCAGGAGATATCCCCAACAACTATTAAGATGTCATGATCAATATATATCCAGTAGATATCGCCAACAATAATAATTATTCAGCAGATATCGCCAACAAGTATTCAGGAGCCATCATCAACACTTATTCAGAAAATATTGTCAACAAATATTCAAAAGTCATCCAATTTATGAATATGAATGGTGATGGTCTATCTCGAATACTTCAAATCAAGGATGAATTTTTCACTTATCAGTAGATTTCGAAAAATGTGATTTTTTTTATTTATTTATTTTTTTTTTTTTTTCGATTTAACTTAGTATTGATATAACTTTAGTATATCCCTACAGCTGAATTTGGCGATTTTTCTTTGGCATCGTTTTGAACGATAACGATGTCGTTCTGGACTGTTTGCGATATACTATGGCAGCCTATATGTTTTCTATTTTCTATTTATGATTTTATGTTTTATAATTTATGATTTAGATTATGATTGTATCATTTATGATTTAGCCATAATCGCCAAAAAAAATTCGGCAAATATCGTTGTGGGGATATATTAAAGTTGTTCCATAGTATTTAATACAGTTTAAGAAATTAAATGGTAAAATCAGATATTGACAGGCATCTTGGCAAATTCATGGTGTAATACAATAAGTGGCGACAATGCAAAATCGCTATCTGAAAGAAATTGTCCTGTCGTACTACTACTACTAATGAAATTTTTAAAATAATTGCAACAATCGCATAAGATATTTATCTTCAACCTGACTAAATCATATTCTAGAAAAAATGCACTTTAAAAAGTTACATCTTTAGTGTTGAAAGCACCATTTTAAACCTTGTTGAAGGCTGGAAATAAATGCAGAGTATTACATATTGTCCTAAATTAACTAAAAAAATTCTATAGTAAAAAAAAAATATAGGCATTAGAAAAAATAAGTTCATAAATTCTTTAATCAAGCAATAACACCCAAAAAATTCATCGTCAAACAGTGACAAAAATTTAACAAGTCGATCATATACTAAAGTTGTAACGCTAAATGATTTAGATGTCAAGAATTTCTCTCTGTTCTAAATAATTAGTGCTATGGTTGTTTATTTTATGTTCTCTCTCAAAATAATGGCAAATTGTTATTAAATTGTCGAACATTATAACAGATTTTTGACATATTATAAATGATATAATATTAAATATTGTGTATTTCAATACGATACCAAATATATGGTGGATTTTTATATTGTTCAACTCTCTTGTGTTATGTATTATTAATATTCCAATTCAGTGAAAGGCAAAGTTGCAAATAGTCGGGTAGAATCCCGCAGGGATTAATGAGCGAAGCGAGTCGGGTGGAGGCGAAGCCCTTCCTCGGGGTTTGGTGAGCGGAGCGAGCAGGGGGCAGAGCCCCCTAGTATTTATAAAAAATACTACAGAACTGGAATTTAAAAGTAATAAGTACAAAACTTAACAACACCATATAATATAAGACCTGATAACAATTGTTTCAGATCGAAAAAATACACGAGTCTTTGTCAGGCGAAAAAAGTAGGCATGAACAAAGTAGATATTTGTGTAGTTTGTGCGTTATCGCTATGTTTGCAGAATGTGACTACTGTGTTCGCCTGAAGAAGAGTTATATTTTCTTTCAACCAAAACAATTGTTGGCAGTTCTTGCATTGTATGGCGTTGTTTTAAAGTTTTGTACTTATTATTTATTTTATTTAATTTATTTATCTATTACTTTATCTTACCCATATAAATGAGTAATTTAATTCAAGCCTTTTTTTTTTTTTTTTTTCCGAACTATATATATATATATATTTATTTAATCTATCTTAACCTTTTAATGAAACTGTTTGATATTATTTGATTTTTTTTTTTTTTCAACTATTTAAAATTTTAAATATGTTCAGACTAGTGTGTATATTTATTTCATTATTTAATCATAAAAAAAACATACGGACAAACACAGAAAACAACCGTCAAAAACACGATTTTTGGATTTATGGCACCTCAAAACGTGTAATTAAAGCTAAAACTCCACTTCGAAAATTTGACGCGAAAACAAAAGTTCATCTCCAATTTTATGAATAGGAGAAGGTAATAATATTTAATTTAATTCAAACTTTTTTTTTTTTTTTTGAACTATTTATTTATTTATTCTATCTTAACCTTTTAATGAAAGTGTTTGCCATTATTCGTTTTTTTTTTTTTTTTTTTTTTTTTTTACTATTTAAAATTTTAAGTATGTTCAGACTAATATTAAACAAAAATATGTGTATATTTTACATATTTGTTTGATGATTTACTTTTTAAAAACCTATTTTCAGTTCTTTTGGAAAATTATAGTATTTAGTTTAAATTTTAATATACAACAGTAATTGGATAATCTCACTAAAATGTAATTTTTGAAACTATAATTATGAATACAATACTAAGCAGTATAAATTGTTAAATCACTCATGACAATCGTTACCGATTTAATTTTTATTTGTGAAACACCCCTCAGTTTACAAGAGTAGACTGGAAACGCATAGGTAAATTCCGGACTAACGTTTGGTCCGGAACTTACCCGTGGGGTTGATCGTGCGAAAAGCTACATAATTAGTATGCTCCGGAATTTTCCTACTCCGTAAAAAGTGAGCGTAAAAACAGAAATAAAAATAATTATTTAAAAAAAAAAAAAAAACCGTTTTATATACCATGTTTTAAATTTTCTGATGAATCATAGAGCTCTTACCAATGTGCATAAAATTTTTAAAGTGATAATGACGTCAATTTTTGTGAGATGCATAATTTAACTTTTTACAATTTTTTAATGTTCACGTTTAATTAAATGCATTTATTTTTATGTCGAAAGAAAATTAACTCGTAAGTTTATGTGTTTATCTCTATCACAAATAAATGTATATAATGGGAAAATTGCCATCACGGTCATTTCTGAAAGCTGGAATCATTTATAACCAAAATTAAACGAATTATTGTGCACGAGTTCGCTAACTTGATTCGCCATCAGTGCTGCCAATTTTAGGGACTTTTTTATTCAAAATAAACCGCCACTGATTTTTTATTGTACTGCTAGCATCACGTCGAAGGTTAATCGTCTATCATGTATATTAAACATCACTCCTCAAAATTATTTGTGATTATTGAATAAAAAAAATCTCTAAAATTGGCATCATTGTTCGACATCTTGTTTCAAAAAGGCAGCTATTTGAAAATTTCAAATTCGTATAGAAAGCGTATTTATGAACTGATTTGCTTCAAACTCGGTACATATTACACAGCTCGTATGAAAAGTTCAATCAAAGTAACTAAATAATTCGATCCGCCATCTTTTTCCAAAAAGGCGGCCATTCTTGAAATCTTCAAATTCGCATAGCAAATCTATTTTGGACCGATTTGCTCGAAATGTGGTATATAGATAATATATTATATTATATCATTGTCTCAAATAAGTTTTCTAATCAACTTGGTCCGCCATATTTTTGCAAAATAGCAGTCATCTGAGAAAAACAAAGTGATAGATCTACTCTTCCAACTGAACTGGAAGTGTGGAAAATTTCGATGTAATTATTTTCCTTAATTCTAACATTACTGGTAAGGCCCTATCTACTATTTCTAATTTATTTCAAACAATCAAACATCTTTATTGAAAATTAATAGATCAAAAAGGGCCTACCTGGATTCGGCAATGGGACGGAAGCAACCATTCTTCTGAGATATATCCATTTTCGATAAATTGTCTTCTTTCTGAGCTTTAATGGAAGATCAAGTAAAACAAAACTCGTAAAAATAATCTGGAGTCATTGTTGTCTTTTTCTATTTTAATTAAATATTAAACACACATATATGAAATCTATATTTCGGCTCGGACGCTAAATTATCGTCCGCACCGTCTGATTTCTCTGACTATAACATAGCAACAGCAGAATCTACAAAAAACAAGATGAAAATTATTAATCAGCAAAAAGAGTTCACGTTTTTCAAGTTTTTCATGATTCACCACGCGTCTGGTTTATAACAAAGAGGGCATCTGTTCGCGACCCCCCCCCCTTGAGTTCAGAAGGAACCAGAACTCAACTTAAGGCATCACACCAACCCGAGGCGATCCGGGGATCGGACATTTCGTACACGAGACTTAGTCATAACATTTGTTATAGTCCCAGAATCACTCGGTTCGAAGGAATGACGATTCTTGCAGAAAGTCTTCAACTCAAGGCTTCTCACCAGTTCACATTCGCTGAACGTTGCTAACGGACTGACTTCTGGCACAGGATCTTCTTTCATCTTGACTCTGCCGATTGAACGCTTTTCCAGCCTCTGCGGAACAGGCATATTCACGTTCACAGTTTCTCTGTCGATCATTTTCTTTAAAGGTCTAACAACAGACAATAAAAGGGAAGGTTCTCATGAACTTGCTTTCTCTGTTCTCTTCTTCCCGTTTTCCTCATCATCATCTGTTTGCTTCCTAGAATTTTTCCTTTTCTTAGTTTTCCTTTTTGTGGTGTATTTCGTCATTGTATTCCTGATTCAATCTATTGGACCTTTGGTAAGTGACGTCAAGTCCAATCAATGATCTGTTCATTCCTCTTTCCTTTATCTCTGCTAAAACAGATCAGTCTTAAAAATGTAGTCGTTTATGTTATTTGTGTATTTCATCTGTAATTGTCATAGTCATCTATTAAATTCTATGTGTTTAAAATGAAACGCCTCGTCATATCCTAGTTATGGCTTAATCATAAATCTTCTCCTGCCCATAAAATACTATAATGGCGACCAGGAATAAAGAAAAAGAAAAAAGCAAAAAAAGTTTTGCTCTTATACATTTACGAATATCTACTTCAACATAATTAAAAATGAAATCTGCAGTTCATAAAAAAAAAAGAACGGAATATCTTCTACATATGTGTTTATTCAAAATCTACTTATTTCATAAAGAAAATTGGTTATTTGAAATGAATTATAAAGCAAATCGGATGCGGCAGCTGTGAATTTTATGTCTACTGTCAGGGCGGAAATGCATAGGCGCCATCGATAATTACTAGTCTACGATTTTTTATTTTTCGAGAAAGAGAGGGAAAAAGGTATTTACACATTTATTTTATTTTTTTTCTTTCTGTTCTTTTATTTGATTGCATCTTTTTATTATTAGAAGTAGTATATTTTCATTAAAATGTTTCAAAATTTTAAAGAATTCAATGATTCTGTTGAATCTTTTGATACTTATATTAGAACAGAACTTTATATTGTTTGATATAAAAGATGAAAAAAACTTAGTGCTTTAATTACGTTTATTGGACTGAAATTATATAATTTACTTACAAATTTATTGTTCCCAGATCTTCCTGAATCAAAAACTTACACTGAATTAGTAGATGTCTTAACAAAACATCTGTGTAAGACACCTAACAAAATCACTGAACGCATTAAATTTAGAAAATGTTTTCAAGGAGTAATGAATCTGTGCAGGATTTTAGTGTTCGTTTAAAGAAATTTACAACACATTGCGCGTTTACGGGCGATTCGCTGTCAGAAAATTTGTTAGAACAATTTTTACGCGGATTAAAAAATGAAACAATCCAAAGCAAATTAATATCTCAGGTTGAAGATTTGACTTTTGAAACAGCAGTAGAACAAGCCGTAACTATGCAAAGTACTGAAAATGACATGAGTGAATTACACAATAAGAATTTGAATTTGAATAAAGTTTCTGTTAATGTTAGGAAACCAAAACAAAATTATTCTCAAAATAACTTAAGTAAACAAAACGTGAACAAAACTGCGAGTGCAAATAAAAGTAAAACTCATTGTTATCGTTGTGGAACTAGCTCTCATTTAGCAAATGTTTGTAAATTTATTAATGCAGTTTGCAATTTTTGTAAGAAACGTGGTCATTTGAGTAAGGTATGTCGGAACGCACAAAACAATGCTACTCAAAAGAAAAATGTAAATGTTCTTGATACTGTAGACATTTTGTCATTACAATCTGAAGGCACTAAACCTATAAAAATTTGGGTTTTGATAGAAAATAGTGCTAAAGCAGAAATGGAGCTTGATACAGGATCGGCGATTTCCGCCGTACCGATAAATCGTTTTCGGAGATTATTTCCAGAACATAAAATGTTTCCTGTTGATATACAATTAAAAACAGCTACTAGAGAAATTTTCCAGCCCGAGGGATTTGTTAGAGGTTAGAGTAAATGTAACATACGAAAACAAAACTAGGAATGTTAAGTTATATTTGGTTAAAAAAGAAAATTTTCCTTTATTGCTAGGTAGGGATTGGATAACTACATTTAATATATTCCCAAACAATTTACAAACTGTTCCGGTAAACAAAGTACAAATCTCGGAAAATTTAAATAATTTACTGAATGAATTTCCGGATTTATTCACAAATAACGTAGGTGAAATTAAAAATGTTAAAGCTGAATTACATTTAGAGAAAGACTCATCACCAATATTTTGTAAATCGCGAACAGTTACGTATGCATTAAGGAATGCAGTAAATGAAGAATTGGAAAGATTAGAAAATGAAGGGATAATAAAAGCTGTTAGTACTAGTAAATGGGCAACACCTATTGTTCCGGTGGTAAAACCTAATGGGAAAATTCGTTTATGCGGCGATTTTAAAGTCACGGTAAATAAATTTTTAAAGGTTGACAAATACCCGCTACCAAAAATTGAGGATATATTAGCAACTTTAGGGGGTGGATTACATTTTACAAAGATTGACTTAAATCAAGCATACTTGCATTTACCGGTAGAGGAAAATTCACAAGAATTACTTGCTATTAACACTCCTAAAGACTTATTTCAATTTACGCGATTACCATACGGAATTGCCAGTTCGCCAGCAATATGGCAGAGAACTATAGAACAAATTTTAAAAGGTATAGAGGGTATTTCAGTTTTTATCGATGATATATGTATCTCAGGGGAAACGGATGAAATACATTTAGAGCGATTAAAACAAGTGCTAGAAAGGTTACGTGACTATAATCTTAAAATAAATAAAGAAAAATATTTTTTCATGAATGATGAAATTACATACTGCGGTTACAAAATTGATAAAAATGGCATACACAAAACGCAAGAAAAAATTCCTGCTATTTTAAATGCTCCAATACCTACAAACGTAACTCAGGTAAAAGCATTCTTAGGCTTAGTATCTTACTATTCTAGATTTGTTCCTAAATTATCTACGATTGCTTATCCTCTAAATGAATTATTACGTAAAAATTTAAATTTTCAGTGGACTAAAAAAATGTGAAAATTCATTTAATGCAATTAAACAGGAAATTACTTCCGAAAGGATTCTCACCCATTTTAATCCTAAATTACCCTTAATTTTAGCCACTGATGCTTCTCCTTATGGAATTTCGGCAGTACTTTCGCATACAATGCCAGATAACTCCAAAAAACCCATAGCTTTTGCTTCTAGAACTTTGTCTTCTGCATAAAAGCGGTATAGTCAGGTAGATAAAGAAGCGTTATCAATAATTTTTGGTGTAAAGAAATTTTTTCAATTTTTATATGGTAGGAGATTTACACTGTATACTGATAGTAAACCCCTAGTTTCCATATTTTCACCCGTAAAAAGTATTCCGGTACTTTCGGCAGCTAGAATGCAAAGATATGATACTTACAAACATTTAATTATGATATTAAATATAAAAAATCTGCAGAGCACGGAAATGCCGATGCTCTATCACGTCTTCCATTACGTAGTGAAGACTTACTGCTGCCGTCGAAAATTGGTAAAGTAATTGCCAGACTAGGTAAACTGCATTACAAAATTCAAGTAGGTTCATGTGTATGGAAAAGACACGTTGATCAACTGAAAAGTATAGGTTCCAGAGTACAACTGGAGGAAACTACAAGTCCCGGTGCAAATATTTCCATGATTCCCGATAGCAAGAGTCCACACCTACAAAGCAATGGAGAATCTAAGTCTGGTAGGAGGCCTGCCATTATACCAGATCCAGTGCCAACCGATCCTGCCATTATACCAGATCCAGTGCCAACCGATCCTGCCATTACACCAGATCCAGTGCCAACCGAGCCTTCCATTACACCAGATCCAGTGCCAACCGACAGTAGATCTGTGTCTACAAAGCCTGGAGAAATTGACTGTGATAAAAATATCAACAGTACTCTAAATAAAAATGAACTAAAATCTGAACTTTCAAAACTTAAAAATACTAATTTGTCTTTTTCTGAACAGGTTGTAAGAAGATCATCTAGAGTAAGAAAACCTCCCATCAGGTATGGTATACGGAATTAAGGGGAGGAGAATTGTGATGTATTTCGTCATTGTATTCCTGATTCAATCTATTGGACCTTTGGTAAGTGACGTCACGTCCAATCAATGACCTGTTCATTCCTCTTTACTTTATCTCTGCTAAAACAGATCAGTCTTAAAAATGTAGTCGTTTATGTTACTTGTGTATTTCATCTGTAATTGTCATAGTCATCTATTAAATTTTATGTGTTTAAAATGAAACGCCTCGTCATATCCTAGTTATAGCTTAATCATAAATCTTCTCCTACCCATAAAATACTATACTTTTCTTTTTATCTCTTTCAATATAGTTCATACTTTCAATATAGTTCTCTTTCAATAGGTTCATAGGAATCTGGTTCTTCCTCAGCATAAGATTTTCCGGAATCAGGAACATTTTCACAAGTTTCATATTTTCCAGTCAGAAATTTCCTTTCCAGTCTTCTTACTATTTCAACCATCTCTGTCAATATATCCAAGTCGAGATTCTTTTCTTTTTTCAGCTCTATATCATTTTTTCCTATATTTTCTAGGTCAATTTCATTTCTCTCATAAAGCATCAAATTTTCTTCTAATTTTTCATCCAATTTTGGGTTTCTAGTGATTTTAGTCTGCGACCTGCGACGTAAACCGTTCATTCTTTCTGTTTACACTTTCGTTCAATTAAAAATATTCATCTTCGGTCTTTTTCACACAGGAAAATTTTTCCGGTTTTCTGTACCGATCATCTATTGCAGTAGTAAGCAGTAAGGTTTCTACTTTTCTTATGATCATATTTATCGTTGTTCGCACAACTTTCACCGACATCTAATAATGACTGCTGTACTTTGTTACAGTTTATTTTCCCCATAACAGTCCAGCCCAGCCTCGTTTCTATTGCAACGAGACTATTGGAAAGGTGTCGAATTTCGCCCGTTAATAAATTTGCTCCTAGCAATCGATGAATCTCATTTTCGTGGTTATTAAAACAGATTTCATCTGCATCAGTTAGGTCACTCAAACAAATTCCCTATCTTTTTAATTCTTCCACACATCTTCTATTAATTGTTTTAGGTACGTTTGAACATATTTTATCTTGATCCATTGCCTCTATTTCAATTTTATTATTTCCCTTTATAGGGCTTAAAATGACCTTATATTTGTCATGATTTTTTTTTTTTTTCTAACCCTCCAAAAAAACCATGAACAATTGTTGTTTTTTCGGTTTTCTTCAAATTTTATTTTTTTGCTGCATATCTTGATAGATAATTTTTACAGCTTCCTGTATCTATAAGCATTCGTATATAATTATCCTCTAACTGATTTGTCTGAGCACCGCGAACTTGAACCACGAGTGTCTGTAAATAAATTTGGTTTAATTTACTTTGATTTGTTAATGAGGAGGATTCTATGACCGGTTGGGTATCGGATTCTTTTTCTAAATTAGTTTGGGTTTTCCTACACATCAAAGTGTTATGTTTTCCTAAACAATGTGAGCATGTTATATCCGCGTTGCATTGACTGGCAATATGAGATTTTATCCCTAGACAACGAAAACAAACTCCCTTTTTCATTAAAATGTTTTTCCTTTCCTCAAGGGTTAAATCATAAGCCCGAGCGCACTCTATGTTTACATGAGAATTCGATCCGCAAAAAAAGCAAAAAATCTCTCTTTCCTGTCCCATCAACGGAGTATCTTTATGTGTATTAGATCGGCAGCGGCAAAATATTTCTTTCTTTTGGGGTGTCGTGTAGCACCCTGTACGTCTAAATCGGGGTCATTCAACCAATTCTGTTTACATTCTCTTTCTGGAGATGCATTTTCCCGATAACCGTTTACATTATTTCCATACCCTGAAATTGACAAGGTTTATTCCCTAGCTTTCAAACATACCGATAAAAAAACTAACAAATGTTTAATTTCATAGTATCCCTTCTCAAATTCCGGCTTATTTAATTCAATTAATAAATCATGGGGTAGCGCTTTCAAAATTGCCGTACATAAAATCGGAGAGAGATTCGTTTCTGAGCCTAGGGCCTCTATGCTTCTTAATTTAGTTAAGATTTTGTCATAAAACTTTTTAAATTCTACGGCATCGTGAGAACTTTTCAGGAGTTTCATATTTAAGATGTTGCAGGTGTGGTTATGGATTAATAAATTTCGATCTCCGAAACTTTCTTTTAATAAATTTACAGCAGATTCATAGGCGCAGGGATGGAACACGGGCGCAGAATTCATACCGGAATGTGTTTAAGAAATTTCTCTGCCTATAATATCGTCGATTTAAGAGGTAGAAAATTTTCTTACATTGATAGTGGTATGAATTCTGCGTCCGTGTTCCATCCCTATAGGCGCTTTCAGACACAGGAAGCCCTTCAATTGTACATAAAGCGGTACCTCCCAAGTACGCTTTTAGATAATTAAATTTATCTACTTTCGATAGTTCGTTATTGTTATGTTTAGAAGATTCGAAAGTATTAAAAAGGAGAGCCAGTTATTTATATCTCCAAAAAATCTTTCGATTCGAATCCGCGTCAAATTTACATTTGTACTACGTACTTTATGAAATTCTACTTTTTAACTAAGTGGTTCGTGGTACGAATTCGGAATACCGGGTAATTTCCCCCTTAATTCACTAAGTTTTTTATTACATCGAAATTTACATATCTGAATTTTTTCAGCGTACTCTTCGGCTTTTAGGAACTCATTCTCAAAATTCTCAACTTTAATGTGAGGTTCGAGTTCCTTATCTGTACTTTTTAATGATTCAAATTTGATTTGGAAAACTTGAAATATTTTCTCAAGTTCTGTTATGTTAATATTTTAATCTGGTTTTTGGATTTCTTTTTCGAGTTTATTTATGCAATTAGTGATCGCGGTTCTTAAAACTGTTCTTTTTCTTTCTCAAAATTTCAGGCTCTGCCATTACTTCTTACAAAAATCAAATACAAAAATGTTTATTTTTTCACGAATCCAGGTTTTATTCTTTTTTTAATTATCTAGACCAGATAGCTAGCACATCCATCCCACGGCAGGGATGCCATGTGGAAAATTTCAATGTAATTATTTTCCTTAATTCTAACATTACTGGTAAGGCCCTATTTACTATTTCTAATTTATTTCAAACAATCAAACATCTTTATTGAAAATTAATAGATCAAAAAGGGCCTACCTGGATTCGGCGAGGGGACGGAAGCAACCATTCTTCTGAGATATATCCATTTTCGATAAATTGTCTTCTTTCTGAGCTTTAATGGAAGATCAAGTAAAACAAAACTCGTAAAAATAATCTGGAGTCACTGTTGTCTTTTTCTATTTTAATTAAATATTAAACACACATATATGAAATCTATATTTCGGCTCGGACGCTAAATTATCGTCCGCACCGTCTGATTTCTCTGACTATAACATAGCAACAGCAGAATCTACAAAAAACAAGATGAAAATTATTAATCAGCAAAAAGAGTTCACGTTTTTCAAGTTTTTCATGATTCACCACGCGTATGGTTTATACTACAGGAAGGATTCGCTTTGATTTCCTTTCACTTTTAATATTTTTCATTATAAAATATACGTCTTTATAAATATTCAAATTAGTATTTATTGTATTATTCGCGATAAATAATTACATATGGTAAATAAAAGAATACTTTCATCTTTAGATAAAACGTAAAACAGGATCGTTAGATAAATCTTTATCAGTATCTTTTCTACAATATTTATAAATTATTTCGTTGTTATTTGCAGTTACTTGCATTATCAATTAAAGCTGCGTGATTATTTATAGTTTTTTAAACTTATTTTTTAAATAATGTTCTAGTTTAAACTATTATTTTTGTTTTGTACGTTTTTTTTTTATAATTTACGAGAAAATTTATAAGAGATAGACAAAATTCATATTATTCATGTATTTATTTATTTTGACATGTAGGTATAAGTTTGAAGAATTGTGCCATGGATTCAGTTATCCTGCCTGCGTACCATCATCATTACTTCAATTTGGAAGCAAAAAATTTTGTGAACGTTTCCCTGAAGCTTGTTTTAATGGTAGTTTACCGGGAGACTTGCAGGTATTATTTATAACATGTTTATTTTAATGTAAAAATGAAAAAAAACTGTAATATATATATATTTATTTAAAAAAGATCAAGAAAAAAGCTTAGGGGAAAAAATGCACAATTACAAGTGGGAAAAAACAATTAACACCGGTAAAATAATACTGAAAAAAAAAAAAAAAAAAAGAAAAAGCGGCAAAGATGGGCTTAGTGCTGCTAGATTGAGGGACTATTTTATTCAATATCTACCACTAAATTTTAATTGTAACGGTTGCTTAATCATTTTAAAGATATTTTTGAAAGATGTCTTCGAAATGATTAAGCCACCGTTCCATTACAATTTAAATTTAGTGGTAGATACTGAATAAAAAAATTCATTCGATCTGGCAGCACTGCTTGGAGCCCTGGTTACAGTGTCTAGAATAAACAGTGTGGCAATCGCCTATAATCGTAATGTTAAAATGATGCTACAAAAATTAAGCTTACCCAGATGTCGCTGTGATCGAAGCTATTGCTCAAATCGAAGACCTGAATTTACATAGAATGGCTCGTAATTTGTAATTTTTGGGTAACTTTAAAGAGAATATATAATCTTAATACACCAATTATAGATATATGTATAAAAATAACAAATAATAAATGACAAAATGCAATTGCCAACGTAAAATGCTGCATGTGGGCTAACATTTTAACATGGTTAGACCTTCTATCCAACCAGCGGCCATTTGAAACGTAAAACAACAAAATGTCAAATAATAATAGAAATAGTAATAATAATAATAACAGTTATTTTAATATTGGTTCATATAAATTTTGTTTGTTGGGTACGCACTTAAAAACCTATCTAATTATAGTCCTATTTATTCCACTTTATATCACAACTAGCAGGCTTTGCCCGCTTCGCTGGACACTATATTTAAATGATTTCTTTGTAACTGAATATATTTTGATTGGCGACTATTTTCGTCACAGCTTTAGTATGGGACCTCCTTGGCAATATCAAACATTTTTTGAACTTCTCGAATCTGTACAAAAAAAACTATTATTAAAACAAATATTTTCGAAAATAGTCCAATAGCTGGTGTTAATTCTTCGAATATTCTGGAAACAGTTGAAGCTGTTACTCGTACAGTATAAGTCATTATTCGATGAATGTTCTGGGACAGTCTAAAAAATAGTCACTTGTTCCACAGGAGTAAAGCAAATAACATCAACTACACCAGAGCAAAAATTTTCACTCACGAAAAATGTCCAGTTGCTTAGAGCTCAATCCCTAAAGTGCAATGACTCGGAATAGGTCTCTGAATAACTCTGGATCGCAGTGACTACATACTCTTTCGCAAAAATCAACTCACACCTACTTATAACTTTTGGCGATGGGGCTTGGAGATGACTCCATCGAGAATCCCTTGGTAAGCTCAAGGTCTACGTTCCCGTGTGTCGGAGAGCTTCGAAACATCGGGAACCCTAAACTATCATTTTTCACCAAATTTGGTCGCCTACTCGCCAAGTTTGCCTCCAAGACTATGCTTTCTATTAAACCTATCTTTATTTAGTTATTTAAATATTAATTTGAATTAATCAAATATTTCTGCCCGACAGCGTGCAAGTGCAGTCACACACAGCAGCTCATTTATTTGTATGTTAAATTAGCATAGTAAATGGTATATAAAAAAATAAAAAAATAAATAAACATTATCGTGCTACACAACTTTATTAATTTTACATTTTTCTTGAACTACCTAGATTAAAATCGCTGTTGCTAAATTAAAACCCTTTTATATTTTTCTTGAACTACCTAGATTAAAATCACTGTTGCTAAATTAAACCTCTTGGCGAAAAATGTTTGGTGTACTTCAACGCAACAATTTAAAAAATCCCCCAGGAGGATCTATAATTAAAACTGATTTTAGTACAACACACATTAGCATCGTAAACTATATTAACACTTTGTAAAAGAAATTTTAAATTTAAAATGACGTCAATTTTTGTGAGATGCATAATTTATTTATTTATTTTATTTTTTATTGTTCACGTTTAGATAAATGTATTTATTTTCCTGTTGGAAAAAAAAAATAAACTCGACAACAATTAAATTATGGATAATTAAATTTAATTTTGGCAACAATTAAATTATGGTTAAAATTTAAATGGCTAATTTTTTGCTATTATTAGCTTACAAAATTGCTATTTTATGCATAAAAATAACAAAAAAAAGTTTTTTTTCGGAATAAAAGGCAGCCAACTTTCTAAGTTAGGGTATAAGCTATCTCCATAACAAATTTTATCGAAATCCATCGAGCAGTTTTAGCGTGAAACTCAGTCAAATAAACGGACATTCACATTTATAATATATATAAGATTTGAACTAAAATTGAAATACACTGGGGTTCATACAAGGTTGTCATAATTAAATTTTAGTTATAAATAGCATCTTGTTACTTAAACAGATGAACGGATTTCCACCAAATTTGGTATGTAGAAGATACATATAATGCGCTCAAGGTAACAATAAAAATTTTTTAATGAAAAAAATATCCATCAGATGGCACATTGCACGGAAAAATAGAATATGTAACAGACGGAATGACCTACAAAAGACCAAAAACTATTTAATACACAATTTTTTTACGCTTTACGCAATATTTACTATGTTATAATTTGCGATTTTTATGCAAGACGCTAGCTAGTGCTTTTTTTTTTTTTTTTTTTTTTTTTTGAGAGAGAGAGAGAGAAATTCCTTGAGGACATCTGCTGAAACATGTAGATTAGGATGACCAGATGTTCTTACTTTCTGAGGACAATCCTTAATTTTCGAGATTTGTTCTCAGTCGCCTTCATTTGTTCTCAGTCGCGCTGTTCTCATTTTTTAGTAATCCTCCTGCCCTTTTTTACTTAAAATTTTGACACCTGGGATGCTACTGACCTCATATTAGTTTACAATACTAATTCTACTCAATACAATTAAAAAAAAAAAAAAAAAATCATAACCGCTCCACTTACGAATTTGATTTGAATCCTGGTTTTGAATGACATTTTACAAGAGTTGTGTCACATGGTTAAATTAGTACTTAGTTTCTCATTTGATTCCACACATTTTGTGTTACTTTATATTTAAAATACAGTAACCGCCGCTTAATAAATTCACTGGTTTATAAAATCAGCCGCTTAATCTGATGAAATTGCCAGGACCGGAATCAGTACAATCCAATCACAGTACAATACAAATCAATACAAACCAATTTTAAAACCACTGCTTAATAAAATCAACATCGCCGGTTAATAAACTCAAAAACAAATCTCTTCAGCAGCAAAAATGCCAGTTATGCACGCTAAGCAACTTTTTATTTACACTGTGACTTTTTATTTTTGAAATAAAAAATAAAATAAAATTCAGCAATCTCTCTGTTATCATTTTTTGTTGAAAAGTTTACATTTAAAGCATACTTACAAATTAAACACGCCCCATCACTTGTTTAAGTAATAATTTCAAGGAATGTATTCTTCAAAGCGCGGTAATAAGTTACAAATTTGATTTGGTTCGCATATGATATATATTTTCTTAAATTGTTAATTACTAAAAGAGAATTTCTTGTTATTATTCTGAAATAACTAAGGAGCAGCGGAAAGATTTTAAATTTAAAAGAAAAGCGTAAAAGCGAATGTGTTTCATTTACTTATTTTGAAGTAGTAGTTAATTAATTATCTGACAAAAGGTAATTAATATTGTTTATTAATTCCATTATTTAATACCTTTTGAAATTTCTTTCCAAATTCCGGAAAAATTTTGGTTGGCAGGTCAACACATCGATATCGATACACACTTTTCGTTGTACAAAAATGGCTTAGATCTCAGCTCAGAATATCAGTGATCAACTGGCCAGTACTCAACCCAGATCTCAATTCGATTGAGAACACCTGGGAAAACCTCTCACCCTCACGTGACGTCTACAAGAATAGGAAGCAGTATTACTCAGTGCAGCAAGAGCTCAAACCAGCGATCGATTAAGCCTAGTACAAACTCGCTCCCGAAAAAATCGCGTATTTGATCTCACCAGGTGGAATAAAAACACCATATACAGTGCGTTGCATGTATATAAACGCACCTTAGCTTTAAGAATTAGAATGGTATAGAAGTGTAATAAAAAAGTATGAATAGGTAACATTTGATGCAAACTGTACGTGTATGATTCAAGAAATGAAAATACGAGTCAAAACAATGAAAGACCAATATGAATTTTCAGAAAATAATTTTATTGAATTTATGACAAAAATACATGTTGCATGAATTTAAACGCACATGTAAAAAATAAATAACTGAGTAACAAATACTGTATCTAATTCTTTGTAAAGCCCCCATGAGCTTCTAGAACAACCACTAAACGCCTTGGCATTGACTGATATAGTGGCATGAGGTCATGCAAGCTGATTGTCTCCCAAGCTAATAGAATGGCCGATTTTAGTTCATCTTTCGTGTTAAACTGCCTTCCGTTTACGTAAACACGGCGAATCAGAATACCCCATGCGTTCTCCATTACGTTTAAATCGGGGCTTTTTGAGGGCCAATCCAGAATTTTATTGTCACGGAACCATTTTTTCACGATATGTGCTGTATGTACAGATGCACAATCTTGCTGAAAAATATAATTCCTTCCAGCTTTCTTGACTACTTAACGGCGGAGGTTCCTTGTGAGCATCTGGACATAATCTACAGAATTCATAGAACATAGATTCGAAGAACAGAATTCATAGAACAGAATTCATAGAACAGAATTCATAGATTCTCCACGAACTCTAATTCGAAAGTCCCTTTAAAACCTATGGCTGTCCACACCATGACAGACCCACTTTCAGATTGACGTTTTGAACAGTACATTTCTTCGGTTCTCAAATCGTGCCAGTAGCTATGAAATCCGACCGGGCCGCATATTTACTACCTTTACTCGAGTACAAACAGGGATACAATTCGACGTTGCTCATTAGTTGGTACTTTTTATGACGCAATGATTCACCACTGACTATAATATTTAGCTTAAATCAGTAATAATCTAAAATACTCCTCTCGTTTTATGCGAATAAATGAATATGAATATTTGACAGAATTTTCTAATTGTATTTTAAAAACGAAGTTTTCTTCTGAGTAATTTAAATTGTTTTTTACCGTATTAAATTTGTGACAGATAAAATTACTTTAATAAAATAATTCTGAAAAAGAAAAATAGTGGCGCCATCTGTATTTTCCATCGAATTTTAATTATTATGTAATCTTTTCATTTTACTTTATTTCTAATTTCCCTCATTTTCCTAATTAATTTATGTCGGAAGTTCGTATAGCTTACACGCAAATTCCTTAAACATTTTTTTTTAACAATTCCTTAACAGTAATTTTATTTTTTAAAAAAAGGGGGGGGGAAAGGGGGGAGGGAATGAAATTTTTTTAATTTATTTTTTATCTTAAAATAAAATAATAAATTTTTATTCATTTATATTTCATTTATATTTATTTATTTATGCCTTTAATTCACCCTCCCCCCCCCCCACCAAAAAAAGAAAATAAATAAAAAGAATTTTTTTTTTTTTTTTGTTCTTTTATAATCATCAAAATAACAAATTTAAAAATATACATATTTTTTACAATAGTACTTCAAAACTAAATAAGTACATGTAATACTAAATACCTTGTTAATAATATAAATACTTTATTAATTAAAAGATAAAGAGAGAAAAAGGAAAGAAGGTTGATTTTTTTTTCCCGAACTTAAGAAAAGAATAAAATAATCATTCTTATCGTTCTATTTATTTACAAATTTACATTTGACCTTAAAAAAAAAAAGAAAGGAAAAAAATACTGTTGTTATTTTATAAACATCGAAATAAGAAATTGAAAAATATTAAATAATTGGAAAAAAAAAAGAAAAAAAAAAAAAAACCTTTCTGCAAATCTGACTTGGGAAATAATTACATGTAGTACTAAATACCTTATTAATTAATTGTACTTTTTGAAAAATAAATAAACAATTTATTATCATTTAAGGAATTGCTTATCCATTAAAAGTCATAATAATATATTTTAAATACTTGTATAGTTGAAAATGTATAATATAAGTTTTTTCTTTTTCTTTCTTTCTTCCCCCCCCCTTTTTTTTTTCTTTTTTTTGAGAAATTTAATGATTTTAACCCCTCTCTCTTGCATTATTTATACATTTTATGGTAAAAAAAAATTTTAATATTTTAATATTTCATAATAGTTTTTTTTTTTTTTTACGTTCCCTTAAAACGCTCAATTATAGGGGGAGAAAATGAGCAATGAAATTTTGACTCTAAACTAGAACGTTTCTTACAGTTCGATATCAAAAAGTATTTATCATCATGCATCAACTTTCCTGAACTTGGAAAAATTCAATAAACCATTTCCATTAGTTATGTTCCATACAGAAGAATGTATTCATTCCATTTTTATATTCTTGCATTGGACACCACACAATGTGCTTAAATTAAGCACAGCATAAAAAACACATAACACAGCTTAAATGCAGTTTGAGCAAAGTATAAGTATATTTTTGTAAAGTATAAATACTTTTCAAAACATAGTCCCAATATATCGAATTCTTTTGTTTGGCCCTGTAAATGAATCGTAGATAATTACGTATATATACATATCTATATAATTTGATTTGGTTTAATAACGTCTAAAGGTGTTAAACTGCACCTAGGAGAATTTCCGCATATAGATGTAATATATTAGAATTCTCTTGAATTCACTTGTACACGATCTCAACGAAAGCTCTTAGCTTGATTTTAATGAAAAGTTTAGTACATTGCAACTCTAAATAATACACATTTAGAATACTGAGTTTGCACATCTTTCTACAATTTGTTATTGAGATATGGTGCTGTGAAGGTGTTCACATATATTTGGTTAAATTGTAATTGAATTTTTAAATAAAATAAAATCTAATGATAAATTAATGCATTATTGCAATAAAAAAAATAATTAAATTTTAAGTGAGATATTATATTTACATAATTTGTTCTTAAGCATTTGGAGAAAGAATTATTTTTAAATGTCGTTAAAAATTACACAATTTTAATTATACATACGACCTACACTATTTACTAACATAAAACAATAACACACATCATTCAGAAATCTAAATTGTATATGTTTTATATCTAAATCATAAATAAAGTGTTTATCTTTTTAAATAGAAAAGTACGTTATTTTATGGGATAAAAAAAGAAAATAAAAGAAATAATATCTAACGGAAATTCTGACATTAAACGTAATTATAAAAAAAAAGTGTTCTCAAATAGTCATAAAAACAAGAAAACTCATTGTCAGAATTTAGATTATTGCATCACCGGATATAATTTATTTTAAATTACCCAATATTAATGATTTCAGTTCATAACGGTCTTTTTCTCTAGTCAAACGGTCTCTTGGCATAAAATTGGCGATTAAAAGGTTAATACAATTATAAACCGTCATTACAAATTCAAAAATTAACATTAGTTTAATATCTAAAACAAAGAACTGAAGTTGGCTTTCATTTTTGGCGAAAATAAGATAAAGCGAAACATATGACTTCCCTTCCAGATGGTTCTCCCGTGCGATCGAAGAGAGCAGACCCTCAGTTTTTGCTTTTTCACGGTTTAGAGTAGACGTAAGTTTTTTCGCTGCCCTCTCTCTCTCTCCGTCGCTTCCCGAGAAATACTTGGGTTATTGTGTTATTATATTATTATTTTTATTACAACTTATATTTTATATGTGAACTTCTTTATGTGACTTCTTAAGGATATATTCAATAAAGACAATTTAAAAATTATCAAGATTTCAATGGATTCTATTTGTTCTCAAACGCAGTGTATATTTACGGCCAAAGAATAAACTTTTATTTCAGAAACGGATAATCTACGTTACATAATCTTGGTCCCGTACAGGTTTCCTGGAAGGCATCGATGGTGAGAGAGGGGAGGGCCAATGGAAATTATTTAATCCTCTGATCTCGAACTTTTTGGAAAGAGGCCGATTGAAGAATCAAAGACATTTTTTTTGCATATATCATAGCTGTCGGCTATGCTCAACAAGAACTTTCCATTATCTACTTGTTCCTGCGCTGCAAAGCTCATTGAGATGTCGCTGGCCTTGTGTACTATTCGGTCCTGCGAACACGAACGAATAAGTCCTTCGCTCGCTTCAAATACAATCCCTGCGCCGAGAGGAAACGTGATAAGAATCTGCCATTCAAAACTGGTTCCTTTTCCAGACAGATAGTTTTGGTTCTCTTCTCGACTGCCGACTTCGGAGTTTGATGATGGTACATTTCATCTTGTGCTCTTTTATACAAGATCTTCTCAAGGTTAAAAGCGCATACAGGAGAAAAGCCGTACATGTGTTATAGTGATAACGTTATTACAGATTTTATGAAATACGAATAAAAATTACACACATGCATACAGAGGAAAGGCCATATAAATGTGCATTTGGTTCAAATCTTCGAAATTTTTTAAGGTAAAGGTGATAATGTTTCTGCAAGATTTTGTGCACAGGGCGTGACAGACTTACGCACTCATACAGGAGAAAAGCCGTGCGTGTGTGGATTCTTTATGAAGCGTTCTTTTTTTTAAAAATTTCATACAAAAAAAAAGCCATGCACGTGAACAGTTAATTGCGATAAAATCGTAGTCTTCGAACTATTGATAAACGGTACAAACATTGGTGCTCAAGTAATTATTTTTAATAAATATATTTTTTTTTTAAAGTGAAATAATAATAAAACAAAAGAGAAACAGTAAGTAAATTTTTTATTTGAAAGTTTCATAATTTGGAGACTATGATAAATTAGTTATTCAATAAATAACTATTTATGAAGTAATTTCAATTTTAATATTTCATTTTTCTTTAACTGCATAATACTTTATATATATATTTTTAAATACACATTTAACTAAATAGTTTTGCCGATTATTTTGGGTAATAGTTTAGTTTGAATCTATCGATTTAAAATAATAACAATAATAATTATGATATTAATTGCAAATTGAAATAAATTGGGCAAAACTGCTTGCTATGTTTGAAACTTTATTTATTCATATGTTTATTTCTCATAAACACAATTTTTCTCATTTATAGTGCATAATTATCACTACATTTTTACACAAATATTTATTTTATAATTCATGGCATGAACACAAATATTTATTTTATTATTGCATATATATAGAGAGACTAAGTATTTTTGCTGAGATTTGTCATGCAATATTTTTATTGCTTTAAATATCAATTAAAAGTTTAATTAAAACAAATAAATAAATAAATCAGAGCAGCAGAAATGCTTGGTACAAATTCTAACATTTTTCATTCATAATATTGGTTTATTTCATTCATAATTCTTTATTTTCAATACATTTTATTTGATTTCACGATATTTTTATATTTTTACACAATATTTATCATTTGTATGCTCATCTATTTTTTCTTTTTGGATAATAATATATGAGCATATAGAACTAAGTATTCTTGTTTACGAAAGTGGCATACTATACAATAAAATTATATGCCAAAATAATTAATTAATAAATAAATAAATAGTAATATAAAAAAAAAAAAAAAAAAAAAAAAAAAACAAGAATGCTTGGTATTAACAATTTTTGTTTTGTGTCACATAAAATATTTATTAGATAGTTTATTTACAATATTTTAATTTGGTTAGGCAAAATTAATTATGGCGAAAGCCAAAACAGTCAACATTCAGTTAATGAATTTTGATGGGGAACCATCTTTAGTCGAATTTTTCTTTGACCAAGTGTCCACATATGCTAGGATAAATAGGCTGTCAGCTGAAGAAGCAGTGGCAGTCATGAAGGGAAAATTGTCTGGGGCGGCATTAAAATATTTAACACAACCCCCCCAGTTATATAAATCAAACGATTTAGACTTTCTTAAGGAGGAATTTAAAGCATTCTTTACTCCTATGAGTTCTACTCAAGCTTTAATTGAATTTAATAATCTGAATTTGCTCCCTCAGGAATCAATAAAAAATTTTGCTCATAGGTTAAGTATGCTAGCAAACATTATTTACAATAAAATTACGGATGATAATGCACTTGACAACATTAAATTTACAAGGTTTATCTCCTCCATTCCATCTAACATACGTATAAAAATCATGGAAGAGGGAATTTCGGATTATAAATTAGCTGTAAATCGCGCTCAAAAATTACAAGAGATTAACATGAATGAAAGTATTCTCCTCAAACAAAATGATAGTGTATTTGTCAACACTTTATCGGAAAAATTAATTGAACTAACGGAAAAAGTAGATGCTTTGTCGTTTGGACAAAAAGAAAAAAAAGAGGAAGTAAACAGTTTATCAGATTCACAAAATGCTCATGTTGCACGAAGTCGACACAATGATTATAAAAAAAATTTTAAAACACATAAGGCTAGGGGATCACAACAACAGGGTTTTCATAGTGTTGTTTGTCAGCTTTGCAACCGTAAAGGTCATGTAGCTAATAAATGTTATAAATGACAAAGAAGCCAAACCCAAAACAATAATTTTTCGAGAGGAAGATTTTTCAAGAGAAATGACAATAGGCATTTAAACTACAATCGAGATGTAGAATAGCTGATGGCCTTGCATCTCAACTACACCAGACAACATCAGCACCTAATCCTAATTTTGATTTGTCAAATCTAAGTGACACTATGAAACTATCTAGTACAAGAAAAGTAAATTCAATTGCCTCACAAACTGTGAATAAAATAAATATTGCTGATAACAAATACACACAAACTACAGAAATTCAAAATGAATATATTTTTAATGTAAATAAAATTTCACCTACACTACCCTTAATTGAAATTAACTTAGCTAAAAATGCTATCACCGGTTTAATCGATACAGGGAGTTCGATATCATTGCTTTCTGAAAGCACTTTTAAATCTTTAAAAGAGAAATTAACTTATAAACACTTGTCTTCACCAGTAACGATTAAGACTGTAAATTCGAACGTACAATTCTCTTCATGTATTCAAACTTCTTTCAAAATAAATAACACATTTTTCTCACAGAAGTTTTTTATAGTTGACATTCCTAATGAATCAACGTTTCAGGCCATACTTGGATGGGACTTTATTCAACAAAATAATGTAATAATAGACTTGTATAAAAACAGTATCAAACTTAAAGATATAATTATTCCCATTGCAAATACACTTGTAGAAGATGAAAACTTAAACAATTGTAGTGTTGCGAAAGATACTGAAACTCAGAAAAAAAATCAAAATCCTCCACAAAAATGTAAACAAATAACAGTTAGGGCTTCTCAGAAAATATTTTTAGAACCTGAAGAGGAAACATTTATACATGTAGATACATTTTTTTTTGTCTGACAGGGACTATTTGTTTGAAAATACAGAAAATAATGCAAATATATTGTGTCTAGATTCAGTAATAAATAGTAGTGCTTCAAAAATGCTGGATAATGATAATAATTGTAATAAAGGCCAATTTCAAATTTATGTTAAAAATCTAACTAAAGAAAGTATACACATAAATAAAGGTACAAAAATGGGCACCCTAACAGAAATTGATGAAATTATTCCACAGGAAACAGAAATTGATAAAAACAATAAAATTGTTACTGATTCAACTACACAAATTTTGAATTACATTCAAGCTTCTGATGAAATATTAAATTTAAGAAGAAAGGAACTCTCTCCTTTGGATTTTGATGTCAAACATCTCCAAGGAGACCAAGAAAAGAAATTAAAGAATATTTTGTTAACAAATTTTGCTGCCTTTTCTAAATCTATGAAAACTTTAGGGCATACAGATAAAGTTATACCAAATTTAAAGTTCATCCCTGAATTCCCAATTAAAACATTACCTTTTCCAATACCACAATCATTACAACAAGAAGCCAAAAGTCAAATAAATCAACTTGTAGAAGCTGGAATTATTGAAAGAAATTGTTCAGAATGGGCTTGCCCCATTCTTTTAGTTAAAAAAAAACTTGACGCAGAAGGTAAACAAAAATATAGAATTGCAATGGACCTTAGAATGCTTAATTCAATAATTCAGGGATCTTCATACCCTTTGCCCAAAATACAAACAATTATTGCTGACTTATCAGCCTACAAGTACTTCACATGTTTAGATTTTCAACAGGCTTACCACCAGATTGCACTTCCTGAAGATTTACAAGATAAATTAACATTTACTTCTATGTTTGGTAGTTTTAAATACAAAAGACTATGCTTTGGATTAAAAAATGCTGCTTTTCAATATCAAGCTTTAATGGACACAATTATTGATGAAATTGATTTAGAGGGAATACATGCCTATCAAGATGACCTCATTTTTGGCTCGAATAGCTTTGAGGAAACATGCACTAAATTAAGTAGAATTTTAGAAATTTTGATAAAGTACAACTTAACCCTTGCACCTAACAAGTGCACTTTTCACAAAACTGATGTAAATTATCTTGGATTTCATATTCAAAATCATTGTATTTCCCCAATACAATCAAATATTGTCAAAATTAATTCTTTTCCTACACCGTCAACTAAAAGGCTATTAAAAAAATTTATTGGTGTTGTAACATTTTATAAATCCCTTGTACCCAACTTTTCTAAACTAATACAACCTTTAATTGATCTGACTAAACCAAAATCAAAATTTCATTGGACTACTGAACATCAACAGATTTTTCACAAAATTCAAAAAATTTTCTTTGAATCACCAGTGGTCAGACTACCGGATTGGGATAGAGATTTCTACCTTAATACAGATGCTTCAAATATTTCCATTGCTGGGGTACTAATGCAGAAACATGATAATAAATTACTTCCAATAGCCTTCTTTTCTAAATCATTGAAGCCATCTAAAAAACGCTACCCTGCACTAAAACTGGAATTAATGGCTATCTACAAATCAATAATTGCATTTAAATACTATTTGTACAACAGAAAATTCACAATTTTATCTGACAGTGCTCCATTAAAAAGATACAAAAAAATAACTAATCCTACAGACCTTACCACAAAATGGTTAATGGAAATTTCAGAATATTCGTTTGATTTTGAACACATTCCTGGTTCATCAAATATTTTAGCAGATTATTTTTCGAGATGTGACTTCACTCACAATCAACAAGATCTGAACTCTAATCCTGAATTAATTTTTGAAAAACAACCTCTACCTGTAGTACGTGATAATAGCAATGTTGTTAATCACTTTAATGATAACAATTGTAACAAAATCAAACAACAGTACACAAATTGCTTAATTTCTGGAGATTCGAATAATAAAGACCCACTTTTAGAAATCTCTAATAATACTTTTGTAAATGAACAAATAGAGGATCCTGTATTGTCAAAAATTTACACAGAAATTCTAAAGAAAGGTTTTTCAAGAAAATACCCAAACTATTTCATTCATCCAGACACAAAGGTACTGATGTATAAAAAGCAATGTCCCAATAGCTCAACATTCTCATATCTTATTATTGTTCCTAATTCACTAAAAGCTAAGACATTAACAATTTCACATTTATCTCATTTTGGATTAAATAAAACATATAATTTCCTATCAAACAAATACTTTTGGAAAGGAATCTACACAGATACATTAAACTTTGTCGCTTCATGTACACGATGCCTACAGGCTAAACATCATAACACTCTTCCAGCTCCATTGCAACCTACATACACACCCACACATCCTGGACATACCATCAGTGTTGATTTAGTAGGACCATTTAATAATGGTCACTCAGTACTCACAGTGTTGGACATTTTCTCACGCCATATGGAACTTTATCCATTAAAGGATACATCAGCAGAAAAAATAGTTAAATGTTTGTTTAGTTATATTACCACCTTTGGTAGACCTTCAGTTATCCTCTCGGATCTTGGTCCTCAATTTACATCCAGTATTTACAACACTTTTAATGATACTCTTGGTATAAAAATTACACATTCTTCTGTAGCACATCCACAATCAAACGCTTTGTCCGAAAGGATCAATAAATCCATTAAATATTCAGTAAACATTTTAATGTCTGAAGGCCATACATTTGAAAACTCTTTGTTTATACATAAATCATTGTATAATGGCTCTAAACATTCATCTACTTTGTACTCACCTAACTTATTACATTTTGGAAGAGAAATTTCATTAATTTTTGACACTTTTGAGCAACAGATGAATCAACCTTTTCTCGACAAGAATGTTGATACACATAAATTATTAGAAGATTTAAATAAAATTTACCTTAAAGCTTACTCTAACATAAAAGATAATCAAAATAAGAGATATCAACACTTTCTCAGACATGCTAAATTAAGACCTGTTGCTGTACATGACATTGTTTATTTAAAATCCGTTGATAAGTTTAAACCAAAGTACACAGGACCTTTTATTGTTCTACAAAAACACTCACCGGTTTCATTTACAATTAAAAGACTTCAAGCGCCTGATAGATTGTCATTTAGAGTCCATATTGACAGACTTATTATTGCACCACCTAAATACAGCCACTTACTTGATGAAGCAAGTCATAATAGAAATGTTAATTATAATTCAAGACAAAGCCACAATTATAATTTAAGAAACAGGAATTAAATTTTAATATCATATTATGTAATGTTTTGCAAGGGCTTGTGCATTATATGAAAAGGCCTTGATGCATAGGTTTCTTTTTATGTTTATTTTTGTTCTGTCATACATTGTAGGCAGGCAATTGGCTGGACCAATATATACTCTGCATTTTTTTTTTTCTCTTTCTTTTTTTTTTTTAATTACAATGGATGACACAACACTATGTGAAATATTACATAATTTTTTTTTCTCTTTTCTAGTTCTGATTATTACAGTTTTCTTAACAACAAATTTAATAAAATTTATTATAATTCAGTTAAAAAAAAAAAAAAAAAAAATCTTGTTTAACAATATTTACATTTTGATAAATATTAATATATCATAAGTTTAACAGATGATTACAATACTGTTTGTTGACATACTATATACAAAACTTTTCAATAGTGCACTGACTTAAAATTAAAACCTCAAAATTTTAATATGTGGTAATTACCTTATTATTAGTGTTATTATGCTATATTATTTTTAAATGCTTCATTGGGTTTGGTGAGTTGTTTTGGTGGTCTTTATCTCATCACACTAAATTTTGTTAGTACTAAGAATTTTAATTAAATATATTTTTTTCATTTTTTTTTATTTTACCCTCTATGATAATGCTAACTCGTTCAAAATTTACCCGGGAGAGTAGCATTTCATTGTGATGAGACCCCCCACACTTCTTTTGAAAATTGTTTAATACAATTCAATTGACATATATATACCCAGTTTTGCGAGGTGTCCCTACAGAAGTCTTTGACTTTGATGGGGGACGGAGGCCTGTCCCTAACAGGTCAGGTCTTTCTACAAGCCCTATCCCGCTAGGACAATGGCCATAAGCCAAAGTCGATATACTTGTTGCTACATACAAGATTAAGGGGAGATATTTTTTTTTGACTGTCCAATGGGCGTCGTTTTTGAATCTCTCCTGTGTGGAATTGCACGAACAAATTTTTTCTCACTTTTGTGATATTTTCTATTATTTGTATATACATTTATATATTATTTTTTTCCTCTCATTTTATGTTCATTTTTTTAATTTACTTGTACTCATGTGTTGTTTTTTTTTTTTCTATGTTTAACATTGATGTTATTTGATATGTTGCAGTATTATATGCACATTCAGTATTGTTTACAGTGTAATATGAAATAACTTTGAAGTATAACATCATATTTCTATACATATATCAGAACATTGAAAAGAAAATTTTTTTTATGGAAAAAATAAAAATGAACAGTATTATTTTGAAAGCTTTCTTGACGATTAAATCTGGATCCAGACTCTGAAAGAAAACAGAACTCTTCAAATGTGGTGCCCACAATGATATTTAGAATGATGCAAATTCGTCATATACCAATATGTTTCATGATGAAACAAATTTATAATGTGCATACATATATTTACAATTGAATATTGCATTGATATACATTTTTTTGGACTTATGCAGGTTTCTTGTATTATTTGTTTTTCATTGTGATTATGTGACATACTAAGGAGTGAGAGAGATTTTTTTATTTTTCTGGGTCGCCGGGAGAAATATGTGAAGGTGTTCACATATATTTGGTTAAATTGTAATTGAATTTTTAAATAAAATAAAATCTAATGATAAATTAATGCATTATTGCAATAAAAAAAATAATTAAATTTTAAGTGAGATATTATATTTACATAATTTGTTCTTAAGCATTTGGAGAAAGAATTATTTTTAAATGTCGTTAAAAATTACACAATTTTAATTATACATACGACCTACACTATTTACTAACATAAAACAATAACACACATCATTCAGAAATCTAAATTGTATATGTTTTATATCTAAATCATAAATAAAGTGTTTATCTTTTTAAATAGAAAAGTACGTTATTTTATGCGATAAAAAAAGAAAATAAAAGAAATAATATCTAACGGAAATTCTGACATTAAACGTAATTATAAAAAAAAAGTGTTCTCAAATAGTCATAAAAACAAGAAAACTCATTTTTAGAATTTAGATTATTGCATCACCGGATATAATTTATTTTAAATTACCCAATATTAATGATTTCAGTTCATAACGATCTTTTTCTCTAGTCAAACGGTCTCTTGGCATAAAATTGGCGATTAAAAGGTTAATACAATTATAAACCGTCATTACAAATTCAAAAATTAACATTAGTTTAATATCTAAAACAAAGAACTGAAGTTGGCTTTCATTTTTGGCGAAAATAAGATAAAGCGAAACATATGACTTCCCTTCCAGATGGTTCTCCCGTGCGATCGAAGAGAGCAGACCCTCAGTTTTTGCTTTTTCACGGTTTAGAGTAGACGTAAGTTTTTTCGCTGCCCTCTCTCTCTCTCCGTCGCTTCCCGAGAAATACTTGGGTTATTGTGTTATTATATTATTATTTTTATTACAACTTATATTTTATATGTGAACTTCTTTATGTGACTTCTTAAGGATATATTCAATAAAGACAATTTAAAAATTATCAAGATTTCAATGGATTCTATTTGTTCTCAAACGCAGTGTATATTTACGGCCAAAGAATAAACTTTTATTTCAGAAACGGATAATCTACGTTACAGGTGCCATAAACAAACTGCTGAATACTAAATTTTCGGATTGAGGAAACCTCAAAACGTATAAAAAATGCAAAAACACATTTCAAATTTTCACCTAAAAACGTACTTTTCCCTCTACTGTATGGGTAAGAAAAAGTAATAACATGAAATAGTAAAATTTTTTTTTACCATAAAATGTATAAATAATGCAAGAGAGAGGGGTTAAAATCATTAAATTTCTCAAAAAAAAAAAAAAAAAAAAAGGGGGGGGGGGGGAGAAAGAAAGAAAAAGAAAAAACTTATATTATACATTTTCAACTATACAAGTATTTAAAATATATTATTATGACTTTTAATGGATAAGCAATTCCTTAAATGATAATAAATTGTTTATTTATTTTTCAAAAAGTACAATTAATTAATAAGGTATTTAGTACTACATGTAATTATTTTTCAAGTCAGATTTGCAGAAAGTTTTTTTTTTTTTTTTTTTTTTCTTAATTATTTAATATTTTTCAATTTCTTATTTCGATGTTTATAAAATAACAACAGTATTTTTTTCCTTTCTTTTTTTTTTTTTAAGGTCAAATGTAAATTTGTAAATAAATAGAACGATATGAATGATTATTTTATTCTTTTCTTAAGTTCGGGAAAAAAAAATCAACCTTCTTTCCTTTTTCTCTCTTTATCTTTTAATTAATAAAGTATTTATATTATTAACAAGGTATTTAGTATTACATGTACTTATTTAGTTTTGAAGTACTATTGTAAAAAATATGTATATTTTTACATATTGAATATTTTTAAATTTGTTATTTTGATGATTATAAAAGAACAAAAAAAAAAAAAAAAAATTATTTTTATTTATTTTTATTTATTTATTTTTTTTTTGGAGGGGGGGGGGAGGGTGAATTAAAGGCATAAATAAATAAATATAAATGAAATATAAATGAATAAAAATTTATTATTTTATTTTAAGATAAAAAATAAATTAAAAAAATTTCATTCCCTCCCCCCTTCCCCCCCCCCTTTTTTTAAAAAATAAAATTACTGTTAAGGAATTGTTAAAAAAAAATGTTTAAGGAATTTGCGTGTAAGCTATACGAACTTCCGACATAAATTAATTAGGAAAATGAGGGATATTAGAAATAAAGTAAAATGAAAAGATTACATAATAATTAAAATTCGATGGAAAATACAGATGGCGCCACTATTTTTCTTTTTCAGAATTATTTTATTAAAGTAATTTTATCTGTCACAAATTTAATACGGTAGAAAACAATTTAAATTACTCAGAAGAAAACTTTGTTTTCAAAATATAATTAGAAAATTTTGTCAAATATCCTTATTCATTTATTCGCATAAAACGAGAGGAGTATTGTAGATTATTACTGATTTAAGCTAAGTATTACAGTCAGTGGAGAATCATTGCGTCATAAAAAGTACCAACCAATGAGCAACGTCGAATTGTATCCCCGTTTGTACTCGAGTAAAGGTAGTAAATATGCGACCGGGCCATCGAGATTTAACTTTTTTTTTCATCTGAGAAGATACTTTTTCCCAATTTAGTCGATCTAGAATCCATTTTCTTGCCCATTCCAACCGCATATCTTTGTGCTTTTGAGTGAGGGGTGGTTTCGCGTTCATTTTCTTAAATTTAATGAATGTTGCAGCTTTGATAGTTCTCCATATGATTGTCCGATGAACACCCAGCTTGTATTGAGCCTTTATCTTCGCACAGGAAATATTCTTATTCTTTGCAGCGTTGTATATTCGACGTTTGTCGTAACTGGTGAGCTTTAGTGTTCGCTTCTTATACACTTTTTTCCCATAATTTGCTCCTTTCTTTATATAATTTCGCATAACACTCTCACTTTTTCCGATTTGGCGCCCAATTTCACGATTGCTAAAACCTTTACCACGCATAAAGTCGATTTCTATCCTCTCGTCTACTGTCAAAGTTTTCGCTCTTGGCATCCTGAACAAACTCCTTAAATTTTGCACTCAAGCATTAAAACTGTTTTTAGAGAACTTTAGCAACACGACTATCTGTGTTTTAATTTAATTCCGGTGGCTCTGTTAAATTTTAAACGCAAAATACAGAGTGCGTTTAATTTCGTGCAACAAACGAAAAACTGTGAAAAGTAAGAAAATGCTTAAACACTTATTTACATAAGCTTGCATGAGCCTAAACATACGTGCTCAAAGCACCTTATTCAGTTGTTAATCATATGCAATAACTGTAAGTCACATTCCTTCTTTTAAAATTTTAAAAATTCTATTTCTGGTTTTTGAAAAAGGTGGGTTTATATTCATGCAACGCACTGTACTACAAAAGGACTTTTCTGCTTTATAAAATGTAAATATTTCTGTTTTGTGCATAAACTTCTTCGATATCACAATTTTGATTATTTTATAATTTATTATTTTCCTTTCAATTAATTGTTTCCTAATTTAAAACATGAAACTGTAATCCAATTGCTTAGATACATTAAAAAGGATATGTTTGATAGATTTAATATCTGTTATCAAATTTGTACTCTCGTTTTTAAAACACCTCTTTCTTTTTAGGTTATAAAATACACAAAATTCATGAATGAAGTCGAATTAACTCCTGAAGACCACAAGAAACTGAGAGTAAATTTAGAAGATTACATGAATTGTACTATTGAGTTTGCGGGTCAAGAATCAAAATGCGAGTAATGTATAACTATAGCTTATATTTTCAGTGTTTCGCATGACTTAAATGCAATTTTTAAATGAATTTATAAAGCTGTAATAAAAATGAAAACTCGATTTTTTCATTTTTTTTTTTTTTTTTAAGTCTATATTATGTCTGATGGAAAAATTTGTTCCTTTAAATTAAATAACTGATACCGAGAATTTTTGTTTCGAAATATTTAGATGAGACTTTAACAAATATCTTTCTAAAGGTTTACATAAATGTTATGTAACATATATTCCAGTGTCAGTGTTTTAATTCAAATGGACAGAAATTTCTGGTAGATCTAGATTTGAATTTATCAAAATTTTCGATTTTCGATGAAACTCTTATTGTTATTACTCCTATTTATTTCAATTTAGTATATGTTTTGAAATGTTCTGTCTTAGTATATGTTCTAAAAAAGATCAAATCTTTAACATGATTTGATGTTTTTTAGAAAATGTCTGTGTTTGTTTGTGTTATTAAAATTTTGTAGACGTATCCGAACACTAGCAAAACTTCCTATACAAAAAAAAAAAAAAAAAAAAAAAATTGAGTTAATACTGTTTTGTTGAATAAATCCTTGTCGAATCATATTCTTTGTCGAATCATTTTCTTAGACTGACTAAGAACATGATTCGACAAGGATTTATTTAACAAAACAGTATTAACTCTACCTTTTTTACATAGGAATTATTGCTGGTGTTCGGATACTTTTGTTACCGACTGTACACAAAAATGCACGCAATTTATTCTTAAAAAAGTGGATCTATTATTTTACCTTCTGCATATATAAGAAGAAAGTATAAGATTCAGAAAAATTTAGATTTCAAGTTTTCGATGATGTTACAAGTTTTGAGATTCCCTGAACTCAAAATGACCATTTTTAAGTTTTTTTTTTTAGTTCGAACACTGTATTTCATGGACGACTCGTGCCTATCGGCCAACAGGGATCGCTGCTGTGCTGCAATTTAATTCCGTTTATGAGATGTTTTGCTTTGCTTTGCAAAAAGTTATCGATCTTCAACCACTGGGCGATACTAGTATAAATATAATACAAATTCCAATTGTTATAAAACTATTACAAAATATGAATTCAATATATATATATTTGAAAAAAAAAAAAAAAAAAAAAAAAACTTTTCATGATATGGTAAGTAGATAAAAAATAAAATAAAAATGGCAGGCAATTGACCTTTAGAATACCTATGAGTTATGAGGGTTTCAAATTAATATTACTCTACAACCGAGAAAGTTAATTGGATGGCAATTCTAAAGAAAGTTTATAAACAGTATTTCTACTGTGCATTTTTTATTCACTGAAATTAATTTAATTACAACCATATCGCTATCAATGACTGGCAGGACTATTAGTAATTGAACTTTCTTTATACTCAGGCATGTGAATTAGGCGCAAAACGCATACTAATATTTATTTTTAAAAATTCTGTATATAAGTGAATCGTTGATATACATATAGAGATATATAGATAGATAAGTTATGACTTCTGCGCAAAATTTTATTAATCATCTACATTCTAAGTACTACTTCATTTTTCTTAAGCTTTTATTTTTATGTATCTTGATGATATACTTTGTGTAAATAAAAGACATATCACCTATTAGCTCTCTTAAAATGCGATTTTGAAATAATTAAATCTTAAAATAGAAAGAATAGAGGACAAACTATTCAGAAGTATATACTTAAAAGTAATGGTATAAATTAAAAGAAACACAAAACATTGTGTTGATATTTATGCATTATTATTATTTTTTTTTTAATAAAAAAGATTTGGAAGTAATATACCAGAAAATATAACATGTATATATAGAAAACACTCCCCACTTGTATACATTAAAATTGGTGCTCATTTGTCTTTAAAAAGCAGCAAATATCTATTTTCCTTCTCTTGAAAGAAATATCGCAATATATCACCAATATCGATATTAACTTGATGATATATCGCGATATTTAATTTCTGATATCGTCCAGCTCTAATTTTGACATTATCGCCCTACATTGGCGCTGCTATACTGAAATATTTTTCATTTAGAGTAAGGCTAATCATTGTATAAATGCTATACGATAAGGCTATTATGAAAAGCTATACTGTTTTAATTTGGGTGTATAGCGGCCAGTAGGTGACGGGTGACGCTGCTATGTTGAAAATTTTCTTATTTAGGAGAAGTCTATGTATCAGCTTTTGCAATGTATAAATGCACCACATTTGATGTGTATGATGGTTGTTATGAAAAACACACTGGTTCAACTTGGGTGTATATCGACCTTAAGGTGTCGCTGCTATAGAATCCTTTTCATCTTTTAAGTGATTTCACAACTAATTAATATATTAGAATAACATAGATATATAGAAGAAAGTTCTGGGATGGCTACAGCATACTAATTTTTTTCATAAAAATAGATATTTTATTTAATCTAAACGTCTGCATAAAAGAAATTCACTTCAAATATATTTTGATTTTAATGTTGCCACCACATATTAGAATGTAAAAAACGGGGAGAAATGGCTAAAAATCCATAGAAAAAAGCATTGAATAATAATAATAATAATAATAATAAACAATCACAAGTGTGTGATTGGGGAAAAAAGTGGGGGAAAAAAGGCTAATACCGAAAGTAATATAAGGTAAAGGTTCACTAGAAAAAGTTACCGAAGCTTAGGAAGGCATTGGGCTCTGGGCTCTGAAGCTGTCGTCCATGGTTTGCTACGTCTCGCCTAATATGTGACGCATGATGTTAATAATGATTAAGAGAGTAGGGGAAAGCATGCATATATATCTATATATTAGCTTTCTTTTTCTTTTTTTTTTTTTTTAATTTATTAAATGAATGATTAAAAACCTACCCAAAGCTTAATACAAAAAAAAAAAAAAAAAAAAAAAAAAAAAAGAAATAGAAAGGAAGGAAGAAAACTAAACCAAAAATGAACGTAAAAATGGTGGGAAAAACATGTTCGGCATAATAAATTAAAATTAAATCATTTTTGTATCTGAAAATCGTACGTTATAATATTTTCGTCATGTTTAGTGCGATATATCGATGTTCAAATATGCTTAAAAGAAAAACTTTTCTTAGACAATAATGTATCCGAATTATTTTGTGTGTCTTTGTACACAACAATCCAGTTATGCTATATTTATCATTTTAAATAAGACACACTCTATATTAAACCCGAATAACATACATGAATGTCAAAGCGTTTCGAAAAGATGTAAGGAAATGTCAAAGTAAGAAATAGATTGACAAACAAACAGATAGACGCATGAAGGTAGAGAATTGTAGACGAACAGAAGTTACAAAACTTTTTTTGTAAAGCGCTAAAAATGCATAACACAACTGGACATTAACTTTACTTTTCAATTATCCCTTATATTCTTTAACGTATTTTAATATTTTTGTGTAGCCTTGCAAATCAATCATTAATGCCATATTCTTTATGAAACATATTTTTGCGCATCTGAATAACGTACAGTCGGTAACAAAAGTGTCCGAACATTAGAAAAAATTCCTATATGTAAAAAAAGTACACTTCATACGGTTTTGTTAAATAAATCCTTGTCGAATCCTGTTCTTAGTCAGTGTAAGAACGTGATTCGATAAGGATTTATATAACAAAACCGTATGAAGTGTACTTTTTTTACATAGGATTTTTTGTTAGTGTTCGGACACTTTTGTTACCGACTGTATGTTAATTCCTTTATTTTACGTAATACAAAAATATTAAAATATGCTTCAAGGAAATACCTAAATATCTTTCATACATCGTAATGTATTCAAATTTTTTCGCGTGTCCCTGTACATAAAGTAGTATTGCCGTTCACACCATCTTCAATAAAAAATATGCCACAGTGATTTTAAATAATATATAACTATAGTTAAAGAGCATTCTAAAATTATCCACGAAAAAGAAAGCCTCGACAGACGGACAGATAAACAGAATTCATAAACACACTTCAAAGTATGATGTAAAATGTTAAAAATTTAAAATAAGACATAAAGTAAGAAAACGTTGGCAAAAAATAATAATAATTATAAACCATTGTTTTAGTACATACAGTCGGTAACAAAAGTGTCCGAACACTAGCAAAAATTCCTATGTAAAAAAAGTACACTTAAAACTGTTTTGTTAAATAAATCCTTGTCGAATCATGTTCTTAGACTGACTAAAAACATGATTCGACAAGGATTTGTTTACCAAAACAGTATTAACTCTACTTTTTTTACATAGGAATTTTTGCTAGTGTTCGGACATTTTTGTTACCGACTGTACTGTGACGAAAATTTTTTTTCGTTTGTAATTTATCAAAAATTCAAAACTTACAAAGATAAAAATAACTCAAAAATTCAGTGCCCAAGTTTCTGATGAAAATTTAAAGAGCTAATACAATAGATTTACATAAACATGAACACGCAAATTCTTGGACTCTGCTAGTCAAAATATAAAGAATTGATTTCAACTAAAAATAAAAATAAAAATAAAATAAATGTACAGTCGGCTGCAAAATTATTCGAGCACTAGCAATAATCCCTGTCTAAAAAAAGTACACTTAATACTGCTTTGTTAAATAAATCCTTATCGAATCATGTTCTTAGTCAGTCTAAGAAAATGATTCGACAAGGATTTATTTAACAAAACAGTCTTATGTGTACTTTTTTAATATAGGAATTATTGGCTAGTGCTCGAATAATTTTGCAGCCGACTGTAAGTGATAAAAAAAGCAAAAACATTTTGGTGATATATTTACCTTTCAGTATATCAGGTGTAAATTGAAGAATGATTGTAATTAATATAAATGTATTAGTACAGTAGTAGACACTTTTAAACTCTAAAAATAATTTTTTTTTAAGAAGCATTCAGGTTCACCTCGCCCTCAAAGTTAGCTTTACAGCGCTCTATGTAGAGTATGATTTCCCACGAGACAAATAGAGCAAGCATCGGGCCCCCATTTTTAAAAGGGCCTCTAAATCTTTTTTTTTTTTTTTTTTTTAAAGGCATATTACATACAGTCGGCTGCAAAATTATTCGAGCACTAGCCAATAATTCCTATATTTAAAAAGTACACTTAAGACTGTTTTGCTAAGTAAATCCTTGTCGAATCATGTTCTTAGACTGATTAAGAACATGACTCGAAAAGGATTTATTTAACAAAGCTGTATTAAGTGTACTTTTTTTTTGTCAAGGATTATTGCTAGTGCTCGAATAATTTTGCAGCCGACTGTATGTCCAAAATTTATTTTCTGCTTGAAGAGGCGGCCCAACATTATGATTTTACCCTGAGGCTCCATTTCTGTAAGTCAGTCCGTGCACTCTACTATTAATGACTTGATATAAGACAATTTTAAACGATCGGTTCCAGAAAGAGATTCATTTATGATTGAAACACTGAGAACATTTTGTCTTTTTATCGTTATTTCGTGTTGCTTTGCAAAGGTAAACCAAATTTTACTTGGTTCGTATAGGTGCTTATTTCAAGCTGATGTTTTGTATTCTCTGCTTTCATATGACTAAAAAATACGTAAAAATCATTTATTTTGTTAAATAAATTTTTAATTATATAATAGCACAAATCTATTTTATAGGGGTCAGAATTGGTACCACAATATGTCGTGATTACTGGTAGTGGAAAAGTCTTTCTACAACTGAGTCATTTAATATTGAAGGTTGGTTAGTTGGGTTTTACGTCGCACTAGTGCTGCGCAGATGGGCAATTGGCGATGGTCTGGGACTCACCCCTAGAGGTGGTCCGGAGACATGCCATCGCAATTTTGATCCTTCACCTTTAATATTGAAGGAGAGGTTCAATAAGTGGACATTGGGTCATATTCTTCTAAATTTGGAATGCAAAAGGGGCACTGAAAATCAAATCGAAATATGACGTTCATATTCCAAATTTAGTGACGAGATTTGCATTTTATCGAAATATTGGGCGTTGTAAATAAGGTGTAAAGCGATTTTTGCGTAACTTTAATTTACTAATTAATGCATCGCGCTTGTGTCATGTGATAGAGACCAGTTTAGAATTACCAAGCCAAGCCAAAGCATAAGTTGAAAAAAAAGTGATAAGTAAATTTGAAATTTCGAAAATGAAAGATTCATCGTCACTGCATTCTTAACGAATTTCTCCAAGGTAAAAGTGTTGCAAAAGTATTCCAATTAATTTGTTCTGTTCTCGGGTAGCAAATCTTATCGAAAAGCACATGCAAATTTTGGTTTCAACGTTTTAAAGATGACGATTTCGATGTTACCGACTGAGAATTTAGCAGCGTTTCCCTGTAGGCAAAGCAGGAAAATTTGCAAACACTGCTTGATGAGGATGCATTGCAAATGCAAAAACTACTTGTCTAACAATTAGGAGTATCACAAAAACGATTTCTAATCGTTTACATGGATTGGATAAGATACAGAAGGCAGTAATATTGATGCATTAAGCCAGAGGAATAAGACTGAGCGTATCTTGATGTGATTGAATCTGCTCAACAAGCAACACAGGAAATGTTTCTTACAGAAAATCGTAGAGGGAGATGAAAAATGGATATGCAATGATAATTTGAAAGGCAATAAACATTAGGTGAATCCCAGCAAAGTAATAATATCGATGCCGAAATGAGCCTTTCAGTGCAAAAAAGTTCACCTATCCATCTGGTGGGGTATAACGAGTGTGCTGTGTTAGAACAAGTGTAATTGCCAAACGCTATAATCATCGATTCCTTCGATTAAACCGTTAATTCGGTTGAAAACGTCTCTTTACTGGCAAAGGTTTGCGCCCAGTCAAATTGCTTTGTGTTGAGTGAGAGGCTTTATGTTGAGAAAGCTGTCAAGGACATGTTAGTAACACAGTACTGGGATATTTTAGAGCACTCGGCGTATAGCTCTGACATAGCTCTTTCGGACAATTATTTGTTTCGGTCGATCCAGAATACTTGTCTTCCGTACACTTCCGGACAGTGGACGAAGTACGAAAATGAATTGACGACTCCATCGTGTGAAATGACGAATAATTCTACACTGCTGGCATCCGTCAGCTGCCTGAAATATGGTTGAAATATGCCTGAAATATGATATATTTTAGTGAATAAAGTGGCATTCCTAGTTTTCAATTGCGTAATTTCTAAAACGCACTTCAAAAGTTATTATTTACCACACCTAATAACACGCAGAATCACTGCAACTATCTGAAAACAAAATTGATTAGTCTAAGCATTTTTAAGATTGCCATTCAAGGGAGCAATGAAGATATTATTTACATATTGAAACAATTTCATTGAAGCATTGGAACTGGAATGGGCGATGAAACTATTAAATCTCCCTTTCCGTTTTTTTCCCCCAAGTTCACGATACAAGTGTATACATTTTCATCAGTCTATTAATGTATTAATGCAACAAAAGTATCTTTTGTTAATTATAAATATTTCAAATTAGTTAGAATTTTATTTCACTTTTTATTCAAAAATACAAAAGTGTCCACTACTGGAAGAGAAAATGTCCATTACTATGCGCATATGTGCTCTCTGGGTTATTTTATGGGGTCCCAGCTTGTATTCACGGGAATTTCATAAAAAAAAAAAAGACGGAAAATTCTGAACGGCTGACGAACGTGATCCTAGTTCGAAACCAGCAATTCTTATGTACTAGCTTGGAGGGCAGAACCTTTTGGGCATTAATGGTACTTACAGTCGGCTGCAAAATTATTCGAGCACTAGCAATAATCCCTGTCTAAAAAAAGTACACTTAATACTGCTTTGTTAAATAAATCCTTATCGAGCTATGTTCTTAGACTGACTGAGAACATGATTTGACAAGAATTTATGTAACAAACAGTATTAAGTGTACTTTTTTCATAGGAATTATTGCTATAGCGCTCGAATAATTTTGCTGCCAACTGTATTTAGAACATCTTGTAACGAACATGCTTGAATGATTTTAATAAATAAATAATCAGTTTCACTTGTTAAAAACAAAAATATGCATTAAATCATGTTAAGTGGCAAAATGATATAGCAAAATGAATTAAAAATTAAACAATGTAATTGATAAGTACAGTTGGAAAGTGTTTTGCAATGCAAATGCATTTAAAACTAGTATATGTTGTGGCCACCACATGATTTTCGTCTATATTTTCCTATACAAATTCACTCAGTAAAAATAATTTATTGAAATTATTATTTAAAAAAATTATCTTCCATGATAATGCAGACGATTTCCATATTAGAGAAGTAGTATAACACTAAATATAAAAAAAAGTGAATTTTATTGTCAATATTACATTAATTTTTTTTTTTTTTTGTTAAAAATGAAAAAAATCGATAACTTAATTTTAAATTATCCCAGATCAATGGTTCAACCATTCGTTTTAAAGGTGTTGACGAGACCTTTCGAAAGATACCCATCATGAAAATTTACTCCCCTCGATGGGGGACTTCCTCTCAAGGAGGATGGCGAGGCTCCTACACATATATAGGCTCCTACACGAGGCTCCTACACATATCTCTATTATAAATAATTCTTGTAAATTTCATAATGATTACTAAAAAATAATTCTAGATGTGTTTTAAGTTATTTCAGCCTTCAAACGTCACAAGTATTTACAATCATTTTTTTTAGCCTTTTGGATTGAATAAGTTTAGTAAATTTTTTAGCTTAGAAAAGATTATATTTTAAATGAGTTATTTGCGAAATATCACCACTATTTCAATTAATTTTGACAGATAATCCTTATATCGTATGGAAATTAAAACTCAAATCTCCTAAATCAGTAGTCGCCAATCGGTGGTCCGCAGAAAAATCTTGACATTATTTTCAGTTTTAATTAGAAACTAGTATGTTGTGGCCATAACAAGACTTTCTTCTATATTTATATCGATAAAATTTAAATCGATAGCTTTGTTTTAAATTATCACATATTTATAGTTCAACCATTCGTTTTAAAGGTATTGACGAGACCTTTCGAAAGATATACATCTTGAAAATTTACTCCCTTCGAGGGGGGACTTCCCCCCCCCCCCAGGGGGGGGGGGTTCACGAGGCTCCTGCACATGCAAAAAATTTTTCCCAGTTGACTATTTCTATTATAAATAATTCTTGTAAATGTCCTAATGATTACTAAAAAATAATTCTCTTTATGCACATTTATACAAGATTTTGCCCTATATCACCATGTTAAAAATTTAGAAAAAGCGGGATGGCAACGTAACCTGTCAGACGATTTTTACCAAAAGTTGATAGGCACTAATTTATGTCAAGGTGCAACTACATACCAATTTGTATGAAATTCTGTGCAGTAGTTTCTGAGATACAGTTGCCAGAAAATTTTGTCACACACACACAGACAGACAGACAGACAGACATTTTCTAAAAATGGTCAAATCGTGTTCTACCGCTCTCAAAACGTGTAAATCCATCAAAAACCCGAGGACGAAAATTTTTACGAATCCAATACTTTCTTCTATTGAATATAGAAGAAAGTAATAATATTAATGCTGATTTTAAATTCAGGATTTTCTGAATTACTCATACTCACAACATTAAACTTAGAGAGAGGATAAATGGAAAAATCTTTTATCAAAAAAATTTAAATTGTAAATATCTGGGATAGTCATATATTTCTTTTAATTTCTAATCTGCATTTATTACTCAGCTGAGAATTGTTCTAAATTTATCAGAACATTTCAATTCTTCAATGGTTTAAAATGTATGTGAAAAGCTTAATTTTACATTGGATTTTAATAATATAACAATATAATATGCATATTCGTAAAATTAATAAGTACAGTTTTATAAATAGAAATAGCAATTAATCATTTATTTAAATCTTCTGTTTAAGTTTATTATAATATGGAAGCAATAAAAATGTGTTCACGTTCTTACCCTATAACTGTTTTAATACAATCAAAAAACCTTTAAGAACCTGAATCAAACAATGTTTAACAAACTGTAGTTATTTAATCGTCCTTAGAAGTGTCCGCAGCGGTCCTATATTTTCACGTTTGTTTTATTATTTTATAACCACTAGTTTTATATATATATATACATTTTTTCTCAAAATTTTAAAGCTAAACCAATATGTAAAAATATACTGATTGATTAAAGTGGTGACAAAATAATAAAACGCACGTTTACGCGCATATTATTTACGTTTATATTATTTAAAATTTATTAATTTATTATAATTACATAGATTATAGATATTACTGTTGATTTGTTTAATTTCGAAAGCCGTATATTGAAGTAGCCCGCAGTAAGCAGAAGATAGAAGCTTTCAGTGGGATTAATTCCTTTAATCAAAGATTACAGCTCCCGGCAAATCCAACGATAAAATGTTAGCTGTTTATTGAAATGATAGCTCGTCATGTAATTTTGTTGTAAGGTGAAAAAGAAGTTTTAAAACTGACCACATATACTTCGCAGTCACAGAGGATCCAAAAAGTAGAAAACCATTACTCACGGACGATGCTACCAGAATGCAGAAAGTGAAGAACTTTACCGTATTATACTGCAGAGCAACCATTTAAATAATCGTTAATATCGGTAAGAATGATCTAAGTTAAGGCAATGTGTTGAAAATTATTTACAAAGAATTGCACACGGAAAAAGGTGTCAACACGCTGGATTCTACGATTACTAACTACTTTTTAGAAGCAAACACATCGAAATCTGTTAAGAGAGATGTTGAATCTCTGGGAACAAAACAAAGAGGATATTTTAGTCATCTGCTAACTATGGATGAGTCTTGAATCGATCAATATGATAAAAAGACTCCAGGGGTGAGCAAGGAGTGGAAGCACAGTGACTCACCTTCCTCAAGAAGACTAGCGTACAGACCGTCTGCTAGGAAAATCATACAGTTTGTCTTTTAGGATTGTCAGAAAGCAATGCTAACATAAATTATCTAGAGAAGGTCAGATCATCACTAGGTCCTAATATTGCACACTGCCGAACAAATTACGTAACGCAAGGTCTGATTTCCCACGGGTCAAATGGGGCAAGCGCCCAGGCCCAAATCTAAAAGGGCCCCCGAATCAGCTGTCTTTTGAAATTAAAAGCACCGAATATGAATACAAAATTTACTTTGTGCATTTTATAATAGAAGGAGGTTCCCAATTAATGATTTTGTCCTCGGCCCGTCATTTTGTAGGTCAGTCCCTGACGTAATGCTCTGACCAAGAAACGGAATACTCACCAAAGGCAAGGCATCCACCTTCTTGTCGACAAATGCCCCTGCTCACTCGTCTGTAGGTGAAGTTGAGGAATCAAAGCGATGTGACTTTAAAATTTTGCTTTCTCTGCTCTATTCTCTTGGTCTTACACCAAGTGACTTTTTCTTCTTCTCCAGAAAAAAAGGACCGCGGTAACCCAGTTGGTAGAGCGCCGGCCTCGTAATTGGACGATTGCGGGTTCGGTATTCAAGCCGGCCAAAGACCGTCGTGTACACTAATGGTGGCTGGTGCACATAAAATCTGTCGTGGCCGCAATGTCCTCCATGTTCCCATCAAAAATTATACCTCTGGGGGTCACCGAAGCGGGAGAGCCCTTCCGTGGAGGATCAAAATTGTGATGACATGTCTCCGGACCACCTCTAGGGGTGTGTCCCAGACCGTCGCCAATTGCCCATCTGCGAAGCACTAGTGCGAAGTTAAACCCAACCACCCAACCACCACCCAGAAAAAAACATTTGGGTCGGTGATTTAAAAACACAAATGATGTTATTCAAAAGGTAAAATCGTAGTTTTCGATGCAATCTGTTGAGCTCTACAATGACAGACAGTCTCCGAAAAGTCAAAAAACACTGGATATGTATAACTCTGGTAGAGGATAGTGAAGTTTTACAAATAACAAATAAAAGTTCTCTCTCTCTCTCTCTCTCTCTCTCTCATTTTTAGTAACAATTAAAACTTTGCGACAACTTTTGGTCTATATTTATTTTATGCAGTGTTGCCAAATCTGGCGGAATTTTTATTCAATAATCACCAATAATTTTGAGAAGTGATATTTGATATACATAATTGACTATCAATCTTTGAAGTGATTAGGCAAACGTTACAAATAAAAATTATTGGTTTATTGAATACAAAATCCACTAGATCTGAAAACACTAATTTTATGTATACATTACCCTGATATACAAAAATTAGAAAATGTCAGTTTTTCATTATTAATGATATCAATAAGAAGAAATGTCAATTTGTAATAATTTGATCACCAATTATACATCCAAATTCAATTAACATGATTTTTCATCATGATCCTCGTATACAAATTAATTTTTGTACACATATATACAATAACAGCTAAGATATAGTTTTCTCTTAAGTGAGGAGAAATGCAGCTACCTGTTGGACGTTATGTACCGAAATCTAATTAGCATCAAGTGAAAACGCAATAAAATATGAATTATATTTTTAGAATTCCGTCTGCTAGTTCGTGAGACATAACGTCCAAAAATTTTTTATAATGCATACACAATTTTATAGACAGTCATTTTCTAAAAATAGTCAAATCATGTTCAGAATATCTCAAAACGTTTAAAACCCTTGAAAACCATAGTGAAAATTTTCAGAAATCCAATAATTCTTCTTATGCACATAGAAGAATATGTATGTATATATAATATAAAATGCAAAATATTTTGAAAATAAATAAACCAGAAAACAAAATTTCAAAATATTTTACATTTTACATTATATTTAAAATTACATATCTTGTATTCGCTGCATTTTCTTGCGCATTATGTATGTAAATTTAATTTCAATTTTGCTTATTTTATTGATTTTTTTTTTTTTTAACCTTTGATATTTTTCTCTTATATATATATATATATATAACCACAGAAAGTATGTTCTCTATCATTTTATTCGCCTTTGACAAAATTATAACTTATCGACCTATATTATAAAATGTTATTTAAATGTCAGCTTGTAATTATTTGATAAGAAGAATGTTGTTCATTTTTATTTAAGTTTAGAAAATGTCATGGGATCATTTTACAGCAAAGAGGATTTACCGCAGTACTGCTTTGCTATATACTCAAAATGGGGAAAGCCACACAAGAAAAGCGCTGTTATTCCCAAAGGAGCTGGTGAGGCCGTTAATTCATTCTATTTTCCTAATTTTCCCATTGCTCTAGCTGTTGTTATATTAAATTAATATCAAATCATATATTATTATTTTTTAATTTAATTTAATTTATTTAATTAAATTAAATTAATTAAATTTATTTATTTATTTACTTTTTATTTATTTATTTTTGGAGAGAGGGAAGAAACTATTATGCTTTAATTGTGAGTAATGTTTTATAAATATGCTGTTACAGCAAAATTATATAAAATATTGAAGCAATGAACATCTGTTAATGCAAACATTTATTGAAATAGGAAAAAAAACACATAGAAAATGTGCCACATTTTCTCTGTGTTTTTCTTCATTTTTTTTCCCTTTGCCAAAATGGGATAATTTCTGGAATAATAACAGGACAATTCTGCTAACGTATCTTATGCTCCTATTACACACGACGTTTTTTCACGAACTTTTATTTGAGCCAATCTTTGCTCCAATTTCTGGAAGCCGAAATTTGAAAGAAGGTTGCAGTAGTTGAGTCAAAAATTGTTCGAAAAACTGGTTTGCACAGTGTACAGTACACGTCAAGGCGCACCTATTTATCGTTCTTTTAACTGGGGCGACCCGAAGACTACACGGGAGAGCGAAGAGAACATCGATGAATGAATTCCCGCTGGCGCTATCTGTTCTTGGCGAGTACAAGATTTCTTCTATTAGCTTATCAGAGTAGGAGAAGTTGTTCGTACGAACAACTTTTTATGATTAGCCAGAAAAAATTGTTCATATTCCCAATTCCCTGGGCGTTGAGGTGGCCTGAGCCAACAAAATTGGCTCAAATGTTGTGCGAAAAATCGTTGTGTATGATAGAAGCATTACACAAGTAACGTGGTAAAATTTTCAATATTACTTCATTCTAAATTATTTTCTAATTCTCTTGAAAATAAATAAATAAATAATACATACTGATAGAAAGTATTGTGCTACAACTTTGAAACTTCGCATGGAAATGTGTATCGGCGAATAATTGAAATAATCAATCGTCCAGCATTAATGAGTATTCTTTAATCACATTCCTTGGGACCATGGAAGTCTCTGCGCAGGTGCGGATTGAACGAGTCCAGTGTTAAAATAGGGGTAAAAATCTTGTCGTTGAGAGAAAATAAGCGATAAGAGAACCCCGAACGGATATTTACCGAATTCTAATCTATCGGTCAACTTGGCACCCCTCCAAGATTTTGGACTCGTCTTCACTGCTAGTTTTTTTAAACATGGTTACATTATATTGTAGAAGCATGCAACACGCGCATGAACTGCTGCGTCATAGAGGCAATTTAAATAGACTGATGTACTAAATGACGGATATTTATAATTGGATTGACAGGTTCCATGCACGAGATTGACACAAAATATATCTTTCACATATATACTCGACGGCGTTATGAATCCAGGGTCGGGACTAGTCATATCATACGCCTGCGAAATACTGATTGGCCGAAGAGATAGGTCGGCTGGCATATTGGACGAAGCGATATGATAGATGCCAGCAGTTATTGAAACTAATGGTGCAGTTAAGGCATAGTAACTCGTGGCAGTGGTTCTGGTTCTTCATGTACCCTTGAACTGGTCTGAGAGAAGATTGTGATAAGAGCAAATACGTCCACGCTAACAACGATTTTATCAACAATTTGACGGCAAGTTTCTAATCTATAAGAATTGATATCAAGGAACATCATTTGGGAGACATTAAGCTAAAGTTGGGTTCAAGATTCGGTAATCATTACGGCGACTATCTCTGACACTTCTCCCTTATTCTAATATTCAATGTCGTCTAGAATAATGCCACTCATGATCAAACTGGACAGCGTCCGAACGGAGGAATGGGAAGTCCCTTTTAGCGGTGAATTCAATTTTTCATTTGATGCTGATGACCGCCGTATCGGTGGAAAACGAGGAGTTTATGATCGAAAATCGAACATTCGTTACAGAAAGTCGCACAGTTATTACATCTGGTATGTGGCAGCAATCTCCTGAGATAGATGATCGCTTTTACTCGTGCTACGAGGTATTCACACCACTCGCAATACGTTGATCGTATTTTTCAGGTAGTTGTGCTGCCCGGCCAGGTTCTGTTTTCAAGCACAATAGCGCTGTACCATATATTGTTCCATTATAATTACAATGTCTCAGAGATGTTAATGTCTCCAAATGATCTGCCAGGTCTCGAAATGAGCACGTTTAGGATTTATTATGTAAGGTACTTCAGATGTTTCGGAATATCTTCGAATTAGTTCAGTAGTTACTGTATTTGCACCTACCACAGCAGGATACATGCTATAAAAATCGCGATGAGAATCGACTCCATTTCCTAACGATTATTTACCTGTATTGCGCTGCCAGGACTAGTTTTAATATGTGCTGGAGTATAAATTCTTTGTATTGTCACACGCTAATAAAATGGTCCTTTGCTCCGATGTTTTGATGTACTCACCTACTAAACAATGTACGCATGCCGAGTTTCATAGTTGTGGCTGAATTCTTTTTGAGCACATATTAATATATATTTTCCAATTCAGTGTATTTATCAACTATTCTATGCTTTTATCACACAAGGCGATTTTTCGCACGACTTTTGAGACGTTTGTTAATTTGAGCCAATTTTGTTGGCTCAAACTGCCTCAAAGCCTAGTGTAATAAAAGCTGCAAAAACGAACAATGTTTCTGGCTAGTCAAAAAAAGTTGTTTGTACGAGCAATTCCTCCTCCGATGATAAACCAATAAGATGATAACTCGTTATATGCGCCGAGAAAAAAAGGGGCCGGTGGCGGCGTGCAGTCATTCATTGTTTTCTTCATTCTACAGGAAGACTTCGCGTAGGCCCCGGAAAAGAGCGATAAGCAGATACTCCTTGAAATGTACTGAACACTGTGAAAGCCTGATTTTTTGACGATCTATGACTCAACTTTTGCAACCTTCTTTCTGATTTCGGCCTTCAGAAATTGGAGTTGAAATTGGCTGAAATAAAAGTTGTGTAAATTTTTTTCGTGTGTTGTGTAATAGCAACATGAATGGAATTTTACGAAACAGTTTCTTTATTTTTATTTAATTGTGCACATTACGGAAAAGAATTTTTATGATATATTTCGATACTTTTATTTTCAATTGCAGTTTTAAAGTAACAGTGATTTTTATTTTTGGGCAGTGATGCATTTCAATTTTGTTCTGAATTCTACTCAAAGACAGGATAATAAAACTATACCGAAATACAATATACCTGGCAATCCTAGTGTACAAATAGCCATACATTCACCCTATTTCTTGCCAAGTCCTTTCCTGGATGGGATGAGCTATATTGGAGGAAGAGCCTACGAAGTGAGATTGAAGATGGTAACCTCATTAAAATATTTCTATTAGTATCAATTTAATTTGTTTGAAGGTTTTGTGGATTATAACAAAAAGTTCTCTTAGGCCAATATTCACCAACTTCTTAATACTCGGATTAAACCTCGGATCAGCGGTAATCGCTCGATCATACGGAAATCGGTATTCTCCAACGAAAATCCACAGTTCACCGGCTACTTTAACACTTCGTTTTTGATCCTGGAATATCGGAGGATTAACAGAGTTAATTCTCGGATCTTTTCGTAACGCATGCGCACTCCGCAGCTCAGCTTCGTAAACAAATAACAAACATGGCTGACGTTGACGATCTATTCTCACTAGATGATATTGAAAGCTTAGAACTATTGGAAACATTTGAAAGAAGGAAAAGGACGATGCATCAAATTAGAGAAAATAATTCGGATTCTTTATCGATTAAATAAAGATTTCGTGGAATTTCTAATACGAATGTTAGATAACAGGCTGTCATCTGCCACAGAAAAAAATAATGCATTAAATTCGGCAAAAAAAAAAATTAATAGCTTTAAGATTCTCTTAATCATAACAATCAAAATTTTAAATCATAGCGTAAACAGCTGTCGTCTGCGTGATTATTCTTTTTAAAAATGTTCTACAGTAAAATTAATTCTTAATTGATAACATATACATCAGATTTGTATGCTTGACTTAGAGTCCGCTTGTAAATCTTCGTCAGATAACGACAGATAGCACATGACAGAATTACAATACGAAGAATTGGAGAAAACACCCAGGGCCAGCGCGGGAATCGAACCCGCTCTCCTACGCTCGAAGGCGATTAGGAGTGTGGTGACATATCCACTTGGCCACGGAGGGCCCAATTCTTAATCCGTGTGTAAACAAAAGCGAAGTAAACAAGAGTATCAGTGTTGCCAATTTGCTTTTTATCCTTTCTGATCTTCTAATCCGATTGATTAGTTAATTGAAGCCGAATGGTGAATAAATGCTATCTTCGTTCTTGGCCAATCAAAAGGAAGCTTTTATTTCTCTTCCAGTTAATCCATGGATCACGTAATCGACTGATGGCGAATACCGTAGGAATTTAATCCAGTGTTAGCTTTGATTCTCAGATTTGCTGATCCACGGTTTAATCCTCGATCAATGAAGTTTGGTGAATACGGCCCTTAGTGCAACTTTAGCATTGGACTTTTGAATTTCCGTCGCTATATTAGCGATACATTGTTTTCAACTTAAAAAAAAATTAAGCGCAATCTCTCCTACCGTATAAGGAGAGTTTGTGCAAAATAGCTCTCTTGGTTTTATTAAGTTGTTGCTTTAAATCATAGTATAACAACAAAATAGTAATGGAAATGCATAGAAGAAGGATCACTTCAAAGCTATGCACCAACAGTTTAACAAAAAATTAAAATTTAGATTTTTTATAACGTTTTGTTGAATTATGCGCGAACTCTCCTAGCTCTACCTTATATAGATGCATCTTGACATATGTTAATGTCTATTAATTTTTGGGATCAACAGTTTAACAGGCGGCGCTGTTGTACAGTGATTTTCATAATTTAAGGAAGGGTTATATCTAAGGAACTACTGCGCAAAATTGATTAAAAATTTATATGTGGATGCACCTTGACATAAGTTACTGGGAATCGACTTTTGGTATTAATTGCTCAACAGGTGGTGCTTCTATACAGTTATTTCCTCAGTTTAAGGGAAGTCTATATTTCAGGTGCTAATGTGTATAATCAAACAACACTTAATATGTGAGAAAGCCATTATGAAACATTATGCCGATTCAATTTTGATCTATATCTACAAATAGATTGTGTTGTTATAGTGCAGTTTTTCACGAGAACGGGAATGCTATATTTCAACTTCCATGTCATTTAACTGCGCGAAACTTGATACATGAGATAACCATTATGAAAACGCATTTTTAAAGATGTTAGTTAAACTGCGTTTTTAAATATATTTTTGGAATAGAGATACACACATATATACGTTCACTAAACATACAAGGCGTTTTATTAAGTGGAATACACATATACGTTCACTAAACATGAAAGGCGCCTTATTAAGTGGAACAGCAATGCGATTTGTTCTGTAGAACATACACGCTCCTTGTTTCTAAAATTACATTATTTAGTCGTCTTGCAACTGAAATATATTTTATTATCTGACCGGAAACTATTAATATTATTATTATTATATTCTTAATTTTAGAGTGAGAGACACCTTCTTCCACCTCCATATCAAACAAATTGCACAGATTATATGAGCAGTTGGTACGCTAGAGGAGGAAAGGGTCCCATAAATCAAATGGTAAGTTATTAACCACTACACACCTTCTCATATTTATAAGGACACTTGATGTTTTTGAAATAACTAATACTAGCAGGCTTTTCCCGCTTCGCTGGCCACTAAATTTAAAGGAAACTCGTTTCTATATAGCTTTATAAAAATAAAATAAAATAAATTACTGAAATTGTTCAAAAGCTCGCTCCAGGTCCCTGCTGCATTCAGCAGCGATTTGGTCATCAACTGCAACTCGGGCGCTTGTCCCTATTACCTGCGACAATAGTTTACCAATGAGCTTCCGTTTAAGTGCTTATTATATAACAGTTTCGAAATAGATAGTATCGAAAAAATTGGAGTTTCCCTTTTATATTTGAATCCCAGTTACATGTGAACAACACTATACGTGTTGTTCACATGTAACTCGGACTGGACTCAAAGGTAACTGGGTTTAGACAACATAATATTTGCTTTTACGTTATTTCATATGGTTTTTTTTTTTTTTTTTTTTTTTTTTTTGTTTATCCAATCAACCATTAAATGACAGCAATTTCACGCCAAATATTACAATATGCTGTGACCGGCTACGTCTGTCGCATGAGACAATTAATTTTTTGTGTTTATATATAATTCATGGGTTGTAAACCTGATAGTACAGCCTTAATATAGTTCTCTTTGGCGGCTTTTGAATTTTTGTCACCATTTTAGACTTAATCCATTGTAACAATAAGACTAAATCCCTTGTAACAATATGCTATGAGCGCTATTTCTGCCGTATTTTAGACAACTAATCTTTTTATGGTTATATATATATTCCCATTAAACATATTTTTATTTATTTATTTAAATATTAATTTGAATTTTTCAAATATTTTTGTTCGACAGCGTGAGAGTGCAGTAACACACAGAGGTTCATTTGTTTGTATGATAAATTAGCATAGTGATTATTATATAAAAAAATAAATAAATAGGTAAACATTATCGTGTTACACAACTTTATTATGTCGCTCCATTGGCGGCTTTTGAATTTTTGTCGCCATATTAGCGATAGTTTTTTTTTTTTTTTTTGTATGAAAAGGGGAAGACTATTTTGCTAATAATTTTATCAGACTCTTTTTTGTTTATACATAAGAATCCTTTATATTCTGCTTATATTTTTTATGCTTTTTAGGTTTAAAATAGTGCTTGTTGAAATAAATTTCCTATCTTTAAAACTGCATTTGTTCTGTAAATTTTGTGTAAAAATAAATCATTTATGTTTTTATATATTTGATGCGCTACTTAGATTAAAATGTCTGTTGCTATATTAAACTTCTTGTCGAAAAACATTCGGTGTACTTCAACACCAAAATTTAAAAAATCGCCCAGCAGGATCTGTTAATGAAGCTGATAAAATAAAAATATGGTTCATAGAGTTTAAATAATCTATTTAAAAAAATTTTTAAACCCAAATTATTAATCTATCGTATCACATACATAGATATAGTAATAATATATAGATTGATCATTGGGGACAAAAAAGTGATTTCGCCGTCTTTTCACTCGGGAAAAGACGGCGATTTTACCAAAATATGGCAGTCTTTCCCCGAGTGAATACACACGAGAATATGCACGAATGTTTTAGCAAATAAAATTCATGAATAATTTATTTACTAAAGGTGAATGAAAAGTCCCGGATATAGTTTCAAATTCATTCTTCTTTTTTTTTTTTTTTTCTTCAATACCACTTAATGGCTGATTCTAAAGCTTTTTTTTCGGCATCAAAAATCTTTGCACGATAATATGGGGATGATAGATCTATATGTATTATTATATCTATGATCACATAAATCTTTTCGAAAATAGAATAAAACTTAATTTGAAAAAAAAATAATAATAACTTTTGTTTATTAACCAAAATAATTGATGAAATTTGAAATGCAAGTTGGTTTTGTGTATATTATATTTTTGTGTTCATGAGAGAAAATTTAAAAGAATTTGAAAACTGCAATTTTTAATCCCTTTTAAAAATCATGTGACTTAATGTGAAGCAGATTTTTCATTTTTTTTCTCCTAACGGTTTCCGTACAATCGTCTGCTGTTGCCATCTAAAATTCATACTTTAGTTAATTTTAAAAAATCTAATTGTCCGATTGATAAGCTGTTTAATGCGTCGGATTTAAAAAAAATTTCCCTTTCATTTGCTATCTTATTTGTAACGATGCGACTGATATTTCTAATTTATTTTCTAATCTTTCTGATTTATTTTCCTCATTTTAAATAAGTGTACGTTTTATTATTATTATTATTATTATTATTATTTTGTCGAAAAAAAATGGCAACAATTAAATCATGGATAAAATGCTAAAATTTAAATGTTTTATCAGAAATTAGAAGGTTTTTATTTTCACATTTTAATTAATTAAGAAAAAACTAATCATCCGATTGATAAGCTGTTTAATGCATCGGATTTACAAAAAATTTCCCTTTCATTTGGTGTCTTATTTGAAACGATGCGAGTGATATTTCTAATTTATTTTCTAATCTTTCTGATTTAATGTCCTCATTTTAAATAAATGTACTTTTTTTTTTTTAATTATTATTATTATTTTGTTGAAAAAAAAATTGGCAACAATTAAATTATGGATAAAATGTTAAAATTTAAATGGCTTTTTTTATCAGAAATTAGAAGGTTATGATTTTCACATTTTAATTAATTAAGAAAAAACTAATCAAAAATTCGAAAATCTGACTTCGATGTGCATAATGACCCTTCGGGATGCACCTTTGTGTTAAATCTCGTGGCTGCCCGAGCTACCGTTTTCGAGATCAGTGAAATATACATACAAATATTGCTCACTTAATAGTATAAGATAAAAGTAAAGGAGAACAAGATTATGACCTATAATACACAGTAAAGTAATTTACAACAACGTTAAGAAGTCAAAATTAAAAGTGAATTTCGCATACTGCAGTTTCCGTATTGTCAAGCGCACTGTCATCAGTCCAGAATAGCAAGACGGATTATTGCTCCTAAATGGCACGGGGAAGTGGATTCTAGTTCCATCAAAACGACCAATATAGAATCGTGGAGGAATTGAGCAATGGGAAAAGTGGGAAATACAGAGCTATGGAAAAAATGGGTCAAAAAATAATTAAATGTGGTTTTTTATAATAATTTCAGCAATTAGATAGACAGGGTACTGCGAAATCGTAATTAATGATATTTTTATGATTTTTATGAATATGGAAAGCTTTAAGAAAATCAATTCTATGTTAATATTTTTTAATACTTTGACCCGCAGATTATTTTAGATGAATTAAAGAATAATTATTCTCCCAACAATGCTTAGCAAAGGCCGATTTGTTTATTTCTTGTTTCTGAACATAACCTATACATTCGAATTTGAGTTTTTATTGAATACGATAGTCCACAATAACAAGATATTCTATAGTTGAGAGCCGGTCTGTCCAACCCAAAAGACTTGGCGGGCCTCAACAGAAATCTACTTTATTCAGGTAGGCCGCACCGTATGTATATATGTGTATGTGTATATATGTTTGTGAGTGTATGAATCGTGTATGTATGTACTTTTTTCGGGGGAGGGCAGGGTGAATATTCAGAGCAGAATACATTAATTTAAAATACTTTCATTCATAGATTAACAATAGAATCGTGAAAAATATATGACTGTACAATAATAACTATAATTTAAAAAAAAAATGAATATTGGATCTAATAATGTTTCATTACAGTAGTGTGATTCTTTAGCTATCATAATCGTTGAAATGTATTTTCACTTCGAAAAGCCACAATTTATTTACTAATTTTTAATTTGTTAATCAAAGTTGTCAAACTGTGAATATTGTTAATCTCTTCACGGGCCGCAGGCCGCAGGTAACTATGCAGAGGGCTGCATGCGGCCCGCGGGCCTTGGGTTGGCCGCTCCTGGTTTAGAGTGACAATATGCCCTAGAAATTCGAGGAGAGTCCCTACTTTGAAATCAATTATATAAGTTTTAAAAAAGTGTAGCAAGGTGATTATTACAATTATTATCTTTTAGGTCCCCATTCACTTAAAGTAAAAAATGCTTTCTTAACTGGGTAATTGTAACATCTTTTTAAATATTATTTAACAGTCATTTGCAAAAGTTTAAGACCACCCATAGGAAAATCAGATTTAATGGAATTCCGCAAAATAACATACATATTTTACAAATAAAAGAACAAAATAGATTGTGCATGGTTATTTTCTGTAATTAAAGTCAGTATTTTGTAGGACCTTCTTTGTTTTTAATAACTTGTGTAATCCTCTTAGGCATGCTATAATAAGAGACTTGCAGTAAGCTTTAGAAATGTCTGTGCACCAGACATGCTTTTTGCTTTAACAAGTGTGAGGTCGAGACTGTAGAGGGTCACCACAGTCTGTTTAAAATTAAGCTGGGCCCAGCAAAGCATTCAGTTGGGATGGTTAAATCGCTTCGGCGCCAGTGAATCGGCGAAATTTTGGCCCGGATTAGTTTTGTTTCGACATGGTGCTGCAACGAAGGAATTAAGTTGCGAGAGGTAGATGAATGGGAAGTGATATTAAAAGTTTGGTTGAAATGAAGAAAAGGGAAGTTGGTAGAAAGTAGTATGAGATGGAGATGATTTTCGCAAAAGGTGTGGTGTAGTGGAGTCTTGTTCGACGTCTGTCTTTGTCGTAGACTCTACGACAAAGTCTAAGGCTTAGAGTCTGGAGAAAGTATATTTCGGTAGTTGAGATTAAGTTGTGCTTAAGCTAAGTAGCTTGATGAGTGTTGTTGTACTTCAGTGCGAGTATTCGTGAATGGAAAATAGATTCAGTTGGGAATCCGCAGATCTGTTGAAAGTCACTGTATCTAAGTAAAGGACTGCATTCGTCTCTATAACTTCTACTATTCTGGAGTGAGATATTTCAAATTATCTAGATTAGTTATTATATATTTATTTGCTAAAGTATTTATATCGGCTAACTGAGCTACAAAAACCAGATCAACCTCTCGTTACTCTACTTGAATAAACTCTTAGTTTTATTTTTATATATCTGAGTCTCTGTGCTAATTTCATATTTAACACTTAAGTAGTTAAGTTAACTAAGTTAATCATTGAGGAATGGAGACCACGAATTCCTCACACAAGTGCCGTAGCAGTGGATGGTCGCTTTTCGGCGACTTTATTTTTTCCAATATACCACAGATTCTCTATTGGATTAAAATCTGTGCTGTTACTTGGCCAGTCAAGCCCTTTGATTTTCTGTGCCCTCAGATATTTCTTGACAATCTTCGCCCTATGACACGGATCCCCATCATGCATGAAAATTGAACATTTATGAACACGCATGTGAAGACATTGTGAACACTCACGTAACAAATTAAGGTACCGTTTTTCGTTCATAGTGTTTTTAGGTGGCACAAAATACAGACTAGCAGTACCGGACACAGACATTACTTCCTATACCATTTGTCTTGGAGGATGTTTCACAGTTTGAATCGTATATCTCTCATCATATATTTTTTCTCCTTGGGCGGCGAACACTTGTAGCGCGTGTAGAAAATTTCTGCACTCTTGACTCATCCGAAAATAAGACCCTACTCCACTGCTGTACTGTCCAATTCTGATATTGTCTGGCAAAAGTCAGTCGTTTCTTTTTCATACTTGGAGTAAGTCGAGGTCTCCTTGTAAGTTTATGGGATGATAAACCAAAATCTTTGGCCAAACGTCTTGAAATAGTACTCAAACTGTCGTTGGTGCCTTTTGCAGCCAGAGAATGTCTAATTGTATTACAGGAGGTTCTTGGATCTCGTATGACCATCCTTCTTATCAGATGATCATCAAGTACACTCGTTTTTCTAGGGCGACCGCTTCTCTTAAGGTCCACAAATTTTCCCGAAATTTGAAATTTACTAACAGCTTGAATCACAGATGTCTTGCTCACATTTACCTGCGAACTTATTTGATGTTCAGAAAATCCAATTTTATGCAGGGTGACCTTTTATGCATTTCTGACCTTTTTGTAGCAGTAAGTGAAGGTTTTTACCCATTACAATAATTACACAATAGCACTGTCTACGACCAAATACAACTAGTATGTTGTGGCCACCACAAGACTTTCTTCTATATTTTCCTATACATATTCAATCAGTAACAATATTAAAAAAAAAAAAAAAAAAAAAAAAAAAACGATTTTTTTTTCTAAGTTTTTTTTTTGTTAAAAGTAAAAAAAATCGATAACTTTGTTTTAAATTATCACAGATTTATGGTTCAACCATTCGTTTTAAAGGTATTGACGAGATCTTTCGAATGATACCCATCTTCAAAATTTAACCCCCCTGGGGGGGTACTTCCCCTCCAGGGGGGGAACCGATGCCCCCCCATGCACAAATTTTTTTTCCTAGTTAACTACTACTATTATCAATAATTCATATTAATTTTACAATCACAAGTTTAAAATAACTCTCATTATGCCCATTTATACGGAATTTTGTCCTATAAAATGCGATCACAGCGCCACCTGTTGAGCTATTGATCCCCAAATCTAATGGGCACCAGTTCATGTCGGGGTGCAACTAAATACCAAGTTTGGTTAAATTTCATTCATTGGTTCGTGAGATACAGCGTCCACAAAAAAATGATACAGACAGACAGACAGACACACAGACAGACAGACAGACAGACAGACAGACAGACACACAGACAGACATTTTTTAAAAACTATCAATTCGTGTTCAGGACATCCCAAAACGTGTAGATCCGTCAAAAAACGGAGGTCGAAAATTTTCGCGAATCCAATACTTTCTCTATATTACATATAGAAGAAAGTAATAAACAACTGGCGGTAAACGTGCTGGCCACCTTTATTTATAGCAGTAGAATGCGTCTGATTCAATCAGCACATGAACTGACGCAATAATCCGCGTAAATGATGCAATGTGTTAAAATACTGAAAATCGGCTACTGGTCTTAACTTTTGCAAATGACTGTATTACAAAAGTATTTTACTACCCCAAGATTTTTAAATATCGATCAGACCCTTTAACATGCTAAAAGCTACTTTTTTCATAGGAGAGAAAATTATTTTGAAGTTATATTGTTTTAGAGTTTTAGCGATGGCAAAACTAGATTTAGGGGGAAGCGGAAAATAATAATGATATTGGAAGAGGACATAGATCTTGAAGGAAGCCAAAGACTCGGAAGCCGTAATTAAAAAAAAAAAAAAACTTATGTAAGGGTTGTAATCTGTGTCAACAGCGATGACTTTTAAATATTTAATTTTAGAGTTGAGGGATTCAGATTGAGAAGAAACTATTTATACTGCTGAGCTACCCAAACAGCGAAAAGGAAGATTCGGTTAGAATTCTTCTCTTCTTTCCTTATCTCCCTTTTGTTTACTTCATGATATAATAGTAATAATAATAATTAATTGCTTCAACTGTTTATGTACCAAGACATTGTATTCCCTTATCGGCTGGCACGTCTTCTTCAATGAAAAAGACATTCCCTCTATTCATTCAATTATGCAATATTACAAGTTTAACATTTGTTAACAAGGCATTTCTAAGGTCTCATTTCAACATTCTTGGCTTATTGTTCACCGGCTGTTATAGTCAGGGGGAGGATGGGGGGGAGTATACCTTTTTCGCTACACGATCATGCAAGGTGTACATCCAAATGAATCTGAGTGACGGTTTGACTTTTGCGAATGGCTGTCGCAACAGCAAAAAAACAGTAATGCTTTCATTGCACATACATCTTGTGGGTGGATGAAGCATGCTTCACACTTATTGAAATCTTCAACATTCACAAAAGCAACCGTGGTCAGAGTTCCATCTTCATGAAATCTATCCACTGGTCTCTAAATATGTAGGGCAGCATACTAGGCAATCACATGATTAAACCATATCTTCTATCTAAAAGGTTTTCGAGGTTTTCATACTTAGTGTTTCGTCCTGATGTATTAACCAATTTTCTAAATATAACAGCCTTTGCGTACCGGATATTGCGTCATACTTTTCTTTCGTTTTTTATTTTTTCCCGAAAATGTTGTATTGGTACAGTTTTTGAACATTTTTACAAAGTTGAAAAATCTAATAATTGGTCATAATTACCCCCATTCACCCCATCGCACCCCATGTAATCCAATTCCAAGCGAGGAATTTGACTGTGCAGAGTTTGGGCGGTCTGGATAGAACACATTGCATGTTTTATAATTTTGCTACAGCACAGTCGTTACTGAAAATTGCATATGTTTACCAGGGACACACAAAAGTATTCGATACATTACAGTCAGTTTTACAAAAATAAGAATTTTAGGCGAAATACTCAAATACTCTATTATCATTTTCACTTTTGTTTATTTGCTGAAATGTTTAATGATTTAAGTTTGTTTAAACACCTGGTAACTACTAAGTATTTGAAAATCGAATACAGTCACACAAGATTTTTTTCTTTTTTTTTTTTTTTTTTTTTTGAAGATGATTTTCTAGCAAATTATCCCAGATTTTTTTTCCTTTCTCTCTGGCGAGGGTTTAATAGATAAGGTTACCGAAGTATTAGAAAATATAAATTTTATCAATATTGTGATATTTTGGGTTTTGCATTTATTTAATCTTATGAAAATTAAACAGGCGAGTAACAGTTTTGTTGATACTTGCATGGAATTTTACACATTATATACTATTAATCTTGCAGGGTGCTGTTCAAGAATGTCGCATAAATAAAACTTTTGAAGCAGTTGGCTGCATACCGGTTACTTTGGATTACCCTCACTCCTATAACATATGCACGACCCCTATCCCTGAACTAAGTAAGTTGCATATATATATATATATTGCATGCAGATATTAATTTATTTATTTAAATTCTTGCATCAGTAAAAAGAGATTCTGTGCTTGGAGGGTATTACGTAGATAGTACATCTGAAATTGGTGCTAGAAGAATACATCAATAATGGCAGTGTGCTTGGAGGGTACACATATCCCAATTAACAGCCCTGCATTCTCTCTGAATATGGAAGGATGGGTAATAATTTAGACTTTTAGTTCCCCATCAAACTATAGGTATGGAGAACTTAGGTAATTGTGTAAATTTTCGACCTCGATTTTTGACTTTTTTACCCGTTTTCAGGTATGAGGAATACAAAATTAACAAAATTGATATTGTGTCCGTCTGTAGGGTATCAGTGTATTAGTGTATTAGTTTGTTAGTGTGTTAGTATGTGTGTCTGTATACACGGTATCTCAAGAACAAACGATTGCAGAGAAGTATGGCCTGTTTTAAAATATTACTTATGACAGTGGTAAGAACCCTATTGATTTTGAACATTCTAATTTAAAAACTTCATAAGTTATCCGAAATTTACGATTTTCTTAATATGAAAGAACAGGGCAAATTTTCGCTTAAACGTACATTAAAAGCAATATTTTTATTGTAAGGATGTCAGATTAACATATAAATATCAGTTATGAACATAATTAACTGTGAAAATTCAACTTCGAAAATTTCGTAAGTTATTTGAAATTTGCGAATTTTTTAACATGGCAAAATAGGGCAAAATTTTGCATAAACGTCCATTTTGAAGGATATTTTCATCGTAAAGATTTCAGACCACTTTTAAAATGTCATTTATGATACTGGCTTGAACATCATTGGCCATGAGTTTTATAATTTAAAAATTTCGCAAGTATTCGAAATTTATGATTTCTTTAACATAGCAAATGGAGCAATATTTCATATAAATTTGCATTTTGAGGATCACTGCATTGGAAATAATATGGAATTGCATTAAAACTAAACTACGAAACTCACCTCAAAAACATTAATTAATAAATTAGAATAAAGTAAATGTATCGAAATAAACAGCGGATAGCCTATTAGGTGGGGCATTTCAATGTATCCCCGTGTAGATTGATCGGCGAAATTCATTTCTCTTAACCTGAATATTGTATGTCCTATCTAGAACTTTATGAGAATATATATATATATGATGGGGAACTGAGTAGAGTGTACCTATGCCAATTGGTTTTTATTTCAGTTGATGTACAGTTGATGACCATAAAATAAAACATATTATCTCTCAGCCACTAAGGGATGAAAAAACATATACTGTATAGATAAAAGTATTCGAACCAGGGTTGTTAGATTTGCTGCCCAGGTAGATACCCATTTTCCCCGCTGGGCTGGGTTTTTTGGAGAAAATGGGTTTTTAAAAAGAATAAAGGAATTTTATAATATTTAAGCTCTTTTAAAGCAATAATCCACAGTAAAATACTTCTTTACATGAGAACTTTATATACAGAAATATCAATCAATATTTACTTTATTATTTTAAATTTTCTTAATTCAGAATTGAATATACTAAGAAATAATTAAAAGTTATATAATAACGAAGAGAAAAAAAACAATTGCAAGGTAATAGAGAAAGATAAGTTTACATTCGTAATTTAAAAGAAAATTTTATCTTTATTAAATAACGCAGAAATGGTTGGACGATAACAATGGAGCAGAATAAAAATACTTTAATGAAGGTTTACTTTCCAAACGAGAGATTTTCAGACAAAATTTCAAATAAATATATAATTTCTACCAGTCTTCTTCACATTTGCTTTTAAATTGGTGGCACTGTACTAATTTTTCAGTTTTGTTGTTCCCTAATTTGTTACGAACTTTGTTTTGGATAAACCGAAATGCTGAAAAAAGTTTCTCAACTGATGCGAGCTAGCAGTTAATGAATTTAGTAATGCCATATAATTACAAAATTCTTCATTCCCAGGAGTTGTGGCACTTTTTAGCTTTTCTGGCCATTATCTTCCACCATTTAGATGGGCTCAATACTTCAGTAGAATTTGCAAGAAACATCGATTTTGGATAATAATCGTTATCCGATATCTGCAAAGTCATTAATGATATCACATAACCATTGTCAATACACTATTGCCAGTGTAAAGCTAGCTTTTCTTCAGCATTTGTGAGCTTTTATACCTTAGTATTTTAGATGTGGTAGATACGTCACCATATGTGCTAGTATGATACATTAATAGTATTTTTTTTAACCGACTTCAAAAAAAGAAGGAAGGTTCTCAATTCAAACCGTATGTTTTTTTTATGTTTGTTAGCTCATAACTTCTGAACGGATGCTCCGATTTTGATACTTTTTGTTTTGTTGAAAAGGTCTTGGTCTACAATAGGTCCCATTGTAATATCTTTACGATCTAAAGAAAATACAGGGTGCCCAAAAAAATCAGTCCCAACTCTTTTAACTGCTAAACGGCTGCAGCTATAGCGATAAAAATGGTATGAAAGTATAGCAAAGTGGCCATGAAGTACAAGGTTAAACCGCTTGCAGCACCACCTGGTGGAAAAAAGCGGAGTTAGTGTTCCTATCTCGAAAACGGTTCTAAAGAAAAAGAAAATTACAAAGCTGAAGAGTATCACCATTTTGGAAAAAAAAATAGTTTAGACATTCATACTAACGTTCTATCTCGGAAATGGTTCAAGACAGGGGGGAAAAGTGAATTATAAAATTGCAGAGTATCATCGATTTTGTACGAAAAGATAAATTTGACATTGATGCTAAAAATACAAGGCTAAAAACGTGCATTTTTTTGTTCGCAATTTCTTACACTATACACACTTGAGCTACATTGCTCACGTTGTAGCGTAGCTGGTGAGACATACGCTGGTGAGACATAGTTCAAAATATGGTTACTTGATACTTTTTGTTTTGTTGTAGAGATCTTGGTCTGAAGTAGGTCCCATTATAACATCTTTACAATCTAAAGAAAATAAAGCGCCATCTGGTGAAAAACAGAGCAGAATTACGCTCCTATCTCAAAAACGGTTCAAGATGGGAGAAAAGTAAATTTCGAAGTTGTAGAGCATCATCGATTTACTACGAAAAGACAGCTTTTAGACATTATTGCTAAAAATAGAATGCTTAAAACGTGCAGTTGTTTGTTCGCAATTTCCACACCGTGCACACTTGAACTACGTTGCACACTTTGCAGCGTAGCGGATGACACGTATATTCTGTGATTCAAAGTACTGTTACTGTAAGCGGTCACATCGATTAGCGCAAAGTCATTTTTAACCAACTTCAGAAAGGAGGGTGATCTTAATTCGAGCTATGTGTTGTTGTTGTTGTTGTTTGTAAGCTTATAACTTCGTAAGAGATGCTCTAATTAACCAACTTCAAAAAAAAAGAGGTTTTCAATTCAAAGCGTATGTTTTTTTTTTTGTTTTTTTTTTTTTTAATTTTTGTTTGTTAGCTCATAACTTCTGAACGGATGATCCGATTTTGATACTTTTGTCTTATTGTAAAGTTCTTGGTCTGAAATAGGTCCCGTTGTAAGATCTCAACGATCAAAAGAAAATGCAGGGTACCCAAAAAAGTCAGTCCGGACTCTTTTAACTGCTGAACAGCTGCAGCTATAGTCATGAAAGTGGTATGTAGGTACAGTAAAGTGGACATGTGCTCCGCAATTAAACCGCCTAAAGCACCCCTGGTGGAAAAGAGTGGAGTTAGCGATCTTATCTCGGAAACGTTTCAAGACAGGGGAAAAAAATGAATTATAAAATTGCAGAGCATCATCGATGTAGTACGCAAAGATAGTTTAGATATTAATGCAAAAAACAGAACTCTTAAAACGTGCATTTTTTTGTTCGCAATTTCTATTTTCTGCACAGTTGAACGACATTGCATCTGTTGTAGCGCAGCGGGTGACATTTATGCTATGTAAAATTCAAAGTATGGTTATTGTAAGCGGTCACATCGATTAACGCATAGACGTTTTAAACCGACTTCATAAAGGAAGAGGTTCTCAATACAAACCATGTTTCTCGTTGTTGTTGTTGAAATTTGTTAGCTTATAACTTCGTAAGAGATGATTTAGGTTTAACATTTTTTTTGTTTTCGTAATGATTATCAAACCTATCTCTTGGCCTGAAAAAGGTTTCATTATGATTTCATTGAGATATAAACAAATTACAGGATATTCACAAAAGTCTCTTCTCACTCTAACTCCTGAACGCATGCAGCTACACTGGTAAAAGCAGTATGTAAGTAGCGATGTTGAAACTTCTGTCTATCAGCTGCAATGCATATTTTGCTTTTTGAACTTTACGCTGCGCAATTTCCAGCGCAGCGGATGACACGTATTCACTGTAAAGTTCAATATATATACCTAACAGAATTTTCAGTTACGAATACAGCGTATGTGTCCGTTCTTTACATTTCTAAAGACTTTTTAATTTAACGTATATTCGTTCAATAGATAGTTTTTTGCTCATATCCGATAAAGGCAAGAAAAGTGACAACTTAAAAATGCAGCATTTGAGAAAAATGAACTTAAAAATAACTTAACTAGAATAAAACTGACACAACTGTCTCTCGAGTGGATAACTTTCTAGATGGAGATGTAACTTTTTTGTTCAGATTGGGTGCATTGCATGTATTTTTCAGTGACATAAATCATTTTTTGAGTAATGTCAATTTTCTTGGAAGTTGTGATTTGTGAAACTTCTGTCGAACGTCTTCTGATGCTCTGCTATATAAATAAGTTGTTACTGAAAAGAGAAAAATAAAATCTTTTTGTAAAAAAATAGAACCTACTCCAAAAAGGAACTACTATTCAAACAACTAAAAATGAAAGAAAATTGGCAGAAAATGGAACTGTAAATTGCGCCTAAAAGTATAAAATAATTTCCTTCGCCAAACAACCTATAATACTACAATTAATCATAACTTTTGAAGTCGGCGCAAAATTAAATAAAAATTGATACCTTTATTCAATACAAAAATCAAATCCTATTCAAAATACACATCTCACATTGTTACCTGCAAAACGCAGCCGAAAACTACTTTGATTCAATAAAACAAATAAGATTTCGTAAGCAGCAAAAGTTGGCGAGGATACTGGTATCTGACGTACTTGGTGAAAGAAAAATCGCAAAATTATCTGCAAACATATTTCATTTCTTTGGGATATCATGATTATTTTGATAAGGTATATCAAGAGAGTAATCAAGAATATGAAACAACACATCGTACAATATATATTATGAAAATATACATCTTGCGTGTATATTTTTGCATTACGTTTTGATCGCCAAATCGAAAAGCCACCAAGGATGATAGTTATCAAAGTTATACCAAATTTGCAAAGGAAACTCTAACTTCGTAGAAACATAAATACCGCATTGTGAAGGATGTTCACTGTTCTATGTAGATGCTACTAATGGGCCAATTGTATACAGTGATAAAATAATAAAGGAAACATGAAATTGGATCATTCGAGACAACAGCAATTGTTGCTACCGATCTAAAGACAAACCTTTAAAAACTAATTAAATTTTATTTAATTTTGCGCCGACTTCAAAAGTTATGATTAATTGTAGTGTTATAGGTTGTTTGGCGAAGGAAATTATTTTATACTTTTAGGCGCAATTTACAGTTCCATTTTTTGCCAATTTTCTTTCATTTTTAGTTGTTTGAATAGTAGTTCCTTTTTGGAGTCGGTTCTATTTTTTTACAAAAAGATTTTATTGTATGACATTTTCATAAGGAAGAAGTACATTAATTACTTAGCTACATCTCTCTTATTTTCAGGCACATAATGAAATCTCACACAGATACTTTCTTTTGTTTATTCCCGTCTTCATCAGCTAATGATAACACACTGGAGGAAAGTTTTGATTTAGACTTTACAGACAGGAACAATTTCATTCAGTTTTTTTTTTTTTTTTTTTTTTTAGATAAGAAAAAATTAGATTAAATCAAAACTTCTGTAGTGAAAATAAAAACAGTTTTAATTTAGATTTGAAAAATTTAAAACTTTAGCTGGATTAAGAATGGATTTATTTATTTTATATATATATATATATATAATCATTTTAAAACATCACACATCTTATTTGAAAAAATACAAATATTACATTATCTCTTTATTTTTTAAAAATTAAAATAATTTGTGAAATAAATTTCCAACTTGTAAAATCTCCTCCATGCCTATTAATATTCCCTAATTAAAATAATGCTTAGATTTGTTGAGTAGATTATATTGTGATAATTAGAAGATAAAAAATATGTAATATATGTGAAATGAATAGAAGAGAAATCTTGAAATAAAAATAAACTTGTGCAAGCAACAAAATGTAAATTATATGCAGGTAACCCCCAAAGAACACAATGAATTGGTTCAGTGTTCTTTAAAAGTGTGTTGTTCGAGATCACCAAAGGAAAAAAAAAAAAAAAAAACGAGATTCTGTTTAAATTTTTTTTATTTTTTGAATTCATATTGGTAAGCACTTCTAAGAAATCTTATGTGTAGTAATGCATATTCTCTTATTTTTTCTTCATTATTTTTTATTGTACGAATAGTAGCCTCATTCAAGCTCTCTACCTTTGCAACAGCTCATAATTTTTCTCCTTTCTTTAGTCGGTTCAAAATTTGTACTTTAGTTTCAAGTGAAATTGTACGCCTTTTTCGAACTATCTTTTGACTTTCTGCACACATTTTGTAAATTAAGGATTTAAAAAAACAACTTGGTTGAAAATATTAAAAATTTGAAATTCAGGATATCCTGCACTTTATGCTCAAATGAGTTCAAACTTCCATTTAAAGAAAATGAAATTCCCTGTCTTTTCCAGGTTTTCCAGGCGTGTTCTAAGAAAATTCCAGTCTAGCCATATATTGTGCATTGGTTATATTGAGGGCAAAGTAATTATGGTACCACTTGAAAACACAAAAGTTACAAATTATTTTGACCCAAGGATAGATCGCCCTCCATGTGGGGTCTTTCTAAGAGGTCTTGTTTTTAAAAAATGGCGGAAGCTGAGAAAAAAACAAGAAAAATGACTCTACGGTGAAGGAAAAATTCATTTTTTTGGCAATCATTGTATGAAATTTCCTGACTTTTCCCTGACTTTCATGGTCAGTTTTCAAATTCCCTGACTATTCCAGGTTCTCCAGGTTTTCCAGGTAGCGTGGCAGCCCTGTTTCAATAAATTCATCAAATTTATACCAAAAAAAAAAAAAAAAATGGTTGACGAGTATTTCAATTATTTGTTACAAAATAATATAATGGGTAAAAGTAAACAACATGGAATTTCAAAGAAATATCGCAACGAAATTTGAATTACATACTTACATATACATTTGTAAGTAATGTGTATTTATTTCAATTAAAATGGAATGGAATTATAAATTCAGAGACATGATTTTTCAAATTTTATGATAAAAGTTTTAATTCCCTTATAATTTTGAACAATTTTGTCTTTTTAAAATGTATTTTAAAAAAGATTACTTAAAATTTACATTAGAAGCTACTAAAAACCATTTTTAAAATCACTTTATGCTTCACCTTAAGCATAAGGTGATTTTAAAAAATGGCTTTTAGTAGTTTTTAATGTAAGTTTTGCCTTTGATCATAACTCTCTATTTTATGTAATAAATGACATACACTGATGGAAAAAAAAAATCCCAAACACCAGGAAGGAGCTCTGCTAGATAAACGAAATTTGGTAGGTGTGTTTATACATCTGAAAGATGACGTCGATTCAAATTTCGAGCTACGCGCATAAGTCTGGCGCTAGTAGCGACACTATGAACATGCAAATGAGGTTTGCTTTAAATAAGCGCTGTAAGGTTCGTGATCGTTATTTACAGTTGAGATTTGACGTAGTGGGTTAATGTTAGTCAAGGATGCCTCTAAGAAGACGAAGAAGCCATTATCAACAGCTCACTGAGTTTGAACGAGGTCGTGTAGTAGGGCTACGAGAAGGTGGGTTTTATTTCCGCGATATTGCAGAAAGACTTGGCAGGAATGTATCCACTGTGCATGAGTGTTGGCAGCAGTGGTCAAGGGAAGGTACTGCCTCAAGAAGACCGGGTTCCGGGCGGCCACGTGGCACTACTGAGAGGGAAGACTGCCGTGTTCGGCGTATGGCTGTGGCTAATCGTACTGCGTCTGCAGCTGAAATTCGAGCTGCAGTTGGCACCACAGTGACACAACGAACTGTTACAAATCGGTTACTTCAAGGACAGCTCCGAGCCAGACGGCAGACGCCCTGTAGCGTGCATTCCACTGACTCCAAACCACTGCCGTTTACGACGTGAGTGGTGTCAAGCTAGAGCTCATTGGAGGACGGAGTGGAGTTCTGTTGTGTTTTCTGATGAAAGCCGGTTCTGCCTTGGTCGCAGTGATAGCCGTGTGTTGGTTAGAAGGAGGCCAGGTGAACGCCTGCTAGCGACCTGTCTGCGGCCTAGACACACAGGGCCTACTCCTGGAGTTATGGCTTGGGGAGCAATTTCGTATGACAGCAGGAGCACTCTCGTGGTTATCCCACGCACCCTGACTGCAAATTTGTACGTCAGTCTAGTGATACAACCTGTTGTGCTGCCATTCATGAACAGCATTCAATGAGGTGTTTTCCAACAGGATAACGCTCGCCCTCATACCGCTGTTGTAACCCAACATGCTCTACAGAGTGTCGACATGTTGCCTTGGCCTGCTAAATCACCAGATCTTTTTCCAATCGAGCACGTATGGGACATCATTGGACGACAACTCCAGCGTCATCCACAACCAGCATTAACCATCCCTGCATTGACCGCCCAAGTGCAACAGGCATGGAACTCCATCCCACAAACTGATATCCGACACCTGTACGACACAATGCATGCACGTTTGCATGCTTGCATTTTTATGAAACATTGCAGTGAAACACTATTTAAAGTAACAATGTCCATATTTCATCAGATATTTAGTATTTTTATATTCTTATTGAAGTATGTTATGCAGGATTGTTCATGTTTTCTTTTGAAAATTGACTTTCAAGTTTATAAAAAATGACATACTGCATTGGTTTGAAGATCCTACATGTTATAAACAAACAACATACAAAAATATTTCGATGTTATTAAAGAAACCTTTATGCAGGGGTGGCAGCGCTCCAATCTTTTTACATGCGTTTTGTTATTTTGTTACCACAGTTAAAGAAAAAAAAAAAAAAGGTTTTAACGCTATGATATTATTTAAAAATTTAATGTTCTGAAATAGCGATGAAAAAAATAATAAAACGTTCGTAAAAATATTAAAACGCTGCAACCTCTGCTTTATCTTGTAGAATATATGTGCTATTCTCATAGAAATATTATCGGGGGGGGGGGGGGGAGGCGTTGAAGGAAAAAAATGTTTACAATTTTCGTCGATAGATCACGTTGCACAGAAGTAGTTAAACAAAAATCAGAGTCTTATAAATTGCAGGGTTTTGCGATTAACAGTTAATTTCTGATTATTCCTCCTACTCACTCCTTCATAAAATTTTAATTTAACACATCTTCTTTGGTGCTGTCAAAGGATGCCATTCCTCATGAAATCTCTTGCATCCAATCGGACATGCTACAAGCTGCAGTTATCGGTCTTGTAATTCACTTGTAATGCAAGATAAAATTTGTGGTGATGGCGGACACATTGAATAAGAGTGATATACTTGTAAATATTTTCCTCCATCCAAATAATATAATTTTCCATTGAAACGTGTGATTTGCTCTCGTGCAGCGCCCTCTCTTGACGAAAATTTTAACTATACATATTTCTTTACCAAAAAAAAAAAAATAAATAAAAAAATAAAAAAATTTCCGTTCGTGAGGATAATTTTTTTTCAAACCACCTTCAATTCTACCAATTTCTTCTGTTTTTATGCATTTTAAAAATATTTACAGGCTTATGGGTATCCGGTATATAGATAATTAAAAGGCGCATCATAATCGTATGCTACTGATGCAAAGCATTTCAATCATTATTTTTTACAGTATGATCCCATCACATTATAAATTTTTTAATTTGTTACTGTTTTTTTTTTTTTTTTTTTTTTTTGTTCAACGACAAAACTTTTACTGGTGTATATTTAGTATAACATGTTCTTCGCATCTGTGAAGTTTCATAAAATCCATCAAGTATTTCTTTGGATATTCAACAAAATTATTATACATTGAAATGAAAATGTGTGACTACTGTAGATAAAGATAAAATTTAGCATTGATAGTATAGTTTATTACGTGTTTTTAAAACTAATATTTACAGCAATTTCTTTGTTAAAAGTAATTAAATGTTAATTTTTAAAATTAAGAAATTAACATATAAGGTAAACGCACCAGTAGCGGACACTTTAAGGACATTTCCCGGCTATTTTTTTCTGTAATTTCCTAAATTTTATAGTTTCAAAAAGTAATTAATATTTCACACCTTTACTAACTCTTTCTTAAAATCAGGAGAGCTTAAAATGATCCAGTAGTGGACACACTAAAAACTCAGTAGAGAACCCTTCTTTGTTCCAGTAATGAACCCCTTTAAATTTTTACTTTAAAATTAAGGTGACCAAACGTTTCTATGTCTTGGGAACAGACCCGTTTTAGCAGTTTGTCCTCACATACATGAATTCCCGTTGAGGCCAACATTTAGGGCTGAAATTTGAGTGAATTTTAAGTCGCACTAGTGCTACACTATTGGTTATTTGAGACAGTCTGGGAATCACTAATAAGTCTAGTCAGGAGACATCCCATCACAATGTTCTCCTCGTGGCCGCAGTGTCCTCCATGTTCCCATCAAAGATAAACTTTTGAGGGTTATCAAATGTCTCCGGACTATCTTTAGGGGAGAGATTCAGACCGTCATTAACTGCCCATAGTGTAGCACTAGAGCGATATAAAATTCACCCATGCTCAACCCCCTAAATACTAACCGCAGTTATGCTATTTCAATGTCGATGTTTCAATGGAAACCGAATTTAACCAACTAGTCCAATATTGAACCCGAAAAAAAAGAAAAAATAGAAATGAGAATAAAAAAATTAAAATGTCCCAAGATAATCTCATGATTCAAGCGAATTTCCATTTTGTTCAGTTTTCTAAATTTGGTGGGATGCACCTTCTCTGCAGAAGATCAAAATTGTGATAGCATGTCTCCTTACCCTCCTAGGAGTGAGTCCCAGATCAACGCCAATTGCGAAATGCGTAGCTTTAGAGTGACGTTTAAAAACACTGAATTAAACTCTAAAATTGCGAGATTATAGAATTATGTCCACTACTGGATCTGACCTTAAAAGTCACATGAGCCAGTAGTGGTCAAGGCTGTCCGCTATTGGTCATGATGGCATTTTTTGGTATCAGTAGTGGACACCCACAAAAATACTATGTGTCAATACAAGATTTAAAAAACAGCAAAAGAAAAGAATTCTGCATACTTATTTTAGTCATATGAAAGCAAAAGGTAGAAGAAATCATTTAAAAATAAGCAGAGAGAGAGCAAATAAAATTTCATTTCCTTCTTCAAAATGATAAGACGAAAACGGCAAAATCGCAAAAAGTGCAATTTTTTTTAGTTAAACTAACATTATTTTAAAATTAATGGCCGGAATTATTTTTAGTTAAAGGGTTTAACAGTAGAGGACTATAACTTCCTTCCTGAACATTGCTCGAATCTACAGAATTATTAGGTAGCTTATTTTCCGAGTTTAAAATTAAGTGTCCACTACTGGTACAGGGTCCACTACTGGCGCGTTTACCATATTTTTATTTTCTGAAATAGTTTTAAATTGCTGACACAAATGTTTTTGTGATTAGTTCTTTTTATACAATTGTTTGTTGTTACGTTATTATCATCAAACATTTGCACCGGTTGCAATATTCCATTCGATTATATTTGAATATCCGTCTGCGTCTGCATAGAAAATATGTATGTATTTTGTTGCTCAATCTCAAACTGCGTTGTTGTTGTTGTAGGGGGTATGCATTGAGACCTAAACACAAACTGCGTTTAATGGTAACTATCTATGAAATCTGCTACCGATTTTAATTGAAAAAAAAAAAAAAAGAAAAAAATTTTCAAGATGGGTATCTTTCGAAAGGTCTCGTCAATACCTTTAAAACGAATGGTTGAACTATAAATGTGTGATAATTTAAAACAAAGTTATCAATTTTTTTTTTTTTTTTTTACTTTTAACGAAAAGAAACTTAGAAAAAAAATCGTTATTTATTTATTTATTTATTTATTTATTTTTAAATATTGTTACTGAGTGAATTTGTATAGGAAAATATAGAAGAAAGTTTTGGGGTGGCCACAACATACTAGTTTTTTTTTTTTCCTGTATAGATACTAAACATAGGCATATATAAACAGAAGTTAGTAATTCATATGACCGTTGAGTTTTAGTATCAAAATTATTTAAACGTTAAAATTGAGAGAAAAATTGAATGGAATAAAGAAAGTAGTCACTTTATTTGAATAATATTTAGTTTTAATTTTTACTACTCAATTAGGTGAGTAACAAATTCTCAGCCACTTTGAAGTCTTTGAGGAGAAAATATGACAATTTATAGGTGAAAAAAAGTTTTATATGATCTAAAGTAAAATTTTGCAGCTCCTCTATTTTATTGTTTTACAAAGGCAAGTCAAATATTTGTCTTTCATTTCTAATACATAATTTTGCTTGAGTCTGAAATGAGATAGTAAAAAAGTCTTTTCTTCATCTGAATTTTTTATCAGAAGACATTTTGAATGAAATTACCATAGTCTTGTACCTAGGGCCACGGCCTTAGGTATAACTAAAATCATATTCTTTACGTTGTTACTATTTTATTGAAAAAGTTTTTATAATTAAATAGAGGAAAATGGTTTTAGTTAATTGACATTGCGAAAAATATTGACAAATCCTATCCGTTGGTCTTTATTACCATCAACATTCTAACGAATTTTCGTTTGTCTTATGTATGGCCAGTGAATTAAAAACATATTCACCGATGATGAATATTTGAGTTCAAGTGTGAGTGACTACCAGATTTCTCTATAAATTGGGGGGGGGGGGGGGGGGGGGGCGGATGATTTTCCCGAGAAAGAAAGTGAGTCAACAATGATGAAATTTAGCATTTCTGCATCAAACTCTGTTTCTTGACTTGCAGAAATTTCGAAGCCTTTGACATCTAATTCCATCTCATATGTGATGATTGGTAAGACATTTTCAAAAAGCGAAACCTAGTACATAACAAAAAAGAGGCCGCTGCAAACCAGGGATATGTAGAATCCTGGCAGACACTCTATAAAAGCCAATGTATGAAACTCACTTTTGGAATTAGTTTTCCAAAGTTGAAAAATTTCTGACAATACTAAATACTTGCAATTTTAGCAAATTGCAATTTAAATAGTTATTATATGATAAGTAAATGTATTGCCTCATATTGTTTCTTTTATAAAATACATGTTTATATGTTTGTTTTCTATTCATTACGAAGATAAATCTAACTTTTAGGGTTTGTTGGGTTTTACGTCGGACTAGTGCTGCGCAATGGGCAACTGGCGACGGCCTGGGACTCACCACTAGAGGTGGTCCTTAGACATGCTATCACAATTTTGATCCTCCGCAGAAAGGATGGCTCTCCCGCTTCGGTGATCCCAGAAGTATAATTTTGATGGGAACATGGAGGACCTTGCGGTCACGACAAATTTTACATTCACCAGCCACCATTAGTGTACACAATGGTCTTTGGCCGGCTTGAGCATCGAACCCGCATGGTGGAATTTATTATTTTAAGTTTTTTAAATTATCCCAATTGGAAGTAATTAGTCCTGAAGATATGCACATATCAGTTTCGTAATTTTAAACAGGCCGGCTCTGTTTTGTGGCATTGAAAGAAAACTGTCCAGTTATACGGATTTTCCCTAAACCTAATTATAAAAATTTAAACACATTGTGAGAAATTAAACGAATAAAACCGAAAATAAACAATTAATTTAAATAATAATAAATAAAAAAATGTTGGCACGGTCATTTCCTTTTCAACATGAAAGTCATATATATGTATATATACTTATGCGTAAATATTAAAAATTACCCCCCCCACACACACACACACACACACACGAACACATTTTTTTTTCCCGTGTAAATAAATATATTTTCTTTTGTGTCTGAAAAAAAAAAAAAAAAAATTGTTTTTTCTTTTTAATAATTTGAAAGTTCAAATAAATTTTCATTTAATATCTTTTGAACCAATTACCCAATTGAGCTTTAAAAAAAAAAAAAAAAAAAGGTGTTAGTTAGATTTTGTATTCATTAATAAATGTACCAATTTTCGTAGCGATAGGTTAAATAAGGTATAGCTTTGCATAGAGAACTAAAAATCCAGACAACGATAAACTTTCAGATTTATATATATAGATGAAGAATATTTTAAAACTAGATGTAAGACAAAATAAATTTATGTTTTTTTTTTTTTTTTACAGATTCGACCTTTGCTGAAGAATGTGGGAAACTTGCTGATAATTACACTCAGCCTTGTTAGTAAGTAAATAATATGATTTAACATTAGTTTCACACATAGTTTCTTTTAATCCCCGAGGAAAAAGTATTGAAATGCCGCGTACTCTTTTCTTTTGCAGTTCTTTAAGTTATTCAGCGGACAGAGAAGATAAAGTCATCACTACTTTTGAGGAGATCGTAAATATTCCTGTTTATGTAGTTTTTCCTCTAATTTTTTAAAAGATGTTACTTAAAATATTGTTATAAATTTCGTGAACTAAAAGCTTTCCATGAATGGGAGGCATAAGCTTTATAATGTTTTTTGAGAAGTGCAAAAAATAAAATACTATTTTAAATTAATTAATTAAAAATACAAATTCAAATCTTAAAAACGAGAAAACTATAAATGTTAGAATTATAAATCTATAAATACAAAATACATTTACTTTATTTATAGATTTATTAAAAAGATATTACTATTCATCTTCAAAAAGAAAAGAAACCGAGTTTTTCTCTACATTTTCTTTATTTAGAATTTACATTAACTTAAAACACGTTCTAATTGATTTTTATCCACTTTTTGGCAATAATAGAGCCGCTCTATGAAGTCATTTCTAACTGTGTAAAGTGTGTGCGGAAAAATGTTTCGAAAGTTTGCCGAAATTCAATGCGTCAATTCTTCGATGGAATTAGGTTGCGACATTTATATTATGGATTTCAGGTATCCCGAAAGAAAAGGATTGAGGACGCTATTCTAAAAAATATTTTGTTTTTAAATGACTTTTAAAAGGAGTTAACAAAAGACACTCTCCATCCCATTTGAAATTTCAAAATTACACCCCGATGTTCCCAGTCCCTCTCTCTATATTATTTATTTTTATTTATTTATTATTTATTCCCTCCAAACGAGCTCTTTTCTAATTCACTGAACACATTTTTTGCGGTTTATCGAAGTTCCGACATATTCCCGAGATACACACACACACAAAAAAAAAAGGGGGTAGTACTTTTTGGCAGACACTTTATATATTTATTTAAATCAGATTAATAGAAAGTCTTGGCAATGGACCACTTTTGATTATCACTTTATTTCAAATTTAACAATAACCTTTTGGACCAAATTTATTGGAGAGATTAATATTTTGTTCACAAAAAAAATAAATAAATAAATAAATAAATAAAAATAAAATAAAAACACCACTAAGTATGTTAATATATATATATATATATATATATATATATATATATATATATACTAGCTGGCTTCACCAGCTAGCTGGCCAGAGACCCAAGAAAATTTTTACCAAAAAACAAGCTCTCGGGCGCCTGCGACGCCAATCGTAATTTGTTCTCTCTAAAAGTCGCATAATATAAAAATATTGAAAATTCAAATATTTTTAAATAAAATCTTAGGCGCCTGCGGCGCCAATCATAACTTGTTCTCTGTAAAAGTGGCTTAATACCAAAATATTAAAAATATAACGATTTTAAATTAACTCTTGGGTGCCTGTGGCGCCAATCGTAACTTCTTTCCCTATTCTTAGAACATTAGTATCGCTCTTTTATTTTTTAAGAAATAAAACACGTAAAAGAAAATATGTAAGAACAAAAACACTTAGAGATGATAATAAATTTGTTGTTGGGTGAGTACACTGTGGGATATAAAAGTTTAAGGCTGAATAATTATGTTATTTTTACAAATTTATAACTATACATATATTTTATAAATCATCAGACATTTTAATAAATCATTACATTTAAATAACTTTCTACTGCAATGCTATAAATTAAAGAATTTTGACTGTTAATATTAAAATATATTGCAGCAAACAAACAAAACATGTGCTACCATTTTATAAACGCATAAGAAAAATTTATTAACACATTAAACGCATAAGAACAGTACCTGAATTGCATTAGTCCAAATCGAAGCTGAAATTTAAATCTTCTGCATTTTCATTAAAACAGTAATCCATTTCTGTAGTTCTTGAATGGTTTAAGATATCTTTCCAGACGATATTACGAGCATGGCGTTCAAAAGTACTTTTAATGATGTTTTTCTTTTAACTCTTGAAAAAGCTACATAAAGCATTCCATGCATAAAAACTGGTACTCTCAGATCAACACCTACAAAGTCATAAGTTTGGCCCTGTGATTTATGTACTGTCATAGCAAATGCTGCTTTTACAGGAAACTGATGTCTAGATATTGCGCAACCAAGTTGACCTTTTGATGATTGAAGTGTGATTCTTGGTATATGTACATCTCGGCCACAGTGTTCACCAGTTATTATTTTTGCTTTAATAATATGATTGCACAGCTCAGTAACAATTAATCTTGTACCATTGCAAAGGCCTTCTGATACATCTATATTACGCATCAACATAATAATAGCATTTTATTTTCAGTTTAAGTTCATGAGGTGGTAAATCGGAATTTTCAACAGAATTTAAAAAGTCAACAGTAAATTGAAGTCCTCCTTCGGGTTGGTTATTTACAGTATCGTAACTGTGATAAGTTTTGTACTCTCCGGATAATTTCGAAATAATTTCCGTATTTAACCTGTCAACATCTTTGTTAAGAGGAGCAAGTATAGCTCTATTTTTCATCTCTTCATAATTTTCATTGACAAAGCAAAAACCAAAAACCTCATCAATGAGATTTCCATTTGAAATTATGTCTTCGGGTAGCTCTATCTCATCTAAAGACCTAATCGGTAATTCTCCATTACCAACTTTTAAAATATAGTTTGCAAAGTCTCTTTGTTCTGGATCAACCCGCATATTCTCATCCAGTGAATAATTCCTAAATTTACACCAAAGCACACTCTTTTTAATTGATAAGTCAATAAGTTCTTGTTTATTCGCTCGCGGTTGAATTGGAAGACACTGTCTGAAATCTCCACCTAAAACCATAATTCTTCCACCGAGTGGCAAAGTTGCATTTCCAGTTTTACGCAGAATTTCGTCCATTGCATGCAATGCATATTTAGGAAGCATAGGTGCTTCATCCATGAGAAATACTTGAATTTTAGAAAGTTTTTGAGCTTTACAGGAGACCGGTTTGATTGTGGAACTTGACTCTGGTGAAAGGGGCACCTTCAATCCAAATGTTTTGTGTGATGTGCGTCCTCCAGGAAGTAGAATCGAAGCAATGCCTGTAAAAGCCATACACTGTACATTAAAGTTCCCTCCTCGCAGAAGGTAATACAAAGTCTTGTATATGAAAGTTTTTCCAGTACCACCAGGTCCGTCAATAAAAAAGCAATTTGATTGAATATTCTCATCATTGACTGAACGAAAGATAGCATCCACAATTTCAATTTGTTTTCCGCTAAGTAGTTGATACATTTGTTGACCAATAGCTGCTGATTCATTGACATTTGACAATTCTTGATTCGATTCAGTTTCATAATCATCAATATCATCAAATGAAAACTTTTCAACCCAATATTGATAAAATCTTTTTGTAAAAAAATAGAACCGACTCCAAAAAGCAACCACTGTTCAAAAAACTAAAAAAAAAAAAAAAAAAAAAAAAAGGGGGGGGGGGGGATGAGTATGAAATGAAATTATAAATTGCGCCTAAAAGTATAAAATAATCTCCTTCGCCAAACAACCTATAACACTACAATTAATCATAACTTTTGAAGTCGGCGCAAAATTAAATAAAATTTACTAAGTTTTTAAAGGTTTGTTTTTAGATCGATAGCAACAAATGCTGTTGTCTCGAATGATCCATTTTCATGTTTCCTTTATTATTTTATCACTGTATACAATTGGTCCATTAGTAGCATCTACATCGAACAGCGAACATTCTTCACAATGCGGTATTTATGTTTCTACGAAGTTAGAGTTTCCTTTGCAAATTTGGTATAACTTAGATAACTATCATCCTTGGTGACTTTTGGATTTGGCGATCTAAACGCAATGCAAAAATATACACGCAAGGTGTATATTTTCATAATATTTACGAAGTATTGTTTCATATTCTTGATTACTCTCTTAATATACCTTATCAAAATATCCATGGTATCCCAAAGAAATTAAATGTGTTTGCCAGATACTTTTGCGATTTTTCTTTGACCAAGGACGTCAGATACCAGCATCTTCTCCAACTTTTGCTGCTTATACGAAATGTTATTTGTTTTCTTGAATCAAAGTAGTTTTCGACTGCGTTTTGCAGGTGACAATGTGAGATGTGTATTTTGAATAGGATTTGATTTTTGTATTCAATAAAGGTATCAATTATTATTTAATTTTGCGCCGACTTCAAAAGTTATGATTAATTGTAGTGTTATAGGTTGTTTGGCGAAGGAGATTATTTTATACTTTTAGGCGCAATTTATAATTTCATTTCATACCCATCCCCCCCCCCCTTTTTTTTTTTTTTTTTTTAGTTTTTTGAACAGTGGTTGCTTTTTGGAGTCGGTTCTATTTTTTTACAAAAAGATTTTATTTTTCTCTTTTCAGTGAAAACTTATTCATATAGCAGAACACCAGAAGACGTTCGACGGCAGTTTCGCAAATCACAACTTCCAATAAAAGTGACATAACTTAAAAAAATGGTTTATGTAACTGAAAAATACATGAAATGCACCAAATGTGAACAAAAAATGTTGCATCTCCATCTAGAAAGTTATCCACTCGAGAGACAGTTGTGCCAGTTTTATTCTAGTCAAGTTATTTTTAAGTTGATTTTTCTCAAATGCTGCATTTTTCAGTTGTGTCACTTTCCTTGCCTTTATCGGATCTGAGCAAAAAACTATCTATTGAATGAACATACGTTAAATTAAAAAATCTTTAGAAAGGCAAAGAACGGATACGCTGTATTCGTAACCAAAAATTCTGTTAGGCATATATATTGAACTTTACAGTGAATACGTGTCACGCGCTGCGCGCTGGAAATTGCGCAGTGTAAAGTTCAAACAAAGAGCAAAATATGCATCGCAGCTGACGGACAGAAGTTTCAACATCGATACTTACATACTGCTTTTACCAGTGTAGCTGCCTGCGTTCAGTAGTTAGAGTGAGAACAGACTTTTGTGAGTATCCTGTAATTTTGTTTGTATCTTAATGAAATCATAATGAAACCTATTTCAGGCCAAGATCATCACGACAACAAAAAAAGTATTAAAATTAAATCATCTCTTACGAAGTTATAATCTAACAAATTTCAACATCACCAACAATAAGAAACATGGTTTGTATTGTGAACCTCTTTCTTTATGAAGTCGGTTTAAAACGTGTATGCGTTAATCGATGTGACCGTTTACAATAACCATACACTGAATTTTACATAGCATAAATGTCACCCGCTACGCTACAACATATGCAATGTCGTTCAAGTGTGCACAAAATAGGAAATTGTGAACAGACAAATGCACGTTTTAGGCGTTCTGTTTTTAGCATTAATATCTAAACTATCTTTTCGTACCTCATCGATGATGCTCTGCAATTTTATAATTCACTTTTTCCCCCTGTCTTGAACCGTTTTCGAGATAGGAACGCTAGCATGAATGGCTAAACTATCTTTTTGTACTAAATCGATGATACTCTTCAACTTTATAATTTACTTTTTTCTCTAGAACCGTTTTCGAGATAGGAACACTAACTCCGCTATTTTCCACCAGGTGGCGCTACAAGCGGTTTAACCTTGTACTGCATGGCCACTTTGCTATACTTACATGCCATTTTTATCACTATAGCTGCAGCCGTTTAGCAGTTAAAAGAGTCGGTACTGAATTTTTCGGGCACCCTGTATTTTCTTTAGATCGTAAAGATATTACAATGGGACCTATTGCAGACCAAGACCTTTTCAACAAAACAAAAAGTATCAAAATCGGAGCATCCGTTTAGAAGTTATGAGCTAACAAACATAAAAAAACATACGGTTTGAATTGAGAACCTTCCTTCTTTTTTTGAAGTCGGTTAAAAAAATTTCTACCTTCTGTCGCTTCTGAGTCGAGTTTATGGGCAATTACACGGTATGCTCGCTTGATAGAATCTTCAATTGAAATTCCAGTTCTTTCACCTTCATGAATGAAATCTTCTGCGAGATCTTGCTTAAACATTTCCCACAGCCGTTTTGGGTTTTCTGGTGAGCCTAGAATCAAAATTTGTGTAAAAAGTGTTCTCATTGCCCTTGGCAGTTTTGAGCTTGCAGATTCGGACAATCCTTCAATCCATTGTTGGTCATCATAGCATAATCCTCGTGCTAGACAAGCTTGCTTGTATGTCGCATGTTCAATATTATTCACTGTCAGTAAATCCTTAAAGCTGGTTGCATCTTTTACATGATACAATAACAGTCGTGATATAATTCAGGCTGTACAACAAAATTGACATTATGTATTCTTCCAATAACTTTTATCTGTCGTACTCTTTGAATAAATTCACTGTTTCTTGCATCCCATCTAAAGTGTTCAGGCATTTGCCAGTAGTAATAATAGATTGGCTCTTCCTCCGTGTCTCCATTTGATTGTCTAATTTCATGTTCTTCCTTAGCCTTTTTATTGTGCTTGAAATATGCTTCCAGAGTCGAACCTTTTTGTCCTGTATCAGCTAAATTTTCCTGAGCCTGATCTAAATTTACAATTCTGTACTGGCCAGGAAGGTGAATTGATAATCGTAGCATACTATGACTCTTCTTCTGAATTTCATTTCCAAATAAACGCCAACATGCCTCTGGTGGAGTGATGCATCGACCCTCAACATAAGTATTTGCTTCATTGTACATGATTTGTCTTCCTCCTTCAACAACTTTAAGTGAAGCACAATCAAACCCTTTATATATGTACTTGTATAGATACTTCACAGCAATAATGCTTCCAACATATTCAACGTTTATATGACAATTGTACTTTTTCAGTAAATATGCATTATAAGGAACAACATGACGATTATCTCTTGTTATGCGGCTGCCATCAACACTCTTACGATACACTGCACTTTCATGAGAGAAATCTCGACTGTGAGGGTCCAATTTGGGATCACAACGCCTTCGATAATTTGGTTTTGCATTGTCTGCCAATGAAGATACATCCTCAAATGATTTTGGAAATTGAAAGCGGCACTTCATACGTCCACTTTTATTTACCATGCATGCAGCGTTTGGGTTCTGTTCGTCACAGGGGTTATGAATCATGCACTTTATTACAAGTTCCCTCAGATCTGTATCTTCCAAGTCGGGAATCTCTGCAGAAATGAGATCGTCCAGTTCTTCAGGATTATGAATCTTGTCTTGAGAACACATAATTAGAAGAAGGTGAATGTGAGGAAGACCTCGCTTTTGAAATTCAATTGAATATACATAAGCAGCAACTTTTCCAAATATCTGCTTCTTATCAAAATCTTCAATTATTTCATCAAATTTCAATTTTGCAACTCGAGTTACAACATCTGGTCGGTCTTGAGGAAGTTGTTGCATAAAAGATCCATTTTGTAACTGAATGTGCAAAGCGTTTTTAATTTCAGGCCAGTTTGCAGTTTCATTTATTCTCAGTAAAGTTGAAAATGTTTTTTTAGTTCAGTTTTTTTAATTATTATTATTTCGTCGAAAAAAAAATTGGCAACAATTAAATTATGGATAAAACATAGAATAATAATAAAGGAAGAAGGAGCGTACGTGTCACGGAGTAATATTAATAGGAGTTGAAGGTCCAATGGGAGAAAGCTACGAAACTGTGATCTAAATTTTTGGTAAATATTGAGGGCGCCACTTGTCATTCCTCCCTACTTCGGCGCGGATATACTGTTGTTTTCAATAGAATTTTGCTGAAGTACATTTAAAATTTTTTATTTTAAGCAATTTAATTTCTTTGTAAGTTCTTAAAACTGCATAATCCAGATGTTTCAAATAAATGCTTCGTTCCTAGTTGTAAAACAGGCTATGATAGTGATAAGAAAAACAAAAAAAAGCCCTAGGAGAAAAATAAAGTCCGAGTTCGTGTTTTCTGCACCTAAAGTAAGTTTATTTTTTTTTCTTTACAAGATTTCATCCATTCTCCTTCCTCCCAATTGTCTGTTTTAGCTAGCTTCGGTTGATAAGAATCGTCATTTTTTAAAAGCTTTCTTTCAAAGTAAAATTAGTATAAAATGGCTCTTAAAAAAAACATGTTGGTTAGAATACTCTATTTAATGAAATTTGCTTTCAATCGAAATTTTTTCAGCTTGATATTATTTTTAAAAAAATAATTAAAACGAGACATTTTCCCATTGAATAACGTGGCGGAAGCTGGAGAGAAGGAAGGATTGCACGCTGGCGCCATCTGTAAACATTAGAAAACAACATCACAAAATTTCAGCGTTACCTTCTTCTCCTGTCTTTTTACTCCGTGGTACGTGTTTATTATTATTCTATGGGATAAAATTTTAAAATTTAAATGGCTTATTTATCAGAAATTAGAAGGTTCTTATTTTCACATTTTAATTAATTAAGAAAAAACTAATCATCCGATTGATAAGCTGTCTAATGCATCGGATTTACAAAAATTTTCCCTTTCATTTGGTATCTTATTTGTAACTATGCGACTGATATTTCTAATTTATTTTCTAATATTTCTGATTTATTTTCCTCATTTTAAATAAATGTACGTTTTTTTTTATTATTATTATTATTATTATTATTATTATTTTGTCGAAAAAAAAATTGGCAACAATTAAATCATGGATAAAATGCTAAAATTTAAATGTTTTATCAGAAATTAGAAGGTTACTATTTTCACATTTTAATTAATTAAGAAAAAACTAATCATCCGATTGATAAGCTGTTTAATGCATCGGATTTACAAAAAAATTCACTTTCATTTGGTATCTTATTTGTAACGATGCGACTGATATTTCTAGTTTATTTTCTAATATTTCTGATTTATTTTCCTCATTTTAAATAAATGTACGGTTTTTTTTTTTTTTTTTTTTTTTTTTTTATTATTATTATTATTATTTTGTCGAAAAAAAAATTGGCAACAATTAAATTATGGATAAAATGTTAAAATTTAAATGGCTTTTTTTATCAGAAATTAGAAGGTTATTATTTTTACATTTTAATTAATTAAGAAAAAACTAATCAAAAATTCGAAAATCTGACTTCGATGTGCACAATGACCCTTCGGGGGGCACCTTTGTGTTAAATCTCGTGACTGTCCGAGCTACCGTTTTCGAGATCAGTGAAATATACACATATTGCTCACTTAATAGTATAAGATATGTATATATATATTGTGAATTATTTTTAATTTTTGCTTTTTCGTTTTTTAGGATTCCGAATACCTTGGCCTTAAAGAGGTAAGTAATATTATATATATATATATATATATATATATATATATATATATATATATACATTTTACTTTCTCTTACCCATAAGGTAGAGAAAGTATTGTTTTTGGGTCAAATTTTCGAACGCGAGATTTTGTTATATTCACACGTTTTGAGGTCCCCTGAATACGAAAATCATGTTTTTAGCAAATGGTCTGTGTGTGTGTCTGTGTGTGTGTCTGTGTGTATGTATGTGTGTATGTATGTGTATCTGTGCGTGTGTCTGTCTGTTATCAGCATATCTCAAGAACAAATAGTAGCACACATTCCAAACTTGGTATTCTAAATGTGTATCATATATAGATGCTACAGTAAGCTTTTCGTTAAGATCAAGCAAATGGTTCGTGTACAGGGACAATCAAGATAATTCTAATACATTACGTCTATGGGGGAAATTGCAGGTAAGTAGAGTTTAACGTCTATAGACTGAACAGGGGAGCAGCACACGCTCACCGCTCGAAGAGCGGTGTTGAGCGCTTCCAGAACCGAGGTTCACGTGGGCTGTCCCGAGAAGAACCCCTACAGACCTGCCTGACGTTTATTTAAAAAGCAAGAGGGTTTTACATAGGCATCGCCAGGCATGAAGCCTTACCGCGACAAGGGGCGATGGAAAACAACATAGAAAGAGTACATGGTCATCGCTTGGCTGAAAGCCACCTCGCGACATTGGGCGATGATAATTTTAGATGGATTGTGCCAGGCCCTTTAGGCCTCTCGCGACAGACGGCACTAGATGAGTTTTCACAACTCTTGATGTGTACTAGAGAGTTCAAGTTTGACTAGAATAGTCCAGATGATACAACTGGATGACAACATGGGTGACAGTATTGCAGAACAACTGTGCAGAAAACTGATTTTGCAGGGTAATTTGGGTAACAGAGGAGAGAATGAGAGAGTTAGGATTGTTGATAATTTAAACTATAGAGTTTATTTAGTTTTTAAGAGAGGTTTTATTAAGAGGCTTCCTTGCAAACAGATTTTTGTTTTGGTGAAGGGTATTTTGAAAAAGGGTGGGAGGATAAGTAGCTTCATTTGGGAAGAAGATTAGCTGCCAGTGGGAATAGTTATTAATCAGTCAAATTGGTTATGTCCATTAAGAGGGAGTAAATATTGTTTAGTTTTTTAATTAACAGTTTTCTGGTTAAGATATTTTCAAGCCAATTATTTGGTCTTGGAGAGGGATTTCTGAAATGGAACTGTTGAGTTAGGGGGCAAGAGAAATAATAATGTTCGGGAGTTCCCTCCTCACCGCAGGGACACAGGGGAGAGCGTCGGCGATGAAACTTGAAGAGGTAGGATTGAAAGGGGCCATGGCCTGTTAAGAAAGCCGTTATGGGAGGAGTTAGAGTCCATGAATTTGTTGAAACCTGTGGGATTAGGGAGAAGGTATATCTACCCTTCTCGGAATTTCGCCACAGGTCTTGCCATTTTAAAATGAAGATTTGTTTCAGTTTTGATTTTACGTAGGAGGGAGGGGCAGGAGGAGATGGTTCTTTTACTGAGAATTCTGTGGCTTCTTTGGCCAGGGAATCAGCAAGTTCATTACCGACTACTCCCCTGTGGGCAGAAACGTGTGCCAGGGTACAGTTAAGGTTAGGGTTCATTAGAATTTCTTTTATTTCCAGGACTTGTGGGTGTCTGTTCCGATGGCGAGCAATGGCGAGCAGGCTCGAAAGACTATCACTATAAACACTTAGTTGTTGTTGTTGATTATGATTTACGACCGCCCAGTCTAGGGCTTTTTTAATTGCGTAGAGTTCTGCTTGGAATACTGAGTTGTAGTCCTCGAGCCTACCCGCCCACCGATAGGCTTCGCTGTCGCCTTCAAGAACACAGAAAGCTGAGGCAACTCCAGCCTCGGTCTTAGAGCCATCCGTGTAGATCGCCACCGGGACAGAAGGTGAGAAGCTATTTTTTGAACAGTTTGTTATTAGAGGAGCTACATCCAAACCTGGGTGAATTGCCCAACTGCAGGTCAGGGGCTGGATGGGAGTTTGGGGAAAGACTATGTTAGTGAGCTCTTGGTCGTTTAGTTGTAGGATTTTAGTTTTAGTATAGGTTTGGGCGACCTGCAAGTGGGCATGGGGAATCCCAGTGATAACGGTGAGGGCATCAGTGGAGATGGTTTTATACCCTCTTGCAATTTGCAGGAGGAAAGGGCGTTGAGCGGAGTCAAGCGAAGCTCTGGCGTCAGATCTTAAGTGACCTCCCCAGATGCCTGCCCCATAAGTTATTATTTTTTCAATTATTGTTTGATACCATATTTTAAGGAGAGAGGTGGAGATACCCCACCTCTTTCCTACCATCTTAGTTGAGTTGTGGTAATGACTTAGTGTTTTGAGTTTAAGGTCCTTTACATGGGGCAGCCAGTTGAGGTGTCGGTCGAAGGTTATTCCCAGAAGCTTCATGTGATCAACATGCTGGACACTGATACCATCAATCCGCATCTTGGGATTTCTCTTTTTTAGGGATCTGGGGAAAGCCAAAGTTAGGGCCTTGGTTTTAGATGGTGAGAGTTTGAGGTCAAACTCTTTAAGGAGCCTGCTAAACAAGGAGAGTGCTTCCTGGGCCTGGTCCTCCAGATCCTTCCTGATACGGCCCGTGAGAATCAGGGTGAAGTCGTCCGCATAAGCGAATGTCGTAAAGCCCTCAGAGTTCATGCGCTTTAGCACGCCGTCAGCTATGAGATTCCAGAGAATCGGGCCGAGGCACGAGCCCTGGGGGCAGCCTTTAGTTTGGGAAAATTCTGTGTTTCCCTCGCCTCAGTTAATGATGATTTTCCTTTTTGAAAAATAGGAGCGAATGACTCCAGCCAGGTTCCCCGGGCAGTTGAGTTCCTGTAGTGCTTTGTGAATATGGGGCCACTCTACATTATCAAAAGCACCCTTAATGTCCAAAGAGATGATGGTGGTGTATCTAGAGGCATTACAGCTTACGGCGCAGGAATCTTTAATGGCTTGTAAGGCATGTTCGCATGATCTGCCCTCTCTGAACCCAAATTGGTTTGGATGGAGAAGTTGATTTGTTTCTAGGTGATAGTTAAGCCGGGTTACGATTAATTTCTCGAGCAGTTTTCCTAGGGTAGGAAGGAGGCAGATCGGTCTATAAGATGTGGGCTCAGAGGGGAGTTTCCCTTGCTTCAAGAAATACACCACCTCACCTCTCCGGAGAATTTCTGGGAAATAATTTAGTCTGAGGCATTGATTGGTCCATAGTAGGAATATTTGTGGGATAGTGCTATGAATGTTTCGTAAGATTTTAAAATCAATGTTATCTGGACCTGGTGCTTTATTAATGTTGAAGCTGTAAAGAGTGGATTTAATCTCGGACTCCGTGAAGGGAACATCCGAGGGAGCCGAGAAGGAAGGTTCTTGAAATAGTGGGTATTGTGTTTTGGGGAATAGAGTGCTAGTTAGGAATTCCAGGTTGTTGCGCTTGGAGGAAAGAGCTGGAGGTCTTTCTAGTTTCAACTCTGTGGGGGTGAAAAACTTGCTACTATAGAATTTTTGAGCGGTGCCGAATATTTGTGTTTGAGTGGAGCAAAATTTTTTCCATGCGTTGTGTTTAGTGGAATTGATTTGTTTTTTGAAGTTGGCCGAATGCTGTTTGATTTTTAGTTTATGTTGTGGTATAAGTGTGGGGTCTAGGTATTTTAACTGTCTTTTCATTGCTGTCAATTTGTTACGCATGGTGCGGAGCTGGGGAGTCCAGAAGGTATAGGTGAAGCGACGTCCCGACTTTTTCAGCCTGAAAGCCGAAGTGGCAGCAGATTGAATAGCGGCTATGAAATTTAATGTGAAGTTTTCTAGTTGGTTAGTGTCCTTTATTGAGCTTAAGTTTTCCAATAGGGGGTGAGCGAGGTTTAACATTAATTTATTGAATTTATTAAAGTTTCCGCGTTTGGTTGCGAAACGTTTTGATTGGGTTATGGAGGGTTTAGAGTTAAGGGAGAAGGTGATATAGTTGTGATCGGAGTTATTAAAGATGTCCAGGACTGTCCAGTCATTCACCCTGGCATAGGTCTTGGGGTTACACAATGTGAAGTCCGGCCAGCCCTGGGCATCGCGCTTTTGGAAGGTTGGTGCTGAATTCTCTATGTTAGCCATGCAGATGTTGTTGGACGCGATGAATTCAATGAGGCTGCGACCTCTGATGTCCTCAGTGGGTGAGCACCATAGGGGGGAGTTAGCATTGAGGTCGCAGCCGCAGACAAAAAGTGTACGTTGAGAGATTAAGTGCTGCCACTCCAAAAGACAAGCCTCAAAGTCCGCAGACGGGGCGGCGTAGGCACTTCCAAGGGTCAGTTCACCCTCCCTCGTGGTTAGTGTAATGAAAACACAATGTTCCCCAGTTAAAAGGTGTGTGAAGTTTAGGTTGCTATTTGTGATTATGATGTGTGCTGTATTCTTTTTTGAGCTGAAACTAACCCAGGAAGAGGGGAAGCCATACAGACCACTCCCAACGGTGCAGTAGGCATCCTGCAACAACCCGATATCTATGGAGTTTTTCTCCATGAAATCCCGGGCCGTCAAGTTAGCCGCCTTGCACCCGTTGAGGTTGATCTGCATGAATTTTAAACTGTTGAAATTGTCTGTGGATGACGAATTAGGAGAGGATGTAGACTCTTGGGAGGGAGAGGAGAGAACTTTGGGTTTTTTCTTTCTTGATTTTGCCATTTAAGAGAGAGAAAAGAGCGAAAAAAAAAAAGAAAAGAAAAAGAAAAAGAAAAGGGGGGCAAAGAGGGAAATGAAATGATTTACCCTTGTACTCCTTGAGCTTCTTGAGTTTGACCGAAAGGACCCGATGGCATAAGGTACCGCTGGTTGCCTTCATAGTAACAGTTTGGTGCTAGGTTGGAGCTTCCTTCTCTGAAGAAGTTAGAGGATTGTCCTTGTTGGGAGGCATTCTGGTGTGGCATGAAGAGTGAGAAGGGGTTGAAGAGCCAGGGGAAGGGACTTGGTGGAGCTTGTAGACTTGTTGACTGCCTGCTACGTTGCGGTCTGGAGTTTGAGTAGAAGTTAGATTGTCTAGTTGCGCTTGCATTTGCTGACTGTTGCATGCGGGGTGGTGGTTGGGTGTTTTTGGAGTCTGTAACATTGAACTTTTTATCCAGTGCTTCTCTGCACCTCCTATATTCCTCCTCGTGAACCGGGCAGGAAGGAGAGTATGCAGGATGGTTCGAGTTGAGGGGGCGAATGCCCTTGTTTGCGTTCTTTAGATTTACCCTGGCACAGTTTATACAGCTGGGCTGTTCCTGGCAGTTGTTGTTACGATGCTTTTGAGCACAGTGTGAGCAGTAAAGTTCCTGATTACAGTGTGATGGGGTGTGCTCAAAACTTTGGCAAGTTGAACAGCGGGAAACCTGTGTATGTGGCTTTATCATACACCGCATTAGGCCTAGTGGTAGAAATTTGAGTTTTATTATGGCTTCAGCGATGGGGAGTGGTGCTTGGAAGATGCAGTTGTTAAGTCCCTGCACTTTTGAAGGAGACTGTCTGATGAGCTTTAGTGCGGAATTAGTGGATTGTGTAATGTAGCCCAGATCTTGTAGCTCTGATTTGATTGCATCTTCGGACAGCTCCTCTGGGACTCCCAGGACGATGAACCTTAGTTGTGGGCTTGGCTTCGTCTTGAAGGTGAGATTTTCTGTGAGGGCTTGGTTGCTTGAATAATCCTGGATCAGGGTTTGCGCTTCTTCCTTGGTATTGCAGATGATATCCAAGGAGCGTCTGTAGGTGTTGTATTTTATTATTTTAGCTGCCGTTGCAACTCTTGTGTTTCGCATGAGCTTTAAGATTTCAAATCCGCTTAGTGTAGAGTCCTTGGATGTGATGTATATGGTGCTTTGTGTTTTGTTGTAAACGTTGAGGGCTTTGGAATTGTTGCTGAACGACGTTAATTGGGGAGGGCGGCTGGTTGGAGTGGTGTGATGGTGTACTGAATGGTGAGCTTCTTCCAGAGATGGGAAGGCGGGGTCTGAGGCTGCGATGGGCTGTTCGTTGAGTGCAGGCTGTGCTGGGAGGACGTTTTCATTAACTGGTTGTTGCTGTGTGGAAGAGGTTGAGGGAGAGTCGTTGGCTTGTGGGTGAATGTGTTTTGTGATTTTTCTAAGTATCTTGTCTTGCTGGGCTGAGATGTGGTCGAGTTTCTCATGGACTTGTTGTTGGTGGTTCTTTAGGATGTCCTGTAAGTTTAGCGTGTGTTGTGGTTCGGAATCTGGATCTTGGGGATTAGTTGATGTGCTGTTTTCTGCTTGCGATTGAATGCTGGTGGTTGGTGCTTCTTCTGTAGATGGTGGTTCCATGTTCGTGTAGGTTTTGAGTCTGGCCATCTTGTGGATCGATCTTATTCGCAAGAAGGCTCTGTTGAGTAAGGCCAGAGGTGCTCTACTACCCTTGGCTCGGACTGTGGCTATAATTTCCATTGCTGCCTTTGTGACAGCGACTATGGATTTGTATTCTTTAAAGTCTTTGCGCGGGTTAAATGAGTCCTTTGATGGGGTGCTGTTGGTTTTCAGGAATTGTTGAGGAGTCATCTGTGAGATCTTCGATTTTTTCTTGCGATTCTTACGGGTTTGTGACCTTGTCGAACACCCTGATTTGAAGGAGTGTGTAGAGTTGTCAGATGAGGTCGAGGAGTCGGAGGCATCATCCTGATCCTCATTGTTATCAAGCACTGCATCAAGTTCTTCTTCTGAATCCGTCATCTTTCAATCTTACGGAGCAGAATGGCAGGTTTGAAGATAGCCTTGAAAAAGGCTTTTTGAGTTTTAGATTCTGTTATCCAAGGAATGAAGTGGGTGGAAAAGATTCTGATTTGAACAATTGAAGTGAATTAACGGAGGAGGCTCGCCGGAGCCCTCGTACCATACCATATTTGTGGGAGAGATTAAAAAAAAAAAAAAAAAAAAGGGCAAGCAAACACCAGGAGCCTAGACTCCCGAGAATAAATAAGAGAAAATGTTTTTAGATTTGAGAAAATTTAGATTTGTTACCATCCGACTAGGGCTTTAGAGGAAAAGAAAAAAAAAAAAAAAAAAAAAAAAGTCAGAGGGTGGAGACCCAAGTGGTTAAGGAACAAACCCGACACAACACTACAAGCAACAAAACAACGAGAAAAAAAAAAAAAAAAAAAAAAAAAGGGGGGGGGGAGAGGGGAGTGGTGGCGAACACCAACAGCTACTAGGACAGTAAACTTCGAAAGGTATTCTGTTTTTAATTTTAATTTTTTTTTTTTTCTTTTTTTTTAATCATAGAAGAAATTTATTCTCAATAAAAGCATAGGAATAAGTAATTAAGAAGCAAAACTGCATTAATTTGCTAAAGTTATGAAGTTAAGATTGCATTTTATTACGTTTAATTCTCTGCAAAGCACAAATATGTTTTAAATATTTTTAAAATTTTGAAAATGTATCTAAAAGTGGCGCCATCTGTAGGGTCGGATTTTAGTTAATGCGCACAAACTATTATTATTTATATATTTTAATTTATTTTAGTTAATTGTATTAATAGATTTTATTAATTATTTTAAATTAATATTTTTATAAGGATACAAATGAAATTTATATACAGCTGTACACTAAGTTATTTATTATTATTATTATTATTATTATTATTATTTTTAAGGTCAAAAGTAAATGAGTAAATAAATAGAACGATAAAAATGATTATTTTATTTTAATTTTTTTTTTTTTTTTTTTTTTTTTTTTAAGATCGGGGAAAAAAAAAAAAAAAAAAACTTTCTCTTCTTTTTTTTTTCCCCTTTTTCTTTCCTTTTCTTCTTTTAATTAATACAGTATTTAGAATACCAACAAGGTATTTAGTATTACATGTACTTCTTTAGTTTTGAAATCAGAATTCATCTTAAAAATTGTTATTTTGATGATCACAAAAGAACAAAAGTAAAAAAAAAAATAAATTTGGGGGGGGGGGGGGGTTAAAAATTAAATGCATAAATAAATAAAAATTGTAAGTATTTAAATGAATAATAAAGAAAAAAAAAAATGAAATATAAATAAATAAAAATTTTTTTTTTTTTCCTTAAGATAAAAAATAAATAAATAAGTAGGTTCTAAACCAAATGAAACGAACATATATTTTTTGTAATAGAGATAGTTAATTGGGAAAAAGTTTTTGTGTATGTAGGAGCCTCGCCTCCCCCCCCCCCCCCCTGGGTGGGAAGTCCATCCTCGGGGGAGTAAATTTTCATGATGGGTATCTTTCAAAAGAGCTCGCCAATACCTTTAAAACGAATGGTTGAACCATCGATCTGCGATAATTTAAAACAAAGTTATCAATTTTTTTTACTTAAAAAAAAAAAAAAAAAAAAAAAAAAAATAGAAAAAAAAAAAAAAATCGTATTATTATTATTATTATTATTTTTTTTTTTTTTTGAAAATAAAATGGACATTTTTGGATATTTATTGTTATACTACTTCTCTAATATGGAAATCGTCTGCATTGTCATAAAAGATAATTTTTTTAAATAATAATTTTAATAAATTATTTTTTTAAAACAGAATTATTTTTTAATAACCGAATTAAATTTTATATAAATCTCGGTGCATTAATGAAACGGGAGGTTGAGGGGGGCGGTAGCCCCCCTCACACAGAATTAATTATCATATAAAACTTATCCGAAGCCTAATTTAAATTGTTTAACATAGGCTTACATAACATCGTTATCTTACCTCTTAATCTCCAACCTGTATTTATAGTATTAAATTTCAGGGTAATAGAAAGTCGTGTGAGTGACACACCAGATTATTATTATTATTATTATCATTTTTTTTTTTTTTTTTTTAATAAAAATATTTTATATTATTCCCACATAAGTAAATCCTATTATGAAGAGCAAAATTACATGAACAATATTTTATTTCTTCAGAAAATGTTGTCTTATTGCGATAAATATTTATTTATTACGTTTTGGTATTAGTTCCCCATCATACTATAGGTATGGGGAACTTACAGTCGGCTGCAAAATTATTCGAGTACTAGCAATAATCCTTGCCAAAAAAAAGTACACTTAATACAGCTTTGTTAAATAAATCCTTGTCGAGTCATGTTCTTAATCAGTCTAAGAACATCATTCGACAAGGATTTACTTAGCAAAACAGTCTTAAGTGTACTTTTTAAATATAGGAATTATTGGCTAGGGCTCGAATAATTTTGCAGCCGACTGTAGGTAATCGTGAAAAATTTCGACCTCGGTTTTTTGACTTTTTTATACGTTTTCAGGTGTGAGGAATCCGAAAATGACAAAATTTGTATGGTGTCTGTCTGTAGGGTGTCTGTTAGTGTGTCAGTGTGTCAGTCCGGTAGTTTATTAGTCTGTTCACACTATATCTCACGAACAAATGATCGCAGAGAGGTCAGATCAGTTTTAAAATATTACTTTCGATACTGGCAGAACCCTATTCATTTTCAACATCCGAATTATAAAACTTCGTAAGTTATGAGAAAATTACGATTTTCTTAACATGGGAGAATAGGACAAAATATCACTTAAACGTGCATTAAATGGAAAGTTTTTACATTAAAAATGTCGGACCAAATTTAAAATATCAGTTTTGATGCCGGAATGAACATCAGTAACTATAAATACGCTACTTTGAAAATTTCGCAAGTTATTGGAAATTTACGAATTTCTTAACATGGCAGTATAGGGCAAAATTTCACATAAACGTCAATTTTTAGAGATATTTTCATCGTAAAGATGTCAGACTACTTTTGAAATATTATTTAGAACACTGGCATGAATATTAATGACTATGAATTTTCCAATATAAAAATTTCGTAAGTTATTGGAAACTTACGAATTTCTTAACATAGCAGATTAGAGCAAAATTTCACATAAACGTCAATCTTGAGGGATATTTTCATCGTAAAGATGTCAAACCACTTTTGAAATATTATTTTGGATACAGGCATGAATATCATAGACTATGATTTTTCCAATTTAAAAAATTCGTAAGTAATTTGGAATTTACGATTTACTTAAAATGGCAGAATAAGGCAAAATTGAGCATAAACTTCCATTTTGAGGATCATAAATACATTAGACAACTTCAAAATTACATTTATGATATTTGTTTGAACATGATTGAATACAAATATTCTAACAGGAAAATTTCGTAAATTATTGGTAATTTACGATTTTATCAACATAGCGAAATTGTAAATTTTTCATATAAATATGAATTTAGAGGATTATTGCATTGGAAATAGTAGCATGAAAACTAAACAACGGATATGACCCTGATAATATAAATTAATAGATTAGAATAAGATAAATATATCGAAGTGAACGGTGGATAGCCTATTAGGCGGGGTTTTATTCTGTCACTGTATGAAGCTTTGGTCAAATTTATTTCTTTTAACATGATTATAATATGTCTCCCACTAGAAATTTCTGAGAACATAAATATGATGGGGAACTGAGCAGAGTCCACCTATGCCAACTAGTTTTTACTTACTTCTGTATTCAATTAGAAGAAAGTATTGGATTCGTAAAAATTTTTCGCCTTCGGATTTTTGATGGATTTCTTCGTTTTAACAGGCCCAGAAGACGATTTGTCGATTTTTAGAAAACGTCTGTTTGTCCGTTTGTCTGTCTGTGTGTGTGTGGCAAAAATTTTGTGGCGACTGTATCTCAAGAATTACTGCACATAAATGCATATAAATTTATATTTATCGTGGAACTGAGAATGATTATGAAAAAGTGGTGAAGATCATGAGAAAGAGCAACCAAAAACAGCGACTCAGCACTCTAAAAAATAACGGTAGTTTTTACAGCAAAATGAGCTGGCATTCATTTTATTGTTAAATACAGAAATTTACAGCGGAAACATCCGTAAAGAGAGATTCTTTTACAGATTTTTCTGTTGTAAATTATTTCATTTTAATCTTTTTTTGTACCTTTTTTTTTGCCAGCGCATTCTGCAGTAAAAACTACCGTTATTTTTTACAGGGAGACCTCTATAAAAGCCTTTCTTGAACAAAAAAGGCTTCATATAGTGTTTAGTGCAGTAATTCTCAAATGGTGTGTCAGAGCACACTGGTACGTCCTAAAAGATTTCCAGGTGTGTTCCGTGGAGTATTTCAGAGAAGGATGTATCCAGATATAAAAATAAATTATAGTTATTTTGTTATATTATTTTATAACATATATAATGCTCTTTTTTTTTTTTTTACTGTTAAAAATTTGGTGTTAGTTTGAACCAAAACTTGGTACGGAATTAGCTGCAACCACCCGATGGTTTAACCTTTTACCATGATTTGGTAATTTTATGTTGAACCAAATATTGGTATTATTCTTCGACCACATTTCATGAAACCATGGCAGCATCTGCGCAAATGCTAACTCAACGGGTCCAATGCTAAAATAGAGGTGACAGTCATCTGACTCAGAGAAAATCAGCAATAACAAAGCGCGGAATTACTGGATGTTTTCCAAATTTCAAACTGTCAGTCACGCTGGCATCCCTCCAGCATTTTGGACGCGACCTCACTGCCAGTTTTAGGATGGCCGCACTGTATGTTTCAAGTAAAATACATAAATAAATAAATAAATAAAAATTCAGAATTCGACCGAGACAGGGACGAACTGAAGACCTTGTCGCAAATCAAACACTCTGCCACTCTGCCACGCTTTCTTGCCCGCTAATTCTGTTTAGTTGATTTTGATAAAAAGGGCTAAATTTTCTAGGGTCTTATTTTGGCCCACGGGTGAGTTGTTGCGCAAAATTTGCACTCTACCCAATGCTTTCAACCACGTTCTTTAATTTAAGCTTGGTTTGGTTTCAATAGTAATTTTACTGATTCATACTTCCCTTGTGAGTGGAGGCATGGTAGCTCCAAGTTTTGGTGCAACTTAAATTCAATCGCAAGAAATAGAAAATTTAAAAGTGAGGTCGAACCATATTATGGTATTGCTTATAACTTTAATGCAGATTTTCATGTTTGATAATTCACTTTGTCATCATAATTTGTTATGGGCCCAGAACGCTTCCACAATGTTTACTACTTGTATCCTAAGGTTTTAAAAGTTAATAAAGGGAATAATGTGAATGGGGGACACTCAGTAAACTTAAAAAATCCTTCAGTTTCTCTTGCTAAAGTTAATGAAATTGAATATTGGCATGCTCGTTTTGGGCACATAAGTCCTGATACCATTGTAAATACAAGCAAGAAGAATGGGGTTAGAGGCCTTCCAAAACTTAAGTTTAAGAAATTTTTTTATGAACCATGCAGGATAAGTAAACAAAACCGTGCATCTTTTAAATCCTACGATATTCATGGCGTTAAATCACTGTTAAATTAAAATTACTGAGAAAAATGGGGAAAGTTTTTTTTTCTTTTTTGGTCTATAGTTGATGGATTTTCTAAACAGGTTGCAATTTATTTTTTAAAGGATAAGTCTCAGGTTTTTGGTGCATTCGAAAGGCATATTGCACGAGTAGAACGTAGTTTAAATAAAAAATTAAAAACTATTCGTACGGATATCGGTTCCGAATTTGTAAATGACAATTTCAAATACTCAAATTTTTAACAGTGTATTATATGTTAATTAACAGCGGATTTTCTTGCAAAAAGCAACTATTCTTTTCTTGTTTTGTGTATTATATAATTTGAAAGCTTTGGAAGTGGATGTTACATGCACATAACTTATTTTTATGTAAATATATATTAAAAAAAAAAAAAAAAAAAAAAAAAAAAAAAAAACATAGATTTCTCAAAAAGATTCCTTGTGTTAAACAATTCTATTCCGGAAGTGAGCAAAATGAAATGTCAATAACAAAGCAAAATCCCAGTTTACTCGGAAATATAATATCTTTCAACATCACGTTTTTGTTAATTAAGATTTTTTAACCTTTACCCCAATTAAGTATAAAAAGAGAGAAATTTGTCTATGTATTGACTTGTTAACGAGGAGAGAGAGTTTGCCTATAAAATACTTAATTATTATTTTTCAGAAATTTGTACAGAACGGGCCTTAACTTATTTCTTATTTGCAAACTTTTCAATGCCCTCCGACTTCAAAAAGTTTGAGTACCACTGGCTTTGTGCCGTAGAGTGAGATTAAAGTAAAGTATATTACGTTCGATACTTACACTTCTTTCACATTTCTCCCATAGGTTCGATTTTACACTCTTTTTAATCTTATGAGACTTTAACCTGGTAACGCCCAAATTAATTCTGCTCAATATAATTTGATGGATATTTCAAATTTAAATTAATTCGACTGCTGAGAGCGAAATATATTAAATTCAAACAATTATTCTGTTAATTTCGAAACTACAGCCTGTCCTCGTTTGAGAAAACTCGGTGTTCCAGCATAGATATAGTAATTTATATAGATCTATTATCCCCATGTTAACGAGCAAAGATTTTTGATGCCGAAAAAGTTTTTTGGCATCAGCCATTAGAGAGTTAAAACTCGAAAACAGTTATAGAATAGAATGGCATTGAATTTTGAAAATGCCGAAATATTGCGCGGCTTTTAAGTGTTCTAATAAATATATGAAAAGAAATGGGGTAGGTTCCATAAATAAGTTATATTCAAGTAATTTATGAAAAATATAATTTTTGTAATCAGTTGCTTTGTTATTATTATGAGATAATTACTGTTTTCATATTTAATGGAATACTTTTTTTAAATTTTAATATTTTTTAATATTTTATATTAGTAAGTAATATGGAATTCTCAAAATTCTTTTAAATATAGCTAGCAGCCGCGAAAGTTTTAATATATAACTAGTATGTTGTGGTCACCACAAGACTCTTCTTCCATATATAATCCTATACAAATTTACGCAAAACGAATAATCTATTAAATTATAATTTGTTAAAATTATTTTTCATGATGAATGCAGACGATTTTTACGTCAAAGAAATATAATAACAAATGCCGAAAGAAAGAAAGTCAGTTTTGTGCACACATGAGTATACTAGAATATAGCAAAAAAAAAAAAATAATAATAATAAATAAATAAATAAGGAAAACGAAAGAAAAACGAAAAAAAAGAAAGAAAGAAAAAGGGGTATATGGAGTTTTTCATTCTCTTTTAGTACATAAATTTTATTTGCTAAATTACCTATGTGTATTCCCGTGTATGTTCACTCGGGGAAATACACCCATAAGAGAGTAAAATGGCGTCTTCTCCCGATTAAACAAGGTATCACTTTTCCTCTCTCAATGATCAATCTATGTCTTATTACTATATCTATGCGTTCCAGTGAAAGTACTTCTAGACAACAGATAAATGTCTTTTTGTATGTTAAGAAAAATCTCTAACATTAAGTATAATAATATATATTATTATTTAATTTGACTTTAGTCGGCATATCCGCGCAAAAAGCAAATACATGTGCGATGATTAAAAAATTGTAAAACGGCTGTCCAAATGGCGAAATCATAATTTCTAGCAGATGCTTAAAAATTTGTTGGATTGTTTATAGTGATGCCAACAATTATTATAAATAATTACTGTATACAAAAGAAAAAAAAAGAAAGGAAAAGAAATCATCCCAAGAAGGGAAAGATCCTAAAACGCTATTTTATTAATTGTGTAGTGCATAGTTGCCAATATTTACAAATATTAAATAAGGTTTATTACACGATTTTTTAATAGAAACATCTAATATAAATTTTTGGCGATATAGTATCTTGAAGTTTATTATTGTTTAACATCCTTGTTTTGCGTCAAAATTGAGAGAGTTCGTAAGTGTATTAATGGGTTAAAATCTCGTAGGTAGATATAAAGGATTAAATATATGCTGCTGTTATTTAATACTATAAAAATAACAATAATTTATAATAGTATTAATGTATTAGTAAAAATAGCATTATTTATTTATTTATTTATTTTTCAGGTTGTTCGAAAGAAAATTTTGGCGGTAAGTATTTAAAGAAGGTTTTACAAATGTTCTATACACAATTACATTGTTTTTTTGCACTGTTTAATTTACAAACTTACTTAAAATTGCTGGCGTTTTTAAGTTTTGTAAGAAAAATGTTTAAACAAACATTAAAATTTTTTGAACTCTTCAGTTTAATTTTAGTTTTCTTATTTAATTTTACGGAAACAGCAATTATTAAACGTTTTAAGATTCCGTATTCCATTAGGGAATAATAGCAATTCGCGATTGTAATGAAATGCTCGCCCTCTGGTGGCCTAAGATGGAATTAACAATACGACGGATAGCTTTCGTCGAGACGCCATTGCTTGCTGTATATTCGATGTTTAGTTTCACATATATTTATTGAATAAAAATGAATAAATCCGGTAAAAAAGATAACACATATTGCTGTGTGCTACAGTGTAACTCCAAAGGATCAAGAAATCCGGAATTAAGCTTCCATTTATTTCCAAATGACAAATTTAAAATTTCAGTTGTTTCGGATATAATGGAAGTAAAGAATATTTGAAACTAATATTTGTTCAGTTTTAGTTAAACATCTACTTCCGATTGAACTTTGAATAAACTGAAATATTTTTTTCAAAGGCAATCGGTTTTCCATGATGTAATGGCGGAGAAATTATAACACGAATATTAAGTAGTAACACAAATACAACAATAATAAATGCACGTGACTATTATATTTACGAACAACAAAAGTTAGAGAAGCGCCGTTTATGGATCATTACAAACGCGGATACTTGTGTATATGCTTTCGACTTCATTTTCAATTCTTTTAAAAATAATGAATTTATTAATGAAATTTGTCAAAATGATAAAACTTGAATTGTAATAGTTGATAAATTTTATTTTTATAAATATATGTTGTGATTATTAATATTTGTTCGATATTTTCCCTCTAATTAACTGCATATTTCACTTAATATTTTAAAGCTGTATTTGAGTACTGTTTAAAAAAATATAAAGTGAAAGTTAAGTGAAATTTAATAAGATTTCATGAAAATAAAAAAGAAGAAAAGCTTGTAAATATCATATGCAAGCCAAAGAAAGAAAGTAAGAAAGGAAAAAGAAAAAAAGGAAAAAAAAAAAATCTTGTAAGATTTCATGATAAGACTCATTGCAAAGAAAGAATTTTTTTTAAGGATATTTAATGTAATTAAATACTTATGTATATTTCATTAAAAATTATAGTTATGAATATTTATAATTTATATAATTCATATAAATATTTTATGTACAAACCCCCCTCTCAAAAAAAAAAAAAAAAAAAAAAAAGAAGACAACGTTTTTCTCCCACTTTCCCTCTCTAATTATTAAGTTATAAAAAAATAATTAAATATTCATATCTATATTTTTTATATTTAATTTATCTTTAAACTAAGTAGTAATAAAAATAATTATTTTTAGTTTCTTTTTATTGTTATATTTTAATATTTTTAAGTCTATATCAATAAGAAAATCTTCACTTCTACTTTCACTGAGTAATTTTTACTTTCTTCTACATTAAATAGAAAAAAGTACTACTAGATACATAAAAATTTTCGACTTCCACTTTTCGATGGATTTCCCCGTTTTGACAGATCCAGAACACAATTTACCATTTTTAGAAAATGTCTGTCTGTCTGTGTGTGGGACAAAATTTTTATGGCGATTGTATCTCAGGAACTACTGCACAGAATTGCATATAAATTATATGTAAATGCATCTTGTCATAAATTTGTGTCTATAAACTTTTGTGAAATCGCTCAACAGGTGGCACTGCTACACAGTGATTTCGGCAATTTCATGGAAAGTTGTATCTCAAGAACTACTGCACATAATTGCATATGAAGTTATATGTACATGCAGGATATAAATTAGCGTCTATCAACTTTTTGTGCTAATGTCTCAAAAGGTTATACAGCGATTTCCGCAATTTCAGGGAAGGCTATGGCTCAGGAACTAATGCAGAGAATTGTATATAAATTTATATTGTTGCAGAATTGTATTTCTTTTTGTATAAGTTCTTTCAAAGAGGCTTAATTAGTGGATAAAATGTTAATTTTCTGCATTTCTAGTTTGTTTTAGCGTTTAAATAGCTAGTTTTGTCTTAAAAACGCATTAAAAAGCTTGAATAAGTCAGGTAATGGATTTGGCGTCAAATTTGGCGACTTTTTCCCACTTGGCAACTTTTTTGGCGATCTTGGCGAGAAAATCCTTATTAACGATATACCAAATATGGAAGCTGAAATCTCATTGGCTAACCACTTTCTGGATTTTTCTCGAAAAATCCGGGTTCGATAGAGAAGTATAAAAGGAGCGTTTTTTTCGCCAAGGCAGTTCAATCTCAGATCTGTCTCAGTGAGTTCCGTCAAATGCTTGCATTGCTTTGAGCCTCTTTGAATGAGACTTGCTTTATGTGTTATTGCTATATAGTTTGTAGTGTGGATTTTCTGTAAACGGCTGTTGTTTAAGCTGTGTTTACTGGTTGAATTGAAGCTGGTACTTGGTTTATAGACCTGTATTTTTCTGGAACTTTCTGTGAATAAATTACTGAATTTTTTGCAAGTTTCGTCTCTCATTCACGGACAACTTACGAACCCCCAAGTGCGCAACAATATGCAGATACACCTTGACATAAATTAGTGCCTGTCAACTTTTGCTAATCGTCTAATAGGTGTCACTGTTATACAGTGATTTCCGCAGTTTAAAGGAAGGCTATATCTCAGGTTCTACTTTGTTTAATCGAACAAAAATTGATCTGTCAAAAGTTCATTATAAGACATTATGCTGATTCAATTTGGGTGCATATATGTAGATAGGTAGTAGTACTATACTGCAAATTTCTCCGAGAACGGAAAAAGTGGCATCTGCAACAGTAAAAATTCACTTCCGTTGAATTTATGGTATAATAACTCTCTGAGATGAAAATCGTTCGCATTTATAATGGGAAAAAATAATAATAATTTGTACTGTGAGAATTTGTATAGGAAAATATAGACGAAAGTTTTATGATTGTCATAAGATACTAGTTTAAAATTGCAAAGCCAACGGTTATGTTTTATTATTTATGCTAAAATCTAATTTCCCTTTTCATAATTATAAGTTATTTTTATTCTTTAAGTTTTATTTCACCTTCCCACGAATTTTATGTATTAATTATCTTGCTTCCTATTTTTATTCGTAAAGTCCTATGGGTGTTATTGGACATTGAACACACACTAAATTTTGGCTGTAGCCCTATAGAGTTACAAAAATACGCCTATTTTGCATACAATATTCAGTTGATGCACCTGAAGAAGTATTTTTATAGTATGCTTTCATCATATGGATTCTGATTATTTTTTTATTTAAATTTCTCTGCTTCTTCATGTGATACTTTTCATTTCATCCTGTGCAATGTTTAAAAAGGTTTTCATTATATATATATATATATATATATATATATATATATATATACGCACACAAACACACGTAAAAAACTGAACAGAAGTACAAAGAAATTATGTCGGACAGTTTCAACCAGATTTAAAGATTAACTTATGGGCAGGTAGAATTAAAATGGTTTGGTAATACATTAGTTATAGTGATATCTTGTTACGTAATATTTGATTTTAAAAGATTTTGCTTCTCTCTCACACACACATATAAACTCAAATTGTGGAGTTTGCGTTCCTGCAAACTCCATCTTAACTTAAATACTTAGATTACTAAGAGAACACAAGACTTTAAATAACAATAACTAAAGTTTATTTGAGCAGATTAATGGGAGGGCGGCCTGTTAAATTTATATAGCTCAGCCAGCGTTTTACTTAATCAAAATATATGAATCAACAAATTAAGTAAATAACTTTAAATATCTCACCCCAGCAGATAGTCGAAAGGTGTAGAGACGGTCACACTCGTACTCCAACTACGGCTTCACTATGGGACAGAGGATTCCCTTCTATCCCAGCTTGAACTTCCGAAAACTAATAGGCACTCACCAACACTCAACACTACTTAACTTCACACAACTAAATCTCCTCTACTCCACTTTCGATATTCACCAAAATAAGAAGCAGCACATTCGCTATAATATCCTCCAACATCCACTATCGATCCTCCAACATCCTCTCCATCTACTAAAACCATCTCTATTTTTATACTTCTTCCTACACCCTCCTTTCACTACATTTCAATCCGTACTTTTAAAAATCACTTCTAATTTAACTAATATTCAAAATCTAAGTCTTTTAATGCAGCACCCTGCCGACACAAAACTATCTCGACTTCAACCGTCACCGAGCCACTGGCGACGGAGTGATTTTTACCAGAGCCTCCTTAAGTAGATGCCTAGCGAGTCGCTCGAAAACTTGGCAACAGTACAAGAAGAACATAGCCAGTAGATGGCGCTTGATACCGTACGTAAAGTTATGTTTATTTCCCGCGAGCGCGATGCAATTGAGCTTCAATTGAGTTCTGGTTTATGTTTTATTAATTTAACAAATGTGAGAGTTTTTTTTTTTTTTTTTTTTTTTTTTTTTTATAATATGGTGTATTGCGTCGTTCCATTTTATAAATCAGACAGTAGCCGTGAAAATATATGTTTCCACGAAATACCAATCAATGCAATTCAGCGTAAAAAATTGCTTCCAAATATTTCCAGACAAGGTATGTAAACTGCATAAATAATTAATGCAATATTGCCAACCCTCCGGATTTTTGAATATCAATAATATTTTTCACAAAAAACATTATTTTTCTTTATTATCGTAAATTGTGTGATTAAGACGAAGATAAATTTAAAAGAAATTATGATATAAAAATTCGAAGGGTTGACACCTCTCTGTTAGTAAGTTAGATTTAACAAATAAAAATAGTTATGCTTATTACAAAATGAAATAAAATTTTTATTTATTGATGTAGGAATACAGAAAAATAACTTGTTCTTAGTTACTTTCAAGTCACTCTATATTGGAGTATTTTGTAGTTTTTTTCATAAAATGAATAAAACTATAAAATACTCCAATATAGGAACAAGATTGATTTATATTTTTTTAATACCACTGTTTTTTAAAGACTTGTGTAAATGCGTATAAAAATTTGATTATTTCAGTTAAATCGAAACAAAAGTGTTGGGAATCTTGAAAAGAAAAAATAGAAAATTTTTATTTCTACTTTTGTTCTTTTTAAAAATATTAAGTTTTAAGATTCAAAACATTACTTTTATTAACCTTTTACCACAGAAATGGAATATGGAATTAAAAATTCATGTAAAAATTAAATATCATGAGTACTGATTTGAAAAATTATCAGAAAAATGAAAAATATCCCCACATCCATACACTCACATATATATATACACACAAACACATATACTGGCTAAATATAAATCAGGGGAAAACTCGATATCGAATTTTTGGACCGAACACAATACTTTCATTACCTACGGTAGTAGGGTAATGGAAGTAAAATTATTTCAAGGATGTTATTAATTTGTCCTTAAATTTGCCAATCTTTATCAAATTTTTCAATTTGAAACCTAATACGAGTTTTAAAATAGAATTGTGAATTTCCTGCATTTGTTTGTTTTTAAGTTTTTCTCATAATTAATATGCTTATAAATCAATCGCTAAAAACTAAAAAAAAAAAAAAAAAAAAAAGTTTTTTGTATTCAGGGAACCTCAAAACGTGACTTTATTCAAAAACCTGAGTTGAAGATAGAACTTCAAAAAAAATATTTTTTTTACATTATAGGTTCGAAAAATTAATTTTCCTTCTTCAACAGTATTCGTCGACATAAAAAAGTGTACCAAAGCACTTCCGTCAATTACATTCTACAGAAAAGAACGTTTAGCTTAATTTTGGATAGCCCTGTATGTTTTCAATAAACTATGTGCACATCAGATTGTGCATTTAAATTTAGTCTTATATGAAAAACACTTAACACAAAATGAAATACACTTTCAGCATTTTCCAAGTATATCCGAGATAGACAAACTGACGCGCACAGACCAACCGCTAAAAACATTTTTCGTTTCAGGAGACCTCAAAACATGTAAACATAACACAACTTTATTTCGAAAATATCTATCAGTTTCGAAAGCATACCCTCTCGGAACTGGTGGAGCTAATAAAATCTTGGGAAATAAAAAAAAAAAAAAAACTTTTCGTGCGAGAGAAAACTTATACTCAAGAAATCCTTAATTTTAAAAATTTAAATCTTAATGGTTATTTATTTATTTTTTCTGACGGACTAGACAACAGATTGTTTTCTTCTCCAATTTTTATTACTGAATGTTAACTTATCTCGTTAATGTGCTGGTCTATTTTTCTTATAAATAATATAAAATTCTCGATTTAAGAAAAATAATTCACACCTAATAAGGTAAAAATGTAACGTAAAGGACATGACCAAAAAAAGAAAAAAAAGACATGATTTTAATAATTTATCATTATAAATTATTCATTCTAAACTGAACTCATTTAAAGTTCAGAGATTTTAATTTATATAAACGAAACTTTCATCTGATATCTATATTAAAAAAATTTTTGAAATTTTTATTGAATAAATATATAAAAAATAATTTAATCGCGTGATAGACATGCCATGTTTTTGCTTATTTAATTTTAAATTTCGTTTTTTAATTAATAATATATTAAAAAAAAAAAAAAAAAAAAAAAAAAAGGTGTTATTTATTTGATACGTTGTAATTCAATTAGTTGAAAAGCTAAAATAGGTCTTGTCCACTTTCGAAGAAAATTAAACCCTATACTTTTTTAAATATAAATATTTGAATATTTTTTTTGAAAATATTTACGATAAAGCACTTTCACATCATTTTTTCAAATTAAAAGAAAAAAAAAAATACAATTTTGGACTTTAAATTGAAATTAATAGCTAGATTTTATATGAAAAATATAACTTATCTATGAAACAGAAGAAAATTGTTGCTCTGCGTAGGTGCTGTCACCTAGCGTTAGTTTTGTTTTTTAAATGTTGCCTAATTTAACATAGGGATTCGAAGCGCGTGGAAGGCATCTACTTAAGGAGGCTCTGTTTTAACCGTCCCCACTTCCTACTTTGCTGGATCCAGCTTAATTGAAACAACTGTGGTGACGTTCTAACGTCTCAACCTCACAAAATAATTAAGAGTTGTTATGTGAAGATATGTATTTATGAAAATAGAGAAAAGATTAAATAAGACAAATAATAATAATAATAGTAATCGTGAAATATTTAGACAGATTGTTGTTTTTACGCATTTCTGAATATTTACGCACAATAATATGTATTTAATAATTATTATTTTCTCTCTCTCTCTCTTTTTTTCAGTATGACTGTGAAGGAGATCGTGTATTTCGCAATGAGTAAGTATTGGATTATTTGCCAATGCTTGTTTTCATTATTCATTTAATTAATTTGTTTTATAACTGTTATTAGATGCACTGCATACAGTCGGCAGCAAAATTATTGAAGCGCTAGCAATAATTCCTGTTTAAAAGGTGTGCACCTAATACTGTTTTGTTAAGTACAAATTTGTCGAATCATGATATTAGTCTTACGTTGTTTATAAAAAAGTAAGTTGATGATAAAATTAGCGATCAAACTAAAAAATATATACATTTGAAAAATGTAGATTTGTGTTTCAATAATTTTGCTGCCGACTGTATCTGTGGCAAGTGAAATAAATAATTTTTTCGTACGAATATTTTGAAGATTTTTTTTTTTTTTTTTTTTTTTTTTTTTTTAATCTTTTGATTACGTTTGAAGGATCCGTTTTAAGTACGTCGATAAGTCAGTTTTTAGACCAAAATGTTTCCTAGATACATCCTGAAGAAAAAAAAAATACTATTATTATTATTATTATTATTATTATTATTATTATTATTATTAAATTCTTACTTATGTAATTTCTGTTTTTTATGTAAAATTACTTTGTTTGTCAATAACATCTAATAATATACGTAAGAATGAATTAAAAGATCTTTAATTAATAAAAATACCTTTAGAGCTATAATGACGTCAATTTTACCCTGCAAGTTTAATTTTTCACAAAGTTTTATACCAATTTTAATATTTACACGTGAATTTCTTTTCATTAAAAAAAAAAAAATAATAATAATGTCAACTTGTAAACTTTTTTGGTAACAATTAAAAATTAAAATAAATTATGTATTTTTCTCTAAAAAAAGGCTTCTTAAACTTTTTCGATACTGTCCGTTTCGATACTGATTATTATTAATTTTCTTTTCTTTTCCTTTCAAAAAGAAAAAAAAAAAAAAAAAAAAGATTTTGATGAAATTCTGGCAAAAGCAGAATTTAGTTTAGTACGGAAGGCTTAGTTTTTTTATTATTATTATTATTATTATTATTATTATAACGTCGCTTTCAAATTATTCAATCATATTTTCGATAAATGTGCAATCATCGTTAAACTGGCGACAACGTTTTATCCGTAGATTGAGACTAATAGTCCTCCATACTTAAAAAAAAAAAAAAAACGATTTCGATGAAATTCTGGCAAAAGCAGAATTTAATTTTGTATGGAGGACTATTAGGTTTTTTTTTTTTTTTTTTTCAAATTGTAACATCGCTTTCAAATTATTTTATTATATTTTCTATTTCGATAAATGTCCAACTATCGTAAAACAAGCAACTCAATTCAAATTTCTAAAATACTCTGTTAGAATGTAAACATAATAACAACAACAATAATAATATGTTTTTTACTTTCTCTTACCCATGTAAATGGTAGAGAAAGCATTGTTTTCGGATCAAATTTTCGAAATCGAGTTTTTTATTATATTTACACGTTTTGAGGTTCCCTGAATCCAAAAAACTTTGTTTTAGCTGTTGATCTGTGTGTCTACGTGTCTCTGTGTGTGTTTGTTTTTAATATGTCTCAAGAACAAATAGTAGCAGGAATTCCAAACTTCGCATTCTAAATATGTATCATATAGGGATGCTACACTAAACTTTTCGTTGAGATCAAACATATGGTTCGTGTACAAGGATACCCAAGAGAATTCAACTATATTACGTCTATGGGGGAAATTGCAGAGTTTAACATCTATAGACTGAACTAAACCAAATGACACGAATATATATATATTTTTTTATATGCGTAAAATCATGTTTCATGTAGAGTACGGTATGGAAATCATTCACTGTTCGTTTACAGGGCTGCATAAAAGAACTAGATTATAGTGCGACAATACTTGAAAATTGATGGAAATGTATTTCAGGTTGTGCCGTGTGTTATTACTATAGGATTGTATTTATGTGCACCATGTGGTATGTACATAATCTTCAGAAGAGTTGCCAATATTTAAGCCATAACATTCTTTTTACTTCCTTATAGGGTAAATGATGTGAATATGGCCAATTCAGGTAATATGGCCAACCCGCAATAATGTTATTAATTTTAGTGAAACCCAGAAGATGGTGCTTGAATCTATTCGCTCGAAGTCAGAAAAACATAGTTTAGTACTGCATTGCCTGCAAACCTTGATCACGTACACGGGGGGACGGTCATTGTAGATTTCTTCTTAGTTGCAGTGGTATTTTATAAATTTGTCTCTTGTAAGTTTGTTACTTTTCTGATTGAAACGAAGTATCAGTAATTAGTGCTATCTATATAATATTTCTCTTACGTGGACCAGTTCCAATTATTTTTTGTCGAAACGATACGATACGCGAGGATAAAAAAAATAATAATAATATTTATACATGAACAATATTTAAGCACGCGGACTTAGCTGAATCGACTAATAAGAAAAAAGGACGACATTTGTCTGATGAGATTACTTTACGAAAAAAATGTATTTTTAACAGTTGTTTCGTCAGAATCTTTGCAAGCGTCATTTTAAACCTAACAATATTTTAAAGATATATACAGAATATGAACTTTCGTGTCATAAATTGACTAAAAGACACAATAATAAAAAATATAATCAAAATAGGAATCATTTTATTTTATTTTATTTTTTTATTTATTTATTTATTAAAATAATAATAATAATAATAATAAGTCATCGCCAACATGACGACAAAAATTTAAAAGGCGTCATGGGAGTCCTATATTAAAATTGTACTGCTTGTGGAAGTATGAAAATTGGGTCGTGAACCATGAATTTTATTTAGAAACCTTTCTTTGAATGATTTTGGTTTCACTATTGTGCAATATTAATTTGGTTTTATTAATGATATAGTTTCTGATAAATTAAAATTTGAACTAGGTGTGGTGAAATTTGTATAACATTTATGAATTTCAAATTTTAAATAAATAAGAAAAGAAATAAAATGCGAATATTTCGCACGGGTTTGCTAGTACATAATATTTTAGCTGGTTTGATGGTCTTTTCAACTGTATAAATGAATTCAATAACTGAGTTTTCAGACAGAATTACGAACGGTTTTTTAAAACTCGTTATTGTTGAAAATATGCCCAATGGACATATTACCAGCGCGTATCAAAATTTAAACCCACAAGGACACTGTCTTCTCACCTTTGATGGGGTCAAGTCAAGTCCCATTTTGATGGTCGAGAGAAAAACGAAAAGTTCCCTCGGGTACTTTTTACATCAAATTATGGTGCAGTTTCTAAAAGAAAATCCCCAACATACTATTTTATTTGTTTTTATTAAGGTAATTACATAAAATAAACGATTTACCAAGAGGAGTCAATATTATGTATGCATCAAAAATCTAAGTAAAATTGAATTTTGAAAAGAAAGCGTGACGTGATAGAAATTTTTCGATATATTTTAGTTCCCCATCATACTATAGGTATGGGGAACTTAGGTAATCGTGAAAATTTTCGACCTCGGTTTTTTGACTTTTTTGCACGTTTTCAGGTGTGAGGAATCCGAAAATGACAAAATTTCTATGGTGTCTGTCTGTAGGGTGTTTGTTAGTGTGTCAGTGTGTCAATGTGTCAGTCCGTTAGTGTGTCAGTGTGTTAGTCCGTTAGTTTGTTAGTCTGTTAACACGATATCTCACGAACAAATGATCGCAGAGAGGTCAGATCAGTTTTAAAATATTACTTTCAATACTGGCAAGAACCCTATTCATTTGCAACATTCGAATTAAAAAACTTCGTAAGTTATGAGAAATTTACGATTTTCTTACCATGGGAGAATACGACAAAAATTCACTTAAACGTGCATTAATTTTTTACTGTAAAAATGTCAGACCAGTTTCAAAATATCAGTTTTGATGCCGGAATGAACATCAGTAACTATAAATATGCTACTTTGAAAATTTCGCAAGTTATTGGAAATTTACGAATTTCTTAACATGGCAGTATACGGCAAAATTTCACATAAACGTCAATTTTGAAAGATATTTTCATCGTAAAGATGTCAGACTACTTTTGAAATATTTTACTAAGGTAATTTGCATAAAATGAACGATTTACCGAGAGGAGTAAATATTATGTGTGTGTTAAAAATTTAAGTAAAATGGAATTTTTCAAGTAAACGTGACGTGATAGAAATTTTTCGATATATTTTTTGAAATTAGCATAAAAAAATTCATAAAGTTCAGCTATCAATTCCCTATATTTTTTTCATCGCAGGCCTGTGTAATTTAAAAATTTACTAGATAAATATATATATATATATATATATATATATATATATATATATATATATAGTAGTAATATAAAGCATTACTTGTGTGAAACTACATCCAAAATTACTCTCTTAGCGTTATTCGATTTGGAACATTACACTTTTTTGCGGAAAGGCTTATTAGTAAAATAATAGTAACAATCCTGAATAATATTAAGCAAGTGGCCTTCCGAACAATGCCCGGTACGACCACTCAAAAATATTTATGTATGTATATATATATATATATATATTTGGAATGCCATTTTATTTTAATAACATGGATATCATGTATGAGGTTTTAACTCTCTGTACAAAGTATACCGTTCAACCAATTGCTACGAAAATTGGGCATTTATAATCGAAACAAAATATAGATAATGCCGTATTTTTTAGTTTAATCGGATAATTATTTCAAAAAGTATCAAATAAAAAACCCATTCTAACTTAAAAAAAAAAAAAAAAAAAAAAAAAAAAACGCGTTTATTTCATAAAATTTAATGATTACAACTTTTTTTTTTTTTTTTTTTTTTTTATGAAACATTTCGTTACATGTGAATTAAAAAAAAAAAAAAAAAAAGAAAGAAAGAAAGAAAGAAAACGAAAATTTAAACCTGTATTATTAAAATTTTCTGATAAACTAACCTTATAATAGCTTTAAAATTTTTATTTATTTTTTTATTTTTAATATTAATTTCAATTAATCAAATAGTCTTACATACAGTCGGTAACAAAAGTATCCGAACACTAGAAAAAATTCCTATGTAAAAAAAGTAGAGTTGATACTGTTTTGTAAAATAAATCCTTATCGAATGATGTTCACTTGTCAGTCTCAGAACATAATTCGATAAGGATTTATTTAACAAAAACAGTATTAGCTCTACTTTTTTTACATAGGAATTTTTGCTAGTGTTCGGATACTTTTGTTACCGACTGTATATATATTATCGTTCACAAATTGATGTGGGTACAGCTTTAATGTAGATCACTTTTGCCGACTTTTATTATTCTTTGCCATTTTGGCAATGAATTAATTTTTTTTTTTTTTTTTCGCAATAACGTAAGTAAAGACCTTATTGAGAAACGTCCGAGATACAAAATTTAAAACTTCACCAAAGTTGGGTCCTGTACTAACGCTGCTCCCTAATGTGAATCTATGTTAATTCATTTTAAATTTGCCATGTTTCTAATCAACATAATGAAACTCAGATAATTAAATGCCATTTACATTGTATATCATGGTACTTGGCCATTGATTTGATCTGCTAAAAATAATCGGCAATCAAAATTTATTTATTTAAGCGTCTCAGTTATTCAATAATAATAATAATAATAATAAATCTTTTAAATATAGGAAGCAATGAAGCGGGCAAAGCCTCGGCTAGTAATAAATATTAACATAACAACTAAAGTGAAATATTTTTCCTCCGTGCTCAGAACATGTTAATTTATGTGCGTTGGTGCAACACTTTTAAAAGTTCTCAATAGACAATATTGTTTTAACACAAATTAAACATTGCGTGCATTGAGAAGATTATTGGTATCAGAAAACTATCCACATGAGGACTTTAAAAATAAATTTTCCTAAACATTAACACTAATAGTAATAATAATAATTTAAAAAGATCATGCGGGAAAACAAAGTTTTGATGGGAACGTTTATAAAACATCTATTTCCTATTTTTACGAATTAAAATTCAAGTCGACATAAAAAAAATTGCGAGTATAAAAAAAAAAGTGCATAAAATACGAGACAAAAGAAAACTTGAAACATTATTAGATACTCTAGAAATCTAGATAGCAATTAAAATCTGTTTATAAATTAAATTTTTATCATAACCCTATAACATAAATATTCTTTTATTTTATTTTATTTATTGAGTTATGTATTTTCAGATGTTCTACTATTGACGTGTACATCCTTTTTGACAGATATGAAATAACAAATCTTACATATAATCCTAAATTTGAGGTATTTTTTTTATTTTTATTAAAATTATAAGTAACATCTTTATCTGCGATTCAATATTTTTCCCCCCTCGACTTAACATTCTTTTTTTTTTTTTTTTTTTTTTTTCAGAGTTTGGAGCTTTTCAGCGTAATAGGTGGCTATATGGGAATGTGGCTGGGCATTTCGCTTCTCAATGTTTACGATTTCATCGGTTCTGTCATACTGGTGATGAGAAGATACAGAAAGGAGAGAAAAAAGAAAGACAAAATCCACAAGATGGACAGGAAAATATTGAACAAAAACGGATATTTTTCAACGGATTATCGCTCCATAAAAGACGGTTATAGAGGCTACAAAAGTCATGATATGTGGGGAATGAAACATTATTAAATGTTTGCCTATGAGATGTAAATGCTTCACTTGTGTCAACAGATGTATCTTTCTTTATAGCACAGCTGTGAACATTTTAAAATGGTTTCCGATGTAACTTCACCTGTTAAACAGCTTGTATTTTATCTTATCGTCTTCTAATGGATTAATTTTTAATTTTTCTAAAATGTTATAAGCAACACTATTTGTAGCTATGACTAGGGTTCACGCTAGCAATAAAAAATTACGGTCGAAAAAAATTATTAAGGTCAATTATTCCGAGTAGCCCAAAATTAAAAAACACATTTTTTACATAGTTTTACTGTTTACATAATTTCTTTTATGAAATAATAGCACAAATGCTTCAATTTTAAGGTATTCTAAGCACAATATGCCTATATATATTTGTTTTATTGATATTACTAATTCTCACCAAGGCAGAAAAAGTTTGTTTCAGTAATTAATTTATAAAGATATAAATTATGCAAGACTAGTTTTTAATAACTTGCAGTGAAATGCATTAAAAAACTGATGGTGAAAGATAAAGCAAAATAGCAAATACGGTAAATTGCAATAATAATAATAATAATAATAATAATGGTATTTCAGGTCGAAATAATTTCACATGATATTTCATAAGGCATAAAAAGTGGATATGAGTGCAGCGTGAAAATGACAACATGATGTACAACAAACTAAATGTAACACTGATTCAATCTAGAAAATAAAAAAATCTTAAGATGCCTGCTTACTGTTGGAAGTGATTTTTTTTTTTTAACTGCCTATTTATGTGCATTACATAATAGAATATAGTTAAAAATAGTGAATAACATGAAAAAATATGTAAATTTAAAAATAGTTTGATATATAAGCTCAAAATATACGTAAAATTAAAAAAAAAAAAAAAAAGGACTTTTTCAGAACATCAAAAGTCAAATTTAAATGAAGATATTTTTATTCTGTAAATTTTATTTTGATTACTGAAAGGTCCTTAAGGGAGTGAACTATTCTCAAAACTATAACCATGCTATTTAATATTTTAGAGACGATAACATTTTACATTCTGAAAAAATGATGAATATACATCACAGTTCATAACTTCTATCGACAAAAACACAAAAAATAATTTAGCTAGATTCATTGTCGTAGTTCAATCCCAAAAACAACTCCTCTAGAGTATTTTGTCAAAGTTTCATAAGGTTTCAATTATAACTTTTGGAGTTATGATGTTATGCGATAAAGCAAAATGTTAAAAATCTCATTAGGAGAAAAAGCAGAAAACCAGATTTTACCTATTAAATAAATAGAAAAAAAATAATAATAATAAGTTCTGATTAAATTAAAGTTTTCTTTATTTATTATTTTTTTAAATTCATTTTATATGCAGTAAAAAATTTTGATGCTTATATTGAGTAAAACATTTATGTAAACAAACATTTACTGTCACTTCCGGTTTCAAAAACTTGCGAGTGACTAATATTAAAATGCCTGCAACTCTAGTTCTAAGCAAGATAGAAACAAAATTCAAACTGATTTAGAAAGTTAAAATGTCAGGCTTCAATACTACACCAAAAATAGAAAATCGAAGTTTTAACCGAAAATTGCATTTTAAAGGTAGGCAGGCACCTTAAATCTATTGTTAAATCTTGAATTTACTGTTAGTTAAATTTATTGAGCTATTAATGTTTACCAAGTAAATTACTAAAACTAAAGTTAGAAGGCTGTTTAAAATATGCAGATTTCGATTTCTAAAAGCATTTTTTAACAGACATTTTGTAAATGTTAAAATATATATATATTTTTTTTTTATTATTTTATTTTATTTTTTAAATTGTAAATAGAAAATAGAAAGAAATAGGGGTATCTAAAAAAATATAAAATGAATAAACTAAAAAAAAAATAGGTACGAAATTGTCGTTCGTGAGTTGATTTTAGTTGTTATTCTGTTGGTTACTTGATGACAATTATCAATATTTTGAAATCACAACTAAAGCATTTTATCTGAAGTAAGAACACAGACAAACAAATAATGCTAAAGAATAACGACTTTATAAAACAAACGCTATAAAATACACAAACGCGCACAGATTGTTTTGGGTCGAAATAATAAGCATGGACATGTGCGAAAATAGGTATTAGTTCAGCATAAAAGCAGCACTTGTGCTACTGCTTTCTTGTCTACATGTTTTCGCCCAAAGAAAGATCGTGCTTGATTTTTTCGACCCTAATCAATTGTTGCATAATTGTACATTTTAGTGTGCTTGTTTACAGAATTTTTCTTTTTCAGTATCTATTAAGGGCTCATCGCCGCCGGAAGCCGAAGCTAATGTTATTCTATGGGACATTTTCTTTACAAATAACCTATTAACTAATACATATTTTTAAGTTCTGTTTTCACATTCTGAAAATTCCCAGCTGTTAAATTGACGGACCTTTTTTAAAAAATTATTTTTTTATGTTTTATTTTGAAGCTGCAAAATACGAATTTTCAATACGTGAATTTTTTTCATTTTGCAATTTCAAAATAAAATATTAAAAATTAAAAAAAATACATTTTTTAAAAAAGTCCGTCAATTTAACCGTTGAGAATTTTCAGTATGTGAAAACAGAATTTAAAAATATGTATTAGTTAATAAGGTATTTGTAAAGAAAATTTCCCCATAGAATAACATTGGCTCGGGTTTCCGGCGACGGTAAGTGAAGAGGGCCGTTAAGCTCAGATACTATAGTTAAAAAGAAACCTACCTTATTGTTCATGTTTCTTTTATATATAAATGTATATGAACAATTATGTCTTTGTTTTAATTACGTATTAATTATTTGATTTTTGCTTATTGATAACTAAATTTAATAAATTTAATATATTAATCTTAGTGTCTTACTTAATATAGCGAAAATTTACAGTTTTATACTGTTTTTTATTCAAATGCACCTTCTTTATTTTACAAAAACGTTTATGTATCTTCATTACGTGGGGGGGGGGGATATATAAATTCCTTTTCTGTATAAAAATGTAGTCTTCCATTATATCGATAATTTGTCGATTTCATAGCCGTATTCATATATGTAAATACGCGGAATTTAATTTATTATGTAAGTATAGTCAGGCAGAAGATATCTTGGCTGACAATTTACAACACTTTGTTAAAGAAAAGTTTCTTAGTTAAACTTATAAACCATTTCGAATTATTTTAGCAATGTAATTTGGGTGAAATTACCTGAAATTTTAATCAACCAAATTTAATATTAAGTTGAAATATTTTTCATAAGTTAAGCTTTTTTATATTAATTATCAATTACATTGACTTATTTATTAAAATATATATATATGTGTTTTTAGAGAAAAGTCCCTTTTTTATGAATCCTTGTGGTGAATCAAAGAAAACTTAAAAATTTCGGGGTATAAAAATTCGTTTTGATGATGTAAACACGTTTCTTCTACAAATACCAAACCTAGTTTTGCCTTAAAAATCCATTACTATAGTAGGATTTTTAATAAACACCTATACTTCATTGCAACTTTTCGGTTAAAAAAAAAAAAATCTGGTGTGTAACAGCCACACGACTTCCATTACCCAGTACTACACACATTATAAACCTTTTATATACATTTTTGATTTAAATAAGTAACAAAATTGCTCTATCCGTCAAATACGTTATTTAAAATAATAATTAGAAAAATAATATACTCATGTCCAAATTTATCTTTACATAAATTCGTATGGCTTCATTTTCTTCTTAGTTATTCTTTTTTTTTTTTTTTTTTACTCTCTTTGTCACATTTTATTACCATTTTTATTGTTTCATGCTAAAATTATACAACACATGCAGTACTTCTATTTTTTCTTCCCCTCTATTTATGTGCCAAAAAAATGTAATTCACAGTTTCTGAAAAATCCGTAAATTTATGCACGTAAAGATAATTTTGGACATGAGTGTAATATATATATTAATCATTTTCCAGATATGTTGCGAAATTCTGAGGAGATATTGTTAGAAAATAGTTTGCATTAATTTCATTATTTGAGTAAAAGTTTTTGGAAACTTTAATTTTATTTTCAGTAATTTTTAAAATGTTAATTATAAATATTTTCAGATAAATTTCTTTGTTAATTAATGACGTCATATCCTTTTAAAATTACTACAAATACATGCAAGTTAACTTTTCTTGTAATATTTTTTTATAATTTTAATAAATTCATGATAGTCAAATTTATTTCAGTCAGATTTATCAGTTTTCTTTGAATAATATCGTTTTCTTAACATGCATTCACACTGAATTAAACTTTTCCAAGTAATCGATTGCTTGAAATTGAGCTATTTATACAGGACGCCTATCAATTTTCCTGAACTAACCAACTATATCATTCGAAAGGACATCTAATAGAGTGTTTATATAGCAAGTTTGAAGAAAATCGTTAGAGCCGTTTTTGAGATACAGACTTACGGTCCCACTTCCGGTTTTTCAATTTTCACCAAAATTTGGAAATTTCATCTGTACACCACACGTATTTCAATTCTAAAGTTTCGTAGCTATAATAGCCAGAAGATTCTCCACATACATACATACATACATACATACACACACATACATACATACATACACACTGACCAATTGCCAAAAAACACTTTTTTGGACTTTCCGATGTCCCACTTCCGGTTAAACTCAATTATTGACAGGAAAACAATAATTACATACAAAAGCATATTTAAAAGTGAGTTAAAATGGCGAGTTTGAAAAAAATCCGTACAACCGTTTTTAAAGGAACGCCTTTGCGAAGCCTGAAATTGAGCTATTTATACAGGACGCCTATCAATTTTCCTGAACTAACCAACTATATCATTCGAAAGGACATCTAATAGAGTGTTTATATAGCAAGTTCGAAGAAAATCCTTAGAGCCGTTTTTGAGATACGGACTTACGGTCCCACTTCCGGTTTCCAATGTCCCACTTCCGGTTTTTCAATTTTCACCAAAATTTGGAAATTTCATCTGTACACCAGACGTATTTCAATTCTAAAGTTTCGTAGCTCTATCTTTATTAGTTTCTGAGCTACAATAGCCAGAAGATTCTCCACATACATACATACATACATACACACACACACACACACACACATACATACATACACACTGACCAATTGCCAAAAACCACTTTTTTGGACTCGGGGACATTAAAACGTGTAAATCTTGTGAAAACCCGATATCGAATTTTCAGACCGAATACAATACTTCCATTACCTACGGTAGTAGGGTAATGGAAGTAAAAATGTATACTAATTCAGTTTGCCTCTCTTTATTTATTTTATTTTACTTTTTCACACTTTCATTTCCTTAAATATTTTTAGAAAGCCTTAAAACTGATATTCCTGTTAGTGATTTATTCAGGGGATAGTGATAACAACACTGCTCGGCATGAAAATTGCCCCCAACACCATTTTTGAAAATTCTTATGTAAAATGACCTCCTGAATCCGAATATGACGGCCATTTTGCCCTGTCACTCACAGTTTTATAAGGACGGCCCCCTATTTGTATCACTTTTCGGTAATTTTATGGCTATAAATTTGGTTTTTAGGGGATGGAAGGATTATTTTAACTATTAAATATTTTCTGAGGGGCTACAGAGTTGGAAAATTCTAAAACATGATCATTTGCGGCAAGGGGAAATTTTAAGGAGGGATTTGCCACTGAAATTATGTATTACATTTCTTGTATATTTTTAGTCTATTATTAATGTTATTTATTAAACGTTATATTTGTTTGTTTTTAAGTGTTAAATTAATTCTTTATCATTCTCCAAATCAAATTCATGTCAATAAAATTACCGAACAGTGATAAAAATTGGTGGAGGGGTTGCTGTCCCGAGAAAACGGGGGTTGATGGGGGCAAAATGGGGGTTATATTCGGATTCAGGAGGTCATTTTACATAAGAATCAGCAAGAATAGTATCAGGGCTCTTTTTTTTTTTCTTTCTTTCAGCGTATTGTAATTTATTCAGGTTCACTATAGTTTGTTTCCTATTGACAAGGGTATCTATAAGGTATTTATCACAGAATTCAGATACATTATGTTTTATGAGAAGTATTTCTTTAAAGCATATCTTAATATTTATAAATACCGTACGAATTTGACGAAACAAATATATCTTATTTAAATGATATAAAAAGCGTATTTCCTATCAAATGTAGAGTGACAGTGTTAAAGATTGCCCACAAAGTCATTGCGACCCTATTATTAGTAAGATTCCTTGTGGGATACAGATTACGAGAGCGAATTGCATTTTCAGCTGCGTTTTTTAGCACTTTTCAACAAAGTTAAAAAGTTGTGGGACGTTAAAAATCTTTTTTATTTGTTTGTTTATTTTAAATTACTGTCCTATAATGAAAAAAATTTGCATACATATTAAATCTACTAATTTTTTTTTTTTTTCTAAAATTATTATTATAAAATTTAATAATTTTTTATTTTTTATTTTTTTAATTATGTTAAAATGCTTCTCTCTCTCATTAATTTTTATTTATTTTTTTCTTCTATTTTAGATTATTGTTTAATAATATATTATAAACATATTTAAGTATCACTTTGTGGATTCATTAATTAGTTATTTTTTTTGAACGCTAAAATTTTTCATTATAATTCAGCATTTAAAAAAAAAAAAAACTTATCAACGAATCTACAAAACAATACCGCATCTAGAGAAAAAATGAAAAATTAAATAGCAGGAATAAGTTTAAAATTTTCAAAAATTTAAAAATGTTGAATTTTTTTATTTCTAAATTTAAATGGTTTTGGTAACATTTTAATATCTATATAATATTCCTCTAATGTGATCCAGTTACGATTAATTTTTGTCGAAACGATATGATAGTGATGTAATTAATAAAATACGCGAGGATAAAAAATCATATTTATAAATGGACAATATTTACGCACATGGACTCAGCTCAACGATCTAAAAAGAAACTAGTATGTTATGGCCATCACATGACTTTCTTCTATATTTTCCTACACAAATTCACTCAGTAAAACACAAATTCACTCAGTAAAAATAATTTATTAAAATTATTATTTAAAAAAATTATCTTCTATGATAATGCAGACGATTTCCATATTAGAGAAGTAGTATAACACTAAATATTAAAAAAAAAAGACAATTTCACTGTCAATATTACATTTATTTTTTCTTTTTTAATTGAAAAAAATCGATAACTTCATTTTAAATTATCGCAGATATATGGTTCGACCATTCGTTTTAAAGGTACTGGCAAGCTCTTTTGAAAGATACCCATCATGAAAATTTGCTCCCCTCGAGGGGGGACATCCCCCCTCAGGGGGGGGGGGAGGCGAGGCTCCTACACATACAAAAAAAATTTTCCCAGTTGACTATCTCTATTATAAATAATTCTGGTAAATGTCATAATGATTATTAAAAAATAATTCTCTTTATGCACATTTATACAAAATTTCGTCCTATAACACCATGTTAAAAATTTAGAAAAAGCGGGATGGCAACGCAACCTGTAAGACAATTTTTACCAAAAGTTGATAGTCACTAATTTATGTCAAGGCAAGCACTTATGCAAGCAATTTATGTCAAGCACTAATTTATTTCATACATACCAATTTGTATGAAATCCTGTGCAGTAGTTCCTGAGATACAGTTGCCACACAATTTTGTCACACACACACACACAGAGAGACTGACAGACAGACATTTTCTAAAAATAGTCAAATCGTGTTCTACATCTCTCAAAACGTGTACATCCATCAAAAACCCGAGGTCGAAAATTTTTACGAATCCAATACTTTCTTCTATTGAATATAGAAGAAAGTAAAAATGACGAGATTTGTCTAATAAGAGTATTTTATGGAAAAATGTATTTTTAAAAGTTCAGTCTTAAGAAGCTTTCAAAGCGTCATTTTAAACCTAACAGTATTTTAAATATCTATACAGAATATGAATTATTATCATAAATTGACTAAAAAACAGACCATAAAAAGAATAATAAAAATAGGAATTAGTTTTTTTTTTTTAATTATTATGCCAAAATAAATAAATAAAAAGTCATCGCCAACGTGGGGATAAAAATTTAAAATTCGTTCATGGAGGACCTCTATTAAAACAGTACTGCCTTGCAGAAGTATAAAAATTTGGTCGTACAATATTAATTTGGTTCTAATAATAATTTGGCAACTGATGAATTAAAATTTTAATTAAGGGGTGAAATTCATATAATATTTATGAGTTTCAAATTTTAAAGGTGAACCAGAAAAGATATATAATGCGAAAATTTGGCATGGGTTTGCTAGTACTTAATATTATACTTAATTATTATATTTCAATGAATACGAATAGAGATACATAACTAACTCTAAAACAATAATTTAAACTCCTTTCCCCCTCCCCCTTAAAAAAAAAAAAAAAAAAAAAAAAGGAAAGAAAGAAAAGACAGAACGAAAGAAATTATAACGTTCAACATCTTTTAAACGGGTAATTGGTAAGTATAGATGCGGAAAGCGGTTTAAAATCCATAAGAAGAGCCTGATTTATCTTTTTTATTCAATCCTGAGGTTGCTTTGAAACCAGTGAGCATTTGTCAGTGAACAAACATCCATGCTTATTTAATGGTTAATTTTCTTAAACGTGCCAACCTCTTTACTGAGGCTGTTTTATTTTAGAAAGACGTATATTTGCGTTAAGTATTAAGGAACTCGTAAGATACTAAAAAAGTCTGGCATGAATGCTTTTTAAAAGCTTTTAAATTGCTCCTCAGAGCCATCATTGTCTCCTTAAAAGCGACATGGAGTCTCAGTGTGAGTCATAACTTTTGCAAAGCTTCCAAAACATTAAAGGTTTTAAATAAAATCCAAAATCAAGTACTACAAGGAGAAATTTCCGTTTATTTTCAAGGTCTTTGCCAACTAAGTGTGATTCAAAATGACTTTGAGAGCACTTTGTTTTACATATATTTTGACATCTTATACAGATGCAGAATCCTTCATTTCATAAACTTGATAAATTCATAAACTATAGAAGAGGGAAACAATTATTTTTATAACAATCCTTTGCAATAGAGAGAGATCAATGGTTATTTTATTTTCATTACTTTTAAGTTTCTAATTTTACAAAAATAAAATACTGGTTTTTCTATCCTGCCACATTGAAAAAAAAAAAGTACATTTTCAAAATAAAGTTGAACATAATGGGTAAAGAAGTTCTTTTTTTTTTAATCTTTGTAAATGAATAGATTTCAACAAAAAGTAGAGCATGAACTATCGTATATATATATATATATATAAAGAGATAGATATAAGTAACTTTTAATATATTTTTAAAATAAAATTTTCCTTTTAAAAATATTGGCCGACGGGGGGTGATTAGTTCCGAACCGAAGTCTCATCGTTTGTATAGCCGTTCAGAGTTTTCTATGGTTTTCTCCAAAATTCGCATAAATACGAGTTTAAAGTAAAGTAGTAAGAAACTACAGTTGTCTTTAAAACTTCTATCATAATATCTTCTATATTCCACTTATTTTGGTTTTAGCCAGAAAGTCAGTTTTCTATACTACTGAGTTAATAGGACTTGGTACTACTGAAGATTTCATATAAAAAGTTATATTTCCATTTAATAGTATGTATAAATTGAACTACACTATTTACCAAATAAGTATTTGGACACTTTCAAATTTAGACGTTTTGTCAAATATCTCGAAAAGATGTTTGGAATCATTTTGAAACTTTCGTATCGTAACGTGTAAAGAACATGTTATACTGTGGCATACAGCCCCCCTTCCAATTAATTAAAGTTGGCCAGACCTTAATCTCTACACAGAGCAGGTGTGCTGATACTTACAATAGTTTGGCTCCAGACTGTCTCGAACTGTGACACTAAAGTACAAAGAAGCTGCCCTGCTAGTACGCCCTGATGGTCGTGAGAACAGCGGAGTTTCCGAGGAATTTCTTCGGCCAGACGAGAAGGCGCCCGCCCGCTCAGCGAATGAGGGAGGAGCGCGGGTTGCCATCGAGAGAAAGAGTTTCCCCAGGAGCAGGGGCTGGAAGCAGAGAGTTGGGGATTTGGTATCTTGTCTTCGGCCAGTGAAGGTCGGAGGGTTTTTTCTTGTCCCGTTTACCAGGAGAGGTAGCGAGACTTAGTGATTTTTTTTTGTGTTCCTCTAGGAGCAGAGAACACAGGTCAGCTTATTTTCTGTCACCAGGGAAGTTGTGCAGGTCAGCTCGTAAGAGACATTTTACTTAAATTATCCTAGGACTGAATTATATCTTTTCTGTACCTGGAACGGTGCAAGTATTGTTTCAGTAAATCGAATTTCGGATCACGGAGATCCACTGAAACTGTTTGTTAAAAGCATCCACTCAACTATCGATCCATGCTGTAACTCTTAGCCATTGTATATAATCCTCCAACATCAATATTGTAACTAACGGTTGTACATAGAATCTTGTTTAAATTTTAATTAAATTAATTTTCTTATCAACTTCTGCTGTGACGGGATTTTCTCATTCGCTACCAGAACCCTCGCCCGAAAGTCCGAAACGCCACAGCTATACTAACTTGGTGGCAGCGCTAGAGGGATGATTGTTGGAGAAATACTACACTGCCTGAAGAAGTACGGACTACGGACGATAGAAACGTGATAGACTCAACGGAAGGATCGGAAGGATAGACGCAGCGGAGTACGTCGAACCATCAAATCAACGGAGGATACATCTACGTCGCATCGACTAGAATCTCTAAGACAGAGAGGAGAGCCCTCAGCCTGAATTATCCGGAGCCCTTCCCGAATTCCATACGGAGTGCCGATCCGAGAGCCCATCATAAGTGCCAGAAGGAAGGACGGAACTCGAGCAACGACAACAAAACAGGGGTGAGTCAAACTTTTCTAGTGAGGCTGTAAAATTTTTGTTATTTAAGGTATTAGATGATAAATGTATAAAGTTAAAAGTTATTTAGAAATTTATTAAGGGAGAGTAAACCTTAAATTAACATTGTTTTTGGAAAAATTAAAAATGTGGTGTAAAGAAGTTTCTTGACGCAGTCGTGATCTTTGGTTAGTGTAGATATCTGCAAGAGAAGTTGAATTAACAATATTTCAATAAGGAGTCCAATGGCAGTCATCAGGAAGTCTTTATTTTGTGAAAAGTCTTTTAAAACAACAACAAGAATAAATATTCTTAGAATCTTAAAACACAAAGCGTTGGTCATTATAATAAATTCAATAACCCTAGTGAAACGTTGAGATTGTCGCATAAGATGGGGGAGAGAGCGAATGTAATTACGTTATTATTATACTATGATCTGGAGCAGTTCTGAGATCCTTACCCTAGAACAGATCCGAGATGTCTGAAGAAAAAGAGCCAAATTTTAGAAAAACAGCCAAATTATAGGGCTAAATATTTTCATTGTTTATCGGATAAAACAATGTTATTTTTTGAATTTGCAATGACGGTTTATAATTGTAGTAACCCTTCAATCGCCAATATTTTGCCAAATTACCGTTAGACGAGAGAAAGAGACGGTTAAGAAATGCAGTCATCAATAATTGCGCAATCCAAAATAAATTACATCCTGTGTTGAAATAATATAAATTCTGACAATAAGTTTTCTTGTTTTATGACCATTTGAGAACACTTTTTTTTTATTTTATAATTACGTTTAATGTCAGAATTTCCGTTAGATATTATTATTTTATTTTCTTTTTTTTTTTTATCGCATAAAATAAAGTACTTTTCTATTTAAAAGATAAACATGTTATTTATAATTTAGATATAAAACATATACAAATTAGATTTCTGAATGATGTGTGTTAATGTTTTATGTTAATAAATAGTGTAGGTCGTATGTATAATTAAAATTGCGCAATTCTTAATGACACTTAAAAAAAAACAATTCTTTCTTCAAATGTCTGAAAACAAATTATGTGAATAAAATATCACACATGAAATTTAATTATTTTATATTGCGATAATGCATTATTTTATCATTAGATTTTGTTTTAAATAAAAACTCAATTAAAATTTAACCAAATATATGTGAACACCTTCACATATTTCTCCCCTTCGCCTAAAAAGAAAAAAAAATCGAAAGGTAATCAAAAATATCGCTCTCTCTCGCATCAAGACAAAAACATACTACAAATTTCAAAATAACTTTCTATATAAAATCAATATTATTTAAAAAATATTTTTCATATTACAAGGTGGCTAATAATGTAAAATTAAACATCAAATATATATAATACCAATAATTAATTAGAACTTGTTTGTACTGGACATAGTTATCTTTCATAAGAAGCAACAATGTATATTGAAATCATGACATTATAATTATAAAATAAGCAATGCAATGTAGTATTTATAATAATTCACAGCTGTATGACAATGCGTTCTCAACAAATTTTTCTTGAAAATGTATGACAAATTGAAGGCAAGGAAAAAGGAAATCAATAATTACAAAATTAAAATATTTTAAGTATTCACAAGTTTATGCAATCTATTAATTTGCCTGAAATTATTTATTATTTACTAATTTCAATAAAACAATATTTTGATGAGATATTTTGGTATGAATTTTTTTTTTTTTTTTTTTTTTTGGAATATAAAGAAAGTACCAGAACGCCAATATGTGAAGACCTAAAATTTATACAAATTGAGCCAGTGTGTGTGAATCAGTATACAAATCATAATTGACATTATGGGTTGTGAGGCCACAGCCAAAAATAACTTACTGAGTTAGGGTGTGAGGCAGAAGAGGCATGTATATTATGTGTAAATAAGATTACAGCAAGCATTCTGCAACACGACATAATTAAATGTCTTTTGTTTGTGTAAAGTGAATTGCGAAAAAGAAAAAAAAAAATAGCCCAATCAATAAAGTAATAGGACATAAGTATGAAGTCTGGAAAATTTTTAATAGAAAGTGTAATTAGTTTTTTGTTCAATTATAATTAATTATTTTTTAAAAAAAATGAAGTAAGTTCATTTTTCAAACATTATGTGGTTTAAAAAAAATGAAGAAAGATATCAATATACTACTAATTCCCTTTTCCTTAACAAATATAATAATTTATAAAACATGAATCACAACTGAAAAGTGTAAATTGTCAACATGAACAAATTCTAATAATATTTTAATAATATTTATATTTTATTCTATTAATAGTATGTATTATTCGTGATGTTTGTATTGAATAATGATTAAATAATTGAGAAATACAAAATGTTAAACTTGTTAAGTATGCATGATACGATACTTTTTTTTTTTTTTTTTTTTTTTGTGTGTGTGTGTGTGTGTGTGTGTGTTTAGATCACTTACGTCTTGGACGAAGATGTGTAAATATTAGAACCTATATATTTTATATTTATTTATTTATTTTTATACAATACTGCCAGGTAAGCCATGTGAAATAATGTGTAAGATGGATAAAATTATGTGCATTTAACAAAAGTAACCCTATTGCAAGACTAGAATGACTAGATTTACATGCAGGTTACCTTAAAAGTGTATGTATATAGTGTATAAAAATTGAATAGTTCCTTTTTTTTTAAAAAATAAGGAATTTACCTTCAAAATGGACAATAATATTAAATAAAAATTGAAGTATTTGTGAAAATTTTTGTAATTGTGTATGTGGTATTATATATGTATAAAATAAATAAAATATAAGTGTACATGTGTACAGTTAGAAAACATCTGTATCTCGAAAAACTACACATTCATGTGAATCACTAAAAATTGACTCACAGTGTTTGCAAATTGGAAAAATACCACAGAAAGAAATAAAAATGTTCAAGTGCAAAAATAATTTTTCCATACCCATAACATGAAACAATAAGAAATTTATAATTAACATTCTGCATAATTAAAGAGAAAAATTGTGTGATAGACTCTTTAACGCTATTTATTTATTTATTTATCCTCTTTTTTTTTTTTTTTTTGTGTAAAGAAATTTAAAAAAATATATTCAATACAAGCGAAAATTTTTAAACTTAAGGCTAAAAAAAATCAATTGAAAAAGTCTTTTGAAAGAAACTGCAATGTTTCACAAAAATGTCTCATCACTCACCGTCCAAAAATAAAAAAAATCGGTCCAGCCGAATAATATTGTGTGGACAATGAATAACAAAACAGAAAACGTCCCATACACATAAAGGCCTAAAAAAATACATGAGCCATCCTTCTGCAAAACACAATAACCCCACACAAAAATTACCTTAAATTTTGACTAACAAAATGAAATCTTTGCATTAAAAATTTAAGAATTTATAAGAATAATGAAAAAAAAAAATATTCAATAACTAGAATTATGAGAAGACCCCTAGCAAGTTTGTGAAAAGAATATAAAAAAAAATATGTATATGATAAAAATGAGATACAAATACATATCACTGCATTGATGTGTTAAAAATACCACAGGAAAGGTAATTTCGTTTTATGTGTCCATTCTTCCTTTTGTGTGCTATGTGTAAGATGGATAAAATTATCATTATTATTATTATAATTATAAATAATTTATCTTTTAATAAATTTCTAACTATATTTTACAAAAAAAAGAATAACAATTTTAAAATTAAAATATTGCTGATCACCTGACATGTGAACACATGACATGCCAAATATTTAAGTCAGAGAAAAGTGTATAAACTCAGAAGAGAACATGGCTGAATAATTGGGTTGTGAGGCCAATTAAAATATGCCATAATGTGTGAAATGTGTCAAAACGTGTAAAAATGTGTAAAATAACTATTGAAAACATTGCCACTTAACCGTACCCCAAATTAATCAAATGACAATGAAGTTCTGACCTAAAAGACAGCACGCATAAGAACTCATGTACATAATGCAGCAAAAATGTATACAGAAAGAAACACATAAATTTGTTACTTATTTGTGATAATTTTTTTTTTTTTTTTTTTTTTTTAATATATATAGTTTATCGGTAAAATTACCTTGTAAGCAAGTAGAAAAACATAAAAATGAAAAAAAATTACATTCTCTCTATATATATTACTAATAACTTTAAAACAAAGTGTATGTTTAATTGTATTCGTATATTAATCATAAAATACTTCAAAATGGAGAGAATAAAATGTAAACAATAGTATAATTAGTGTATTATTGTGTTATGAAATACTGTCATTTAAAATTGAGCAGAATTATAAATATTACATATATATATATACTCCTTTATTGGCTTATGATTATAAAAAATATTTGATTTTATTTATTTATTTATTTATTTTTTTAAGTATGAAGATTTTATGTGTGTGTATATGTTGAAAGAGTTGAAAGTGTACATATTTTATATTGAAGTACATGCAGTAAAATAATCAATACAATATGTGTTTATTTATTTATTTATTGTATATATTTATTAAAAATAATTAGTGAATGTTTGAAAAATAGCTTTCGCATAATAATATTAATGTGAAATGTGGTTTCCCAAACACAATTTTCGGTGTTGAAAATTTAAACTTATAGTCAAATGTCAGCACATTATATAAAAACAACCTGCATAATAGATAGACCAAAGCAACACAATTGTGTTAACAGGGAGTGTGTGTTTATGTATATTTATTTATTTATTTATTTTAACAAGTAGCTGTGACAACATAGTTAATTTGATTTTTTTTTTTAATACAAATGCGAGATTAAAATTCTCGATAACTTTCAATCATGTCCGTAAACATTCTAGAATGGTATTACTGATGAAAAAAAATAGCCACAATATTATTATTTATGATCTCTGATGACAGCTCTTTAATTAATAATGAAATAAAAAAAATGTGCACATGAAATTGTTTAAAAAAAGGTCATGACAATATAAACTTCTAATGAGTTCAACGAGGCCTCTTAAAATGAGCTTAAAATCAATATAAAGACTAGCTACAAGGGCTATCATAAATGCTCATATCAATTTTCCATAAAAACTCGAGTAAAGGAAGCATAAATAACTTCTCAATAAAAGATGAATTCAAATTGTTCATCAAGTCGACTAAAAAAAAATATAATCATAATCAGCTGACATGTATAAAAAAGCAAAAAAAAATATTTGCTCAAAAGTTGCGCAACGCTGTTTTCTAAAAATGATGCATCTAATACACAAGGCCTGATATTTGATGTTATAAAATTTGCTAGCAATTAGATGTAAATACATATTAATGTATACATATTAATAAAAATAAAAAGATACACATACAAATAAGAATATAAACCAACAAATAAATATTTATGATAAAATGTGAGTAAATAAGTATATATGATGCTTTAACACAGTTAAATTATATTTACATTAAAAAAACATAAAAATATTATTATTCTTCTGATTACTATTTCCTTTAATATTATTTTGTGCATGGTGAGTGACAGATATGCATCTCAGTCTTTCAGAAAGAATAAAAAAAATATAAAAATAAACATGCCTCAACAAAATATTTTCACCATTGTATGAATAAAAAGAGTGTATCCATTTCATTTCTTTTTTTTTTTATTTTTTTTTTATTTATTTATGCATTTGTTAGCTTCTCAGTTTCTTTGTTTATAAATTTTTGTTTAATCAGTATAATCCAGTTCTTGTAATATATGAAAAAAAATAAATAAACTTGATGTGTGTAAAAAGTGTAAACAAAAAAATATAAAAATCTGCCATTGCACAGTGTTAAAAATATATATATAGGCATAGCAAATTAATACGAAAGTGAATTTTTGAATGTACGTGAAAGATGAAATGTGTAAATTTATAGCAATGTGTGAAAATAAGAACATCATGCATGTAAAATATTATGGGCGGGAAAGTCTTTTATGAACAACAGCTGTTTTACTGTAATGACGTAATCCCGTCACATCTACATGCAGTGAACAAATGTAAAAAAAAATGAGAAAAATATTTAATAAACAAAGAAAAAATGTTTATCAATTTAATTACCTTATTGCCTTCATTTAATTATTATTTTTTTTATTTACATATGTATATGGAAAACAAATGCAGAACTGTAAATTTAGTAAAGTAAATATTTTGTATAAATGAAAATAAAATTCTAGCAAAAGTAAAATTGTGCAATGCAAGGTAATTAAGGTAGATCTCCCACCATACAGAAATCTGGCCAGGATTTCCGAAGAAAGAAATACACCCCGAGTACCAAGCAAACACTATTGCATTCAAGACGTCATTAAATGCAACAGTGGGGCACAAAATTACAAAAATTAAATCTTAATAGGAAATGTGTAAAAATTTTGAAATGTAGAAAGGATAATTATAATGTGTACAAATTAAATTATCATTAAAAACTTTACAACATTATATAATTTATTAAAACTTGGGATTAGTGCATGCATAAAAGCGTGTGTGCAAATGTGTTAATGAAAGATAAAAATTTCATGCAAACGTCCGAAAACAAGTATTTTTTTTTTTTTTTTTCAGTTTCAGGATAAACCAAATCAATCAATCTATTAATGATTAATTACAAAATTTCCCCACAAGAATTGAAAGATCAATGTTTATAAAAATGTGAAATGTGTAAATATAAAATATTTGTAAAAAATGTGTTTGTAAGTGTGGGAAATGTGGGAAATGCTCACCTGCCACCAAACTTTTAATTTCAAACGACTGCAGAGAAAGATATTATAATTTAAATTATTTTTAACTACATAATTATTATTATCATTATTTTTAGAACAAAAAGTAATATATTTTTATTTAAAATGAAGTTTCAAGTACATTTAAATTGGAAAAATTAAATCGTTTATTTCAATATATAATATAGAAAGAACTGAGAAATCTAACAAATATATGATTAAACATGTGAATATTTTGAAATATATAAAACACAAATCATTCACAAAAATTAAAATTAAAATCAATATTTTCATATAAGGGAAGAATTTTGTATTGATATGAAAAAACAGAAAATTATGAACTTTAATAAAAATTCTTATATATATATATATATACTTTTTTTTTTTTTTTTTTTTTTTTTAAATATGAGCAAATGGAAATTAAGAAAAATAGATAAATTCTGATATCTATTATAAATGGAATGACAAAAACTTTTACTGTAATTCTTTCTCTATATATGTATAAATATGCAAGACAAGATGAAAATAATATATTAATAAGCATTTATAAAGCGCTATACATATTTTTAAAATTATCTTTCAAATATATATGTACTAAATCAATACATAAAATTTAATTTAGCACGTAAAAAGTGTTCGAAAATTTACATCTTAACATAACTTATCAATTTGGTAAAATATATGTATGAAATATCTTAAATTTAAACGTCAAACGGCAACGTTCTTAAACCTACGAAATGTTAAAAAATTATAAACAAACGTCTACGGAAAGTCATTATACTCACATGAAAGTAGTCTTGCACGAAAATGTATCCAAATAACCTTGTATTAAGTTCACTACTTTTGCCAATGTATATTAGTTCTTGAAAATATATCAGTTATTATGTAATCAGCTGATAGACAATAGAATTGTTTGTGTGTAAAAAAAAATCTGGAAACATGTATTTAACAACAATTGTATGAGCTGATGTCTACACAAGAGAGGCAGTTTTCTTCGCGTATACAATTTTTCATTCGCACAATAAATACCTGCCTTTCACGAGCTTGCATGGGTAGAGTTCTTGCATATATATTTTTAATCATCACTATAAAATGTCATTCGACTGTGGCTTTTCTCTTGAAAAAAAAAATGTGCACAAGTATAATAAACAGAATATTTTCACTTCAATTTCTTCAAGAAAATTTACGAAAAGATGAAATCTTCACTAAAGTTATCTCACAGTAGACCGATTCTGCAAATAGTTTGATATCAAATTCTCTGAGAGAAAGAAGTAAATCAGAAATAACTGATAGCAACGGAAGATATCACCATGAATGTCTCTTACTTTTTTTTAAAAAATGAGTATTATCAGTTATGAAACTATTATAACACATATTAGATGAAGCGAACTATACGCAAAAATTTGCATTGAATTCTGTCTTTTAACTTTCATGCATACAAAATGCATGTTTAAACGGTTGACAGTTTTTAGAGGCTAATTTAAAAAAGGCTAGGAGCACAATTTGAGACACCATCCGTCAACACCAATGAAACGATAAGTATCAGAAAACGGGTATTGCGTCGTCCAGTATCATCGCTTTAAAGTTTTTCTTGTTAATCTCCGATAGACATATAATTATCCATGCGAAAAATTAAGCATCAGGCGAATATGGAAAAATCCGAACAAAATATGCGTACGAATAAATAAAGCCCCTCTCCCCCATGTCGACCAATCTCAACTCCTGGTGCTTTGGCACCAAGATATGTAAAGAAGTTTCTTGACGCAGTCGTGATCTTTGGTTAGTGTAGATATCTGCAAGAGAAGTTGAATTAACAATATTTCAATAAGGAGTCCAATGGCAGTCATCAGGAAGTCTTTATTTTGTGAAAAGTCTTTTAAAACAACAACAAGAATAAATATTCTTAGAATCTTAAAACACAAAGCGTTGGTCATTATAATAAATTCAATAACCCTAGTGAAACGTTGAGATTGTCGCATAAGATGGGGGAGAGAGCGAATGTAATTACGTTATTATTATACTATGATCTGGAGCAGTTCTGAGATCCTTACCCTAGAACAGATCCGAGATGTCTGAAGAAAAAGAGCCAAATTTTAGAAAAACAGCCAAATTATAGGGCTAAATATTTTCATTGTTTATCGGATAAAACAATGTTATTTTTTGAATTTGCAATGACGGTTTATAATTGTAGTAACCCTTCAATCGCCAATATTTTGCCAAATTACCGTTAGACGAGAGAAAGAGACGGTTAAGAAATGCAGTCATCAATAATTGCGCAATCCAAAATAAATTACATCCTGTGTTGAAATAATATAAATTCTGACAATAAGTTTTCTTGTTTTATGACCATTTGAGAACACTTTTTTTTTATTTTATAATTACGTTTAATGTCAGAATTTCCGTTAGATATTATTATTTTATTTTCTTTTTTTTTTTTTTATCGCATAAAATAAAGTACTTTTCTATTTAAAAGATAAACATGTTATTTATAATTTAGATATAAAACATATACAAATTAGATTTCTGAATGATGTGTGTTAATGTTTTATGTTAATAAATAGTGTAGGTCGTATGTATAATTAAAATTGCGCAATTCTTAATGACACTTAAAAAAAAACAATTCTTTCTTCAAATGTCTGAAAACAAATTATGTGAATAAAATATCACACATGAAATTTAATTATTTTATATTGCGATAATGCATTATTTTATCATTAGATTTTGTTTTAAATAAAAACTCAATTAAAATTTAACCAAATATATGTGAACACCTTCACATGTGGCATATCACAAATATTAGAAACTCTAAGTAAAAACAGGGAGGAATTTAAATTATAGGTAAATTTAATTTAAATATAACTCATATTTGTTTAGTTTGGAAAAATATTAATTGATTTGCACATATTTGATTATCTTGTTTTAAATGAGAAAGATTATATTTGAAAACAGATATTAATTGAGAAAACAAAAAGGGTGTTAAAATATCTTGAGAAAGATAACACAGTAATTTCATATTGTTTTGTGTAATTTATGAAAATTAAAAGTGAATCAAATAAGTTACGGAAAGAGGTTTCTTTCCTGGAAAGGGTTGTGATTTCAAATATTTCAAATTTAATGTGTAGAATTGAATATTAAGTTTTAATTATTGGAATCGTGTTGTATTGGAATTTTATACACCCCAAAAATTTGCAAAATTGAATTATAGGTTTTATTAGTGTAATTTTGTATATGTATTTTTTGGAATTGGGTAAAATTGTAAGAATTGTGTAAAATTGTTAGGAATTGTGTAAAAGTGTTAGGTATTGTGTAGAAATTTTTTTGTGAATTGTGTAAGATTAAATTGTGAATTTATAATTAGGTAAACATGTCAGAATTAGGGCAGTATAGGAAAGCGGAACTGCAAGAGCTCGCAGTCGAATTCGGAGTGATTGTTGAAACTTCGGATAGGATAAGTGATATCATAGGGAAAATTCAAAAGTCTCCAGATTATGATAAAGACCTAGCCCTAGCTCAAATTAAGTTAATACGGGAGGATCTCTTAGAAAGAAAGGCGGAAGAGAAAAGGAAGGCGGAAAAGATTGCGGAAAGGGAGGCTGAAGAGAAAAAAATCGCTGAAAGAGAAGCGGAAAGGAAACATGAATTAGAGTTAGAAAAACTTAAAATAGCCCAACATTCAGAAACAGTAAGTCTAGCTTCGACTCGTAGCGAACGCCCCAGCCGACAATCACTAAAATCGGTTATGCAAAAATTTGAACCGGAGAAATCGGACATGGCATTATTTCTTGCGTTATTCCAAAGACAAGCTAGGAAGTTAGAAATAGATGACGAGGATCTAGTGACTAATTTATTAGCTTTATTGCCCGTAGAAATCGCGGAATTAATTTTAAAAGAACCCCAAGAAATTAGTGACGATTTTGAGAAAGTCAAACAAATGCTATTAGATCGATTTAAATTAAGTCAGGAAAATTTTAGAATTAAATTTATGCAACACCAAAAACAACCGGGAACTCTTTGGCATGATCTAGCTTATGATTTAGATACATATTTAAATGGGTGGTTAGAGGGAGTAGAAGTGACAAATTTTGAGGATCTAAAGAAATTAATGGTGGCCGACCAGTTAAAGAAACGGGCTAATTTCGAAATGAAAGATCATTTCATAGATTCGTGGAGCTCTCTCAATGAACCGCGAGAGTTAGCTAAGAAGTTTGACGCGTACGAGTCAGTTCGCAGAAATAATAAGAAAAGTTGGACCCCGAAACCACCACTAGAAAAGAAATTAGATAAACCTCGCAACTTTGATAAAAATAGGGTTGAGAAAAATGCCCGAGAACAAAAAAATTGGAGGGATAAGTCTGATCTGACGGAAAGATCTAAATTATTTGAGGCCCGAAAACCTATTGTTTGCTATGTGTGCTCTTCCCCCGATCACATTAAGCCAAATTGCCCAGTCTGGAAAAGCAGACAAGAGAAGGCTGAAAAAGTAAATCACGTAGGAGACGCTGAGAATTTAAACCCGGCTTTTGAACCTTATTTAAGTGAAGCCAAGATAAATGGGGAAAAGTTTACCATTTTACGTGATTCTGGGACGTGCCTCGATATTGCCCCTCATAAAATAATTTCTAATGAGCAATTAAACGGGGAAACCGTGTTGGTTAAGGCAGCTTTAGCCAACGAAGTGAGATGTCTACCCATAGCCAATATTGAATTAGAAATTGAGGGAATAGGGTTAATTAATACGAAAGCCGCGGTAGCGGATAAGGAAGTTCTCATGGATTATTATTTACTGGGAAATGAGACGCAGAAATTAATCGAGAGAAAAAAACAAAAACCCGAATTAATCCATGCAGTCGAAACGCGAGCAAAAAGGCGTAAAAACGAAACTGCGCCAAAAACCAGTCTGGCGAGTGAAAGCGCTGGGAATGATCAGGGAGAGGCAGAAATGTCGCCAGAGAGCGAGCCTACGGAAAATCAGGGTACGGAAGAATCAATTTTCCTCCCCGAGTTAGAGGAGGATAGGATCACCGCTCTGGCGCACGTTGGGAAAAACGAGTTTCGCCAAGAGCAGGAAAAAGATGAAAGCCTGACGGAGTTGTGGGCGCGCGCGAAAGAGGAGAAATCGAATTTAACAATAGATCAAGGTTTGCTGTACAGAATTGCTACAGATCACAGAGGAGAAAAAAGACGTCAGCTAATTATTCCGCGGAAATATAGGAATGAAATTTTGAATCTTTGTCACAGTTTAATATCCGGTCATGTGGCCATGACTACAACTAAGGATAAATTGTTGCGATATTTTTTCTGGCCAAATATCATTAAAGAGGCTGAAGCCTATGTAAAATCGTGTGATCCTTGTCAGAAAATTGGGAAGGCAGGAGAGCAAAAAAAGGCCCCTCTTAAACTTGTTCCCATTATTACTGCAATTTTTACGCATATAAACTGTGATATTGTGGGACCACTCCCACCTTCGGAAAATCAAAATAAATATATGCTCACGGCTATGTGCTTAGCATCGAGGTATCCAGAGGCGATCCCGATACCCGATTCAAGGTCGGAAACAGTGATCGACGCGTTAATGATAGTATTTAGTAGAATGGGATTTCCGAAAGTAATCCAAACAGACTTAGGGGCTTGTTTTATGAGTAACTTAACCTCAACTTTCTTAGAAAAATTTGGAATTAAAATAACTCACAGTAGTGTGCACCACCCACAAACAAATTGCATTGAGCGTTGGCATCGTTCAGTTAAACGGTTATTGAAGGTAATCTGTTTAGAAAGTGGAGAAAGTTGGGAGAGGAGTTTACCCTATGCTTTGTTAGCTTTGCGGACGGTAACACATGAATCAACGGGATTCAGCCCAGCCGAGTTGGTTCATGGGAGAAATCTGCGAACCCCGGAAACCCTGCTATTTGAGAAATGGACAGAGCAGGAAGAGGAGCAAAACCCAGTGACGGAGTATGTTTTCGAATTGATAAACAGACTACAAAGGTGTCAAGAGCTCGCAGGGGAGTAGATGGAGGAAAAAAGGGACAAACGCAAAATCTGGTATGAGAGAAATGCGGTAAATCGGAAATTTAATCCCGGGGACAAAGTGCTGGTTTTAGCCACAAGTAAACCCAATAAATTATCCGTATCATGGATAGGACCAGGCACTATTGAGAGTCAAATGTCAGAGACTAATTATATTGTAAATGTACCGGACAGGCGCGAAAAGTCGCAAATTTATCATGTCAATTTACTAAAACCTTACGTGCAGAGAGCAGAAATCGTAAATGTATTAATAGAGGAAAATCGGGATAATAAAACGACGGAGGCAGACTTAGAAATACCTTATCCTATAACTGACCCGGAAGAATTTGACCTCAATATGGTAATTAGGGACAGTAATTTAGGAAGTCGTTGCACAAAAGCCCAACAGGAGCAATTAGGAGCATTACTAATTAAACACAAGAAAGTGTTTTCCAATATTCCAGGCCGAACGAATTTAATTGAGCATGATATTGAATTGACTAGTGATAAACCCGTTAGAATGAAGCCATATAGGACGTCACCTCGACAAACCGACATCCTGAAATCCGAAATCCAGCGTATGTTAGAATTGGGCATAATTAAGGAAGGGGAGTCAGATTATACCTCGCCTATGATATTAGTAGAGGCCCTTGGCAGAGAACCCCGACCGTGCGTTGATTATCGCAAGTTAAATGAGATAACTCGTGCCGAATTTTTCCCTTTGCCTAACATAGAAGAGAGGGTAGAGCAAGTGGCAGCATCAAAATTTATTACCGTGATTGACTTAACTAAAGGCTATTGGCAAATACCTTTAACCCCTAACGCACAACGTTTAGCGACATTTGTAACTAGTTTCGGTTCATATCAACCTTTGGTAATGCCATTTGGACTTGTCTCCGCCCAGTATAGGTTTTCAAAATTCATGAGTATTCTATTAAAGGGACTAGAAAGTTTCTGTTTGCCTTACCTTGACGATATGGCTATCTTTTCTAATTCATGGGAAGAGCATTTAGAACATTTAGATATAGTTCTAAAGCGGGTAACCAAGGCAAAATTAACCATTAAATTAGCCAAGTGTAAATTTGCCCAGGAGACGGTCAAATATTTAGGGCATGTTGTAGGGAAAGGACGTAGGAAACCGTCCGAGATTAAAATTAAGGCCATTACTGATTTCCCAGCTCCAAAATCAAAAACGGAAATTAGAAGGTTTTTAGGGATGTGCGGGTATTACTCCCGATACATAAAGAACTATGCAATAATAGTAGAACCGCTGACCCGAGCTTTAAGAGGGAAAACGAAAAAGGAAAAAGTAGACTGGAGTCCCGAAATGGAGAAGGCTTTTAGGAAGTTAAAAGATAAACTCACCCGTGACCCAGTACTGTACGCTCCTGATTATACTAAGGAGTTTATTATTCAAAGTGACGCCTCAGATAAGGGGATAGGTATTATCATGGCTCAAAGGCAAGGAGATGAAGAACATCCAATTCTGTACTTAAGTCGAAAATTTACTAAGGCAGAGAAAAACTATAGCACAACCGAAAAGGAATGTGCTGGGATCATTTTCGCAGTGAAAAAGTTGAAACATTACCTGGATGGTCAAAAATTTACCATAGAAACTGATCACAACCCATTAATATGGTTAAAGAGAAATGCAGGAAACAATCCCAGATTAATGCGGTGGGCGTTAACCTTGCAGCCCTTTAACTATGAAATCCGACACAGACCAGGAAAAGACATTCCTCATGTGGACTGTTTGAGTCGGGTGGATTAAAAGTTATCTGTAAGAAATTTTGTATATAGTTTATTATTATTAGTATTGTTTTTATTATGTTAATTAATTTGTAATTTGAAACTTGTAACTTTAGTGTAAATTTAGGTATTGTTTAGTCAGGAAAATTAGCCTCTCTAGAATTGCTTTGATGCACCCTAACCTAATTTGATTGCAGAGATTTTCTGGAGTTTTTCAACCCCAGAAAACCATCTTAAGGGGGGGGGGGAAGTTGTGGCATACAGCCCCCCTTCCAATTAATTAAAGTTGGCCAGACCTTAATCTCTACACAGAGCAGGTGTGCTGATACTTACAATAGTTTGGCTCCAGACTGTCTCGAACTGTGACACTAAAGTACAAAGAAGCTGCCCTGCTAGTACGCCCTGATGGTCGTGAGAACAGCGGAGTTTCCGAGGAATTTCTTCGGCCAGACGAGAAGGCGCCCGCCCGCTCAGCGAATGAGGGAGGAGCGCGGGTTGCCATCGAGAGAAAGAGTTTCCCCAGGAGCAGGGGCTGGAAGCAGAGAGTCGGGGATTTGGTATCTTGTCTTCGGCCAGTGAAGGTCGGAGGGTTTTTTCTTGTCCCGTTTACCAGGAGAGGTAGCGAGACTTAGTGATTTTTTTTTTGTGTTCCTCTAGGAGCAGAGAACACAGGTCAGCTTATTTTCTGTCACCAGGGAAGTTGTGCAGGTCAGCTCGTAAGAGACATTTTACTTAAATTATCCTAGGACTGAATTATATCTTTTCTGTACCTGGAACGGTGCAAGTATTGTTTCAGTAAATCGAATTTCGGATCACGGAGATCCACTGAAACTGTTTGTTAAAAGCATCCACTCAACTATCGATCCATGCTGTAACTCCTAGCCATTGTATATAATCCTCCAACATCAATATTGTAACTAACGGTTGTACATAGAATCTTGTTTAAATTTTAATTAAATTAATTTTCTTATCAACTTCTGCTGTGACGGGATTTTCTCATTCGCTACCAGAACCCTCGCCCGAAAGTCCGAAACGCCACAATACCTCATATATTTCAGCAAAAGGTGTGTCCTGAAGAGGAAAAAGGGACCAGTAAAATATTAGACAAAAATCAAAATGTTTAGGATCACCCTGTAAAAGGTAATGCATTAAATTCGTTTTGGTTGTAGCATGAGATTATGAGGGTTTTTCTCATTTTCTGTATAAATATTTACGGTGCTACCACATATATTCAAGAAAGTATGTATATATATATATTTTTTTTTTAATTGAAAATAAATAAATAAATAAATAAATAATCCACTTTCTTAATTATAACACGTAGGGTAACAGCCAGTGCAAAGACATTTTTAGGAAACTTGTCGTACTACATTAGACACAGCACACTGCAATCAGAATGCAAAAATGTTAAATATCTTACGAAATATTAACATTTTTACTAAAAAATTTTTAACTACGCATGTGCTAGCTTTTTAAAAATTTCATTTGCATTATTTAGTAGCCAAAAGTGTTGAGCAACTTATATGAAAACCCCAAACAAATATCGTGTAAATTCAAGAAGTTATGAGAGATAAGAATGAACAGAATTTCAGTTCTTCTCAAAAGAAGAAAAAAATCTGGAGTGACTCCACTCGACTTTCCAAACATTGAGTAATTAACGGTTTTGTAGATAAAGTAAAGTAAGAGGAGTTGTTAAATAAACAAAAGAGAGAAAATTATAATAGAGTGTTTGAGTATTTTTCTCCATATAGTACACGATGTTTAATTTAACGCTATTGAACTTTGAACCCATAGATTATAATGATAAAGAATTTTTCGTTGTGTCCCTGTAAAAACCTACGAATGCATAATTCACCAAAATGCTTATAGTTAGTTCAACAGTGACTTATAACATTCACATAAATTTCCAGCTCAATAGAATAAGGTGTTTAGACGCTATCGCACTTTTAAAAATGTGGTCCCATAGGCCATAATGATAATGAATTTTTCTTTGTGTCCCTGTAAAAAAACTAAGGGCTAAATTCACCAAAATCTATACAGTTCGTGCAGCTGTAACCTATAACATGTGTGCAATTTTTTGCTCAGTTTAATAAGACGTTTAGACGCTATCACACTTTTAAAAATTTGGCCCCATTGGCCATAATGATAAAGAATTTTTCTTGGTGTTCTTGTAAAAAAATTATAAGTGCCAGATTCACCAAAATCAATAGGATTCGTGCTACAGTGACTTACACCATACGTACCAACTTTCAGCTTATTCGAGCAAAGCGTTTAGACGCAAGCGTGTTCACTCGCACACATACACACACACACACTCATATATATATATATATATATATATATATATGTACACACGCACATACACATACATATATCATCGTAAAAATAGTGAAAACGGACTCAGTTTACCTCAAAACGTATAGAAACATTAAAATCTCAAATTCGGATTTTTGATATGATTACAATACTTTACTTACATATGTATGTTCGGAAAGTAAAAAAAGGAAGATGATAGGGGGTTTTATCAATATTTATTTACAATCAGTGAACACTATTACCATTGGGCATTGATTGAATCAAAATAAAAGTGTGAGCAAAACCTCTTATCATTTAGCTTTTATTTTGAGTGAACTGAAAATCTTTTCATTCTGTCTCCACTTTTTGAATTTACCTGATATTCGTTTGAGGTTTTCATATAAGTTGCTCAATACTTTTGGCGATTAAATTATGCGATTTTTTTTTTTTTTTTTTTTTTTTTTTTTTTTTTTAAGTTAGCGCATGCGCAGTTAAAAATTATTTAGTAAAAATGCTCATATTTCTTAAGTTATTGAACATTTTTGCATTCTGATTGCAGTATGCTGAGTGTAATGAAGTATACCAATTTTTCTAAAAATGTCTTTGCACTAGGTCTGATACCCTATGTATTATAATTAAAAAGTGATTTTTTTTAAATTAAAAGAAAAAAAAAAGCCATATCTCCATGAATATATGTGGTAGCCTGATAAAAATTTATGCAGATAATGAGAAAAATCCTCATAATCACATGCTACAGCCAAAACGCATTTAAAGGCCAAAACGCTTTTTACAGGATGATCCAAATCATTTTTATTCTTGTTTAATTTTTTACTGGTCTCCTTTTCCTTTTCAAGACCCAACTTTTTGTGAAATATATATATCAGGTATAACATTTTTTTACACTACCAAAGTTTCAAGATGATTCCTAAAGAACTTTTCTAGATATTTGACAAAACATCTAAATTCAAAAAAGTCCAAATACGTGTTAGTAGGTAGTGTATATTAGGTTTGTTCAATAAAAAATATGGTGTGAAACAATGACTTCCATTACCCACTATTACACGTATTATATGCATTTTTGAGAGATAATGTGATCAGAAAACATAAAAATGACATAAAGAGAAAATCGTTAGAGCTGTTTTTGAGATACCAACTTTTACAAAAAATCAATTATTGACCGGAAAACAATAATTACACACAAAAGGATATTTAAAAGTGAGTTAATATGGCAAGTTTGAAAAAAATCCGTACAGCCGTTTTTAAAGGAACGAGCTTGCAAGACCTGAAATTGAGCTATTTATACAGGACGCCTATCAATTTTCCTGAACTTACCAACTATATCATTCGAAAGGACATCTGATAGAGTGTTTATATAGCAAATTTGAAGAAAATCGTTAGAGCCATTTTTGAGATACGGACTTCCGAACCCACTTCCTGTCTCCGATGCCCTACTTCCGGTTTTTCAATTTTCACCAAAATTTGGAAAATTCATCTGTACACCAGTCCTGTCTTAATTCTGAAGTTTTGTAGTTCTATCTTTATTAGTTTCGGAGATATGATAGATAGAAGATTCCACACATACACACACACACACACACACTGACCAATTGCCAAAAACCCCTTTTTAGACTCAGGGGACCTTAAAACGTGTAAATCAGGTGAAATCGAATTTTTGGACTAAATACAATACTTCCATTACCTACGGTAGTAGGTGATGGAAGTAAAAATATTATTCAGTCAACAATTCTCATGATTTTTGATGCATTTTTTATAGATATGAAATCTTTAATTTGCGTTTTCTCAGTCTGCATTTTTTCACGAATTCAGGATCTTCAAAATGCTAAAATTTCTACAAATAATTAAGAAAATACTAAATATTTCTTTTAGATGTTTATCAGAACTAACTAAAAAGAATTAAGGATGGATTCTCAGTTTTATTGATTAGTTTTTGAGAAAAAAGTTAAAAAGTTCATGTAAAAATTTCTAAAAACACATGATTTTTGTTATTATCATTATTATTATTTTTATTTATTTACAAAATTTACAAAATAAGAAATAATACAAAGAAGAAATTGAACATCAAACAAATAAAATTACAATATTACTTACCAAGAGGTTTGCAAAGCCTTTCCAGGTAAATCTAAAAAATATATAAATAAAAACAAACAGAAATTACGTAAATGAGAAAATACAGACAATAAAGTAAACACAAAAAATATATAAAGTGACATAAACATATGTCATAAAAAATGAAACAGGCGGCTAGCAACGCACAAATCGCAACAAACAAATATTTTAGGGGCTCAATTTAATACACATTAAATTAATCTTCTATAATAATAAATGGAAAGGTTTGTCTGTCTGTCTGTCTGTCTGTTCTTTTATACGTTCAGCCTCTATTGAACGCAGAAATACAAGAATTGACGTACGGATGCTCTGGAGCCTTTCCGAGGTCCTCCTCAAAACAGAATTTAAAAATTTTAATTAGTTGGGGAGATATTATTTAAAATGTAGAATCATGCATAATCAGAAAGCGATCTCAATGACTGAGAATTCACCACCATTGCATAAAAAAAGATATTTTAACGGAGTTAAAATTATAAAAAGTGGAAAATAAATTAGAAATATTTGTCTGATCGTTACGATTTCGGTACCAAATGAAAGGGGATTTTTTTTATGAATTTAAGTGTGCAAGCGGCTTATCGGTACAACAATTGGATTTTTTAAAATTAACTAAAGTATGAATTTTTTGTGGCACATCATTTCAAATGCCAGACGACCGTCTGGAAAAAGGAAATGATAGTAACCGATCAAGATGTCACGTGTTTTACAGTGGGGATAAAAATTGCAATTTTAAAACTTTTTCAAATTTTCATTCACATTACATTTGAATTAATATTCGGCTTAGACAGCATATTATAAAGCTACTGTTCAATTTTCATGAAAATATCCGGATAAACAAAAAAATTAGATTAAATTTTGTTTTATATTTTGCAGTATATATTTTAAATTGAGATATGCCGTTGAAATTTCGTAATATTTGGTTTTAACGCCCGATAATTCGATTCTGAATATTTTTGAAAGTGTAAAATTATTATGAAGGGCTTGAGGGGGAGGGGGGGGCGAAGGGAAAAAAAAAGAGTTACAGCGTTTGAAATTGGTATTATTAGGTTCTAAGGAAAGATACATCGATTGCGAATATTTTCAAGTGTGAAATTATTAGAAGGGACGGAAAGGGGGGGGGGAGGGGCAAAAACATAGAAAAGGAACGGTTGTTTCGGAGAAAACAACGGAAAACCCAGAACGCCTTTATTCTTTTATATTTTGCAGAGTTTCGAATTCCGATACTCCTTTCACATTTCATACTATTGATTTTTAACACTATTTAGCCCAGAATTACGCAAGTTTAGGAGAAAACCACGAAAAAGTCAGACATAAGTCGTTTTATAATAGTGTTTATATCATTTTTGTATCTCAGCTTCTAATTAGCATAATTTCAAAAGTAATATGTCATTTTGAAACTTATTTGAATTTCAAGAGTAGACGCCACAAATTTTTGTCACCTTCCATTAACCGACTACCGTAAGTAATGGAATTCGAGATTTCACGTGATTTACACGTTTTGAGGTCTCCTGAATCGGTTTTCTTTTGTATCTCAGCTACTAATTAAAATAATTTCATAAGTAATACATCATTTGAAAGATTTGTTGATTTGGAATCGAACAGTAGATTACAGAAATTTCTACCGCCAGATGGCGCTGTAATATTTTAAAATTTCAGTATTTCAAATTCTAATTTTTATTAAATTATTTTTATTACATCATTCGAAAGATATTTTAAAGTACTTTTATATTATCGAAGGTGAAATTTGAGATTTCACCCGATTTACACGTTTTGAGGTCTCCTGATTAGGTTTTCTTTTGTTTCTCAGCTACTAATTAAAGTAATTTCATAAGTAATACATCATTTGAAAGCTTTGTTGATTTGGAATTGAACGGTAGATTACAGAAATTTCTACCGCCAGATGGCGATGTAATATTTTAAAATTTCAATATTTCACATTATAATTATGATTAAATTATGTTTAATACTTCATTCGAAAGATATTTTAAAGTACTTTTATATTATCGAAAGTGGAATTCGAGATTTCACCCGATTTGCACGTTTTGAGGTCTCCTGATTAGGTTTTCGTTTGTATCTCCGCTACTAATTAAAATAATTTCATAAGTAATACATCATTCGAAAGCTTTGTTGATCTGGAATGGAACAATAGATTACAGAAATTTCTACCGCCAGATAGCGCTGTAATATTTTTTAATTTCAATATTTCAAATTCTAATTATGATTAATTTATTTCGAATACATCATTCGAAAGATATTTTAAAGTTCTTTTATATTAGCGAAAGTGGAATTCGAGATTTCACCTGATTTACAATTTTAAGGTGTCCTGATTAGGTTTTCTTTTGCATCTCAGCTAATTGAGTTAGACCGTTCAAAATTGGTATATGTAAGTTAATTAGGAGGGGCTGGAAGGGTGGGGAAGGAATAGGTGCACGCAGCGCGCACGAGACTGCGCTGCCGAAGGCAGTGGGGACCCGGTCCGACTTTTTACCTGATGAGAAATGATTTTTTTAATTTTCTTTTCTTAAGAATGAAAGTCTGATTTAAGAAGGAATGTGTGCGCGCGCAGCGCGCATGGGATCCGGTGCGAGTTTTTACCCGATGATAAAAGAATTTATTTTTTATTTATTTTTTTTTTCTTAATAATAAAAGTTTCAGTTGGGAAAGAATATGCGTGAACAGCGCAGGTATATCCTCACACGTGCGCGCCCAGCGCGCATGGGTCTGCGCTGCCGAAGGCAGTGGGGTCCCGGTGCGAGTTTTTATCCGATGCTAAATGATATTTTTCTTTAATTCCTTTTCTTAAGAATGAAAGTTTATTAGTAATAACACGGAATTTTGAGAAATCATAAGGATGGTGAAGGAATACGCGCTCGCAGCGCACGGGTCTACGCTGCCGAAGGCAGTGGGGACCCGGTGCGACATTTTAAAAATAGCGACCAGCAAAGCGGGCGTAGCCTGCTAGTACTTAATAAAAACTAAAAAGTTTATTTACTATAATAGATGACGAAAATAAGCTTCTGCATCATCCAAAAACAATAAAAATTTTCGCAGTTTTTCTCTAAATGAGTTTAATATCAATTCACTTAGAATATATAGCGGTAACATATTAAAGCATTTAGGACCCATATAAACAAAACATCTGTGCAATATTTCTTTATTAGCTTTAGGAACTTGTAATACAGAAGGATTTCTCAAATTGTAAGCAATCAAAGTGTTAGGAAAATTATTTCTATTTTCAAACATGAAAACTGATATTCGGTAAAAATAAAGTTGTTTTTAGTTATGATACTGTATCACACCTATTTAATTTATTAAACGATTTTGTGCTGAAAACAAAGTTAAAATATTTGATACATAATTAAAAATAATACATATTTTATTTTTAATATTTTTAAAAATATTACAAAATCTTTCAATGTTTTCTTCTATTGAATACAGAAGAAAGTATAAATTGTATGCATATGGATGTTACATAAGACATTTGAACATTAATGGGAAAAAAATCAAAAGAATTGTATAATATACCAATCAAAATATTTTTATTTCATATTCTTTCGTTTATAAATTTATTTAACAAATTTCCTTTTTATTCTTCAATGTCAATTTTATTTAATTTATTTACTTTAAAAATCTAGAGAGCAGATTTTTCAATTTATTTTTCTTCAATCTATTTAAGGTAAACGAACCAGTAGTGGACTCTGTACCAGTAGTGGCACTTTTAATTTTAAACTCGGAAAATAAGCTACCTAAAAATTCTGAAGCAATGTTCAGGATTTAAGTTATAGTCCTTTACTGTTAAACCCTTTAACAAATAATAATTCCGGCCATTAGTTTTAAAATAATGTTAGTTTAACTTAAAAAATTTGCACTTTTTGTGATTTTGCCGTTTTGTTCTTATCACTTTGAATAAGAAAATGAAATTTTATTTGCTCGCTCTCTGTTTATTTGTAACTGATTTTTTTTACCTTTTGCTTTCATATGACTAAAATAAGTATGCAGAATTAATTTATTGTGCTGTTTTTTAAATATTGTATTAACACATAGTATTTTTATGGGTGACCACTACTGGTGCCAAAAAATGTCATCATGACAAATAGTGGACAGCCCTGTCCACTACTGGCTCATGTGACTTTTAATGCCAGATCCAGTAGTGGACACAATTCTGTAATCTAGCAATTTTAGAGTTGAATTTTTAAGCGAAAGTTCAAAGGGGTCCACTACTGGAACAAAAAAGGGTCCACTACTGGGTCTTTAGTGTGTCCACTACTGGCTCATTTTAAACTCTTCAGATTTTTTATTTTTTACATACATAAATGCTAAAATTAGCAAATTTCATAATACAGTCGTGTTAAGAAAGAGTTAGTAAAGGTGTAAAATATTCATTATTTTTTTAAACTCTAAAATTTAGGAAATTACACAAAAAATGTCCTTAAAGTGTCCACTACTGGTGCGTTTACCTTATTAGGATTTTATATTCCAAAAGCGATAACCATAATAATTTTTATAAGCCACTTTAATATGCTTTTTTAGCATGTAATGTATGTAGCTGCTAGTAACAAACAGGTATACAATTTATTACTTTCCGAACATGCTATGCAAAGAAAATACTGTAATCATGATTTGCGAAATGGATTTTGTATATCTCGCATAGCTCAAAAATGAACGGTTGTAGAATGTTGAAAATAATTTATATTTGTGACTGTTATGATGTCTAATTATAATGTCTAGTTGGTACACCTCCAACTTTGATCTTGACAAGCGCCTCCTCCCCTCCCCTTTTAGAGATATCTGCGATTTCACACGATTTTTCGTGATGTATATATGTTTGAGTGTGTATATGTACGTATGTATGTGTGTATGTATGTGCCTGAATGAATGCGATAACGTCTAAATGCTTTGTTCGAAAGAGCTGAAAATTTATATACATGTTATATAATATCATCGTCACACGAACTGTATAGATTTTGGTGAATCTATCACTTCTAGTTTTTTTTTTTTTTTTTTTTTTTTTTTACAGTGGCACAACAAAAAATTGTTTATTATTATAGACTGAAATTATTTAAAATGCGATAGCGTCTAAATGCATCAGTCGATTGAGCTGAAAATTTATATACTTGTTAAAGGTCACTCACCGTTACCCCAACTGTATAGATTTTGGTGAATCTATCACTTGTAGATTTTTTTTTTTTTTTTTTTTTTTTATAGTGTCACAGCAAAAAAAAATCTTTATTATTATAGACTGAAATTATTTAAAGTGCGATAGCATCTAAATGCGTCAGTCGATTGAGCTGAAAATTTATATACTTGTTAAAGGTTACTCACTGTTACACCAACTGTATAGATTTTGGTGAATCTATCACTTATAGTTTTTTAACAATGACACAGCAAAAAATTCTTTATCATTATGGACTGAAATTACATATTTAAAGTGCGATAGCGTCTAAATGCGTGAGTCGATTGAAATGAAAATTTATACACTTGTTAAAGGTCACCTTCAGACAAACTGTAGATTTTGATGAATACAAAATCTATACAGTTGCAAAGTCTTATCTGTAAGTGCAAACCTTTTGCACTTACAGATTTTTACAGGGACACAATGAAAATTTCTTTACCGTGATGCTCTATATGCTCAAATTATTTAAAATGCGATAGCGTTTAAACGCCTTTTTCAATGAACTGGAAATTTATATGCATGTTAATAAACACTGTCGCACGAACTATATAGCTTTTGGTGAATCGAAGATTTATTTTTACAGGGACGCAACAAAATATTCTTTATCATTATGAACTATGGGTTTTGATTATTTGAAGTGCAATAATGTTAAATGCCTTATTTGCTTGAGCTGACTGATTTCAGACTCCCCTTACTTTAATTTATTTAAACAACCGTTAATTACTTGATGATCGGAAAGTCGAAGGGAGTCACACCAGATTTTTTAAATAGTTAAAAAGTGATATTTTACCGAACCGTAAGTTGTAGGCTCAGAAAACTTTTGCATAATTTTTAGATTGTTTGAGCAACTTTTAATATTTCTTGAATCTGTAATAAGAAAGAGAAATAAATTCACTGTCAAGATGATAACTTTAATAAAAATTGTCATATTTTTCTCTTCATACCTTGAAAAAGAAAAAATCTTCACATAATCAATCAAACAACGAGAAAAACGCATGTTCATATTTTCGTTTCAAGAGTCTTTTGAAATAAATATCTTATTCATAGTTGTTTTTCCATGCGTCTTAATGAAAGTTAACTACGTTTCTTATACCTGTAAAATCCTTTTCCCAACAATAAAAGCATAAATACGGGAACAACAAACAACTTTCTATATTGTGTGACATCTTTTTATCACTGCTTTATTATCACGACAATTAAGATGAATGCATTTTTAAATCTTTACACTTACATAGCTGTCAAATTTTAAGATTTGTGGCTACAGGTAAATTTTAATAGAAAAATTTTAAATATTTCTATAACAATTTTGACTGACTGGATAAAGTAAAATTTTCTAGAAAAAATTTCCGGTAGCTAAATAACGTAAAAGTATTTATATTACACTACAGTCTTACAGTTATTTTGAGTTTATTAAAGCAGATTTTTTAATTTATAATCTTACAGTTTTTTTAAAACTTTATTAAAGCATATTTTAGTAATTGGTAATTTTAGTAATTGTCCGGTCGGTGACAACTCCTGAATTGGTATCCTTTACTGAAATCCCACTTTTGATTTTAGAGTTGTTGAATTTAAAATAAAATTAGTTCAATGAATTCTTCAATTGATGGTTGTTTAATCTGATACTTATTTACTTTTATACTACATTTTTCATGTAAATCATACAAAGTAAAGATATCCGTTTTACTGCATCGGCAGACTAAAAAGTAATAAAAAATGTGATTTTATTTATTTATTATTATTATTATTATTATTATTAATTTAAATAAAATGAAGTTGATAAGTTTTTTCAGCTGAATAATATTGTTAATTAGAATAAGGTTCCTTAGAATAGTCATACTGTTCAAATGAATAATATTGTTCAATAATATCTTCAAGTTGGCAATATGTGGAAAATTATGAACGAGTGTTCCCGGCTCAGTTTGAAGAACAGGTTGATTTTTATTTGATCTTTTAATGTGAGCGCCGTTTCGAAACAAGATGGTAGATGGAGCTGCTAAAGAAAATTGGATGAAATCTTGATATGGGCTTTATGCATAACGAGTTTTATGGAAATCGTTTCATATATACATTTTTTATGGGAGTTTCAAATTTTAAAGTGACAGCCATTTTGAAACAAGAGGATGGATCGAGTTCAACAATAAATCTGGCTGAAATCTTGATATGGGCTAATATGTCGGAAATTATCCGTTATGATGACACTCTTTCCATTATATATAGATATATAAATAAACTAAATGACTGTAATAGGTCGATTTCAAAATAAATCAACCTAACAATAAGTGCGTCATTTATTTCAAAAACAAAGCATTTTTAAAAAAAATTACTTTATTTTTATTTCTGTTAAAATAATATTTATTTTGAATTAAAATAAAATAAAATAAACACAAGTTTGTCATACTTAAAAATAGTGTAGAATACAATAAAAACAATAACAGTCTTCAAACAATCATCTACGATTCATTTTCGTATTATGGTTAATGGCTCTTAAGTTTTAGGATTAAATAATTGGTGAATCAGGATATCTTTGTTATGTTATAAAATTTGAGTCACTCACATCACACCATGTGTGAATCATAGAAACGAAACACTTCTGAACTAAATAAGAAATGATCCAGTTACTTCAAATTTGTGTTGTCTCTGTCTAGAAAGAAGGAATCAAAAAGACAGATGAAACGAATATGCTATACTTTATGAGTAATTAATGTGCTATAAATACGTATTTATGTACGCATACATATAGATGTCCTCTTTGCCAATTGTCTTCATGGTAGACGAAGCACGTCACTAGTTCTGGTAGGTGTTTGCAACGCATCATTGTTAGTTTTATTGGAGGATTTTAGTGCCACTGTTGGTATTATTTTCTTCTACTGTTTCTGAAGTAATAAGCGTTTCATTAATCAATTTTTTATTACACTGATTTCTAAAAGTCAAACAACATTCTGTTTTATCGTTTTCTTCTTTCTCTCCTAAAAATATTAACATAAAATTTTAATAACATGTTCGTTTTATGAAAAAACGAATTTAATTCTTTTTTTTTTTTCTTTTCCTTTGAATTTTTTTAAGAAACTTTTTTTTAATTGTCTGATTTTTGTGAAGTGATCGTTTCATATTCGTCCAATTTTATGAAGTGTATGTTTCAAATGTCGCTGATTTTGTAAGTGGTTCGTTTTAAAGTCGTTGAATTTTGTTAAAGGTCAGTTTTCGAATTCGAATTTTTCTAGATAAACGCCCTAAAACTATGGTGACCAGATTAGAGTACCTTTATAAACTAAAAGCGTTAACAATTATTACAATTTCCTAATTAGGAATATAATTTTATGTTTTTTGCAAATGGGGAATAAAATGCTAATAATTATGATGAATAATTTTCCTGTAAAAATTTTTAAATCGTACAAAAACGGATTACAAAGCGCACTGTCCTCAGAAAATGAGGACTTCTGGTCAGCATACCTAAAACTCCATTTCTTCATAGAAACAAAATTTTCATTTTTTTTTTTTTTTTTTTTCTATCACTAATTTGACAAAACATGGCGGCATTTTTGCGACCCATTCCTGAAATGTGGAATTAGCTTGCCAGTGAATAAAGAAAAATAACTTAAAATCAGAACAACTAATTACTGAAATATTCGATTTTTTCACCAATAATTGTTGAACTAGGTAATTATTGTCTATTCAGTAAAAATTCGAATTTTTGACACTTCGCTCTTAAAGTGATTATTTCGCTTCAAATTGACGAAATTTCAGCTTTTTGGATGACTATCTTCGGAATATGTTGTGTTATTGTGAGTTATTTCCGAAGTCTAATGTTACTTTGTTGCTAATTGACTTAATTTACGTTTAACTGAAGAAATACGCAATTTTTACATAGTCAATTAATAATTTCTATTTTCATAATGTCACGAGGAAAAAAAAAAAAAAAAAAAAAAACGAGTTTTGTATGTATATATATACATATAGGGGCCACGGTAGCCCAGTCGGTAGAGCGCCGGCCTCGTAATTGGAAGATTGCGGGTTCGGTACTCGAGCCGGCTAAAGACCGTCGTGTACACTAATGGTGGCTGGTGCACGTAAAATCTGTCGTGGCCGCAATGTCCTCCATGTTCCCATAAAAAATTATACATCTGGGGGTCACCGAAGCGGGAGAGCCATCCTTTCCGTGGAGGATCAAAATTGTGATGGCATGTCTCCAGACCACCTCTAGGGGTATGTCCCAGACCGTCGCCAATTGCCCATCTGCGCAGCACTAGTGCGACGTAAAACCCAACCAACCAACCATATACATATAGTCGAACCTCGTTAACGTGAACATGCTTAGCGTGCATTACTTTTAACATGAACTGTTTCCACAGTTCCCATCAAAATGAAGATTAGTTATATGAAGATTAGTTACTGCTACATATAAACTACTGATAACATGAACACATTTCTTTTCCTCCCTTGAGATTCACAGTAACAAGGTTCGACGGTATATGTATAAACATACATTGAGTTGCCATGTAGCAAATACATTTTTTTCCCTATATAATGAACTATAATATCGGAAATTATAACATTATTTTTACTAAAACGTCGTATTAAATATTACATTTCACATGTTAAATAGTATCTCAATTATGTTACATGTTTCACACTTTTTCTATTTCATAATAAAGAAACTCATACATCTAATGATGTGTTATTACAAAAATCTACTGAAAAGAAGAATACAGATCTCAAATACCAAACATCACATGATAACAAACTTTTTTAAAGCACATTTTTACATGAATAAGTAAATGTAGATACATGAAGTAAATATAAGCTTCCGTAATATACAGGTTGATTATAATGAAAATTGCGATTTCAAAACGTTCTAACTTTAAAACTACTGTTCCGAATGACATGATATTTTAACAAGAATAATCGTGTGGCAATGAGATTTTTGTTTGGCAAAGGAAAAATATAGTTCCAAATAGGTGGGGCTGTCAGGGTCAGGGTAATGCAGGGGAAAAGCCTAAATGGATTCGTTAAACACAGGACTGTTTGTTAGCCGAAGGGAAACAATAGACATCAAGGGTTTGCGAAAAATTTATTAGCGAAAAGATAGGAATACCTGTTTACAACGAAAACAGTGATAGTGACAAGAGAAAAAGAGGAGCATCATGAAACAAACATCTTACAAATGGTTAACGGCGCATTTTGGATTTTTTTTCCCCTTCGCCAAACAAAATTCCATTGCCTCACGTATGCTCTGGTAAAATACCAAGTCAATTTGACCGGTAGTTTTAAAGTTTGAGCGTTTTGAAATCGCAACTTTAATTATAATCAACCTGATATACATACGAGTATTTATATATTCATACAAAAACAATGTTTTTTTTTTTTTCTATCATTACAGCTCTTGATGACGTTGTGGCTGTTTTGGGGGGATTTTTCGCAGTTATTATTTCATATTCCATCATACGTTAGTTACATTGTACCTTTTTATTTTCTTTTACCCTTATATGGTAGAGAAAGTATTGTTTTGAAGTCAAATTTTCGAAAGTGGTTTTTTGTTATATTTACACGCTTTGAGATGCCCTGAACCCGAAATATACTTTTTTAACGGTTTGTCTGTGCGTGTGTGTGTGTGTGTGTGTCTGTTATCAGCATATCTCAAGAACAAATAACAGTCAAGGAAATGTACAATTTACAATGGTTCGTGTACAGGGACATCCAAGAAAATTCCAAAATATTACGTCTGTGGGAGAAAATTTTGGTAGGTATAGTTTAACATATATAGGCTGCACTAAAGAAAATGGAAGGAACATATATTTTTTATATGCTTAAAAACATGTTTCTTGTGTAATGTGATGTAATAATCATTCACCATTCATTTACAGGGCTACTCATCAAATCTATGTAGAATATAGTGGGACTATACTTGGAAATTGAAATAAAACTGTTTGGAAATGAAAACTAATTCCTCATACCCAAGCAGTAAATAAAGTATTTTTTAAATTAAATTTTCAGTGCTTGTTTTTTGTATAATTATGCATTTCGAGGTTCCCCGAATACTTAAGTCAAGTTTTTAACGATTCATTTCTGTTTATATCTGTTAACAGTTTAACTTAAAAAGAAATAAGTACAGGCAATTCAAATGTTCTATTTTGAAGTTCGTATCATTCCCATGAAAAGACTGAATGACAAAATTGAAGTTCGCATGAGGTTGAAAAGTTTGATCAAGATTGATAATTTTCAAGTAGGGATGCGGGTGAAAGTTGTCTGAATAATTTAGTGGTAAACCTTTAAATTGAATAAGAACCTTGAATTCTTTATAAATGTACGTCTTATATTAAAACGGGGTTTGCGGGCGGCGGTAGCCCACTCACACAGAATTATTTGTCAAATAAAGCTGTTCCTAAACCGAGTTTGAATTCCTTTTAACATAGGTCTATACACAGTCTTGTTATCTTATCCTCTAGTTTAAAATCTATTTTTCTAGTATTGAAATGCAGGGTAAGACGAAGTCATGTGAGTGCCACGACAGATTATTATGTAATCTTCAGTTCTTCCTGTTGTTTTTTAAAATTCTCAATAATTATTATAATGGTTTTGCTTCGTCTTTTTTGCACATTATAATAATGAAATATTATACGTATATATATACAGGTGTTGGACAAAATAATGGAAACGCTTTCATTTTTTTTTTTTTTTTTAACTTTTTGCCGAATATCTCGAAAAATACTTAATGTTCTTGAATATTGGGAATAAGGAAAACTTGTCTTTCTTCATATTTTCCAGCAAAGGTTTTGTCACGACCGCCTTTAGGGGGCGAAGAACAAATCCAATACAATACAAAATATTTGTGATTGCTCTGCATCTGGAAATGCGTCCACTCGTCTGCAAATTTTAGATGTAGTTATAAATATCTTTTATACGTGTTTTATGAGAAAAACTCGAATACATAAAGAGTTATAAATATCTATATAATATTTCTCTAACGTGGACCAGTTTTAGTTATTTTTTGTCGAAACGATACGATACGCGAGGATAAAAAAATAATATTTATACATGAACAATATTTAAGCACGCGGACTTAGCTCAATGAACTAATAAAAAATGAAGACATTTGTCTGATGAGATTATTTTACGAAAAAAAATGTATTTTTAACAGTTGTTTCTTCAGAATCTTTGCAAGCGTCATTTTAAATCTAGCACTATTTTAAAGATATATACAGAATATGAACTTTTGTGTCATAAATTGACTAAAAAACACAATCATAAAAAATATAGTCAAAAATAGGAATTATTTTATTTTATTTTATTTATATATATATACCAAAATTAATAAAAAGTCATCGCCAACATAACGACAAAAATTTAAAAAGCGTCGTGGGAGTCCTATATTAAAATTGTACTGCCTGTGGAAGTATGAAAATTGGGTCGTGAACCATATAGTATATGCTTCAATTTTTCCCAATCTTCAAAATTTAAAAGAGGCGTTACTCTTTTATAATTCAGTCACCGTAACTTCATATAATTTCTAATTGTTTTCCATATTAAAATATATATATATATTTCTGTGCATTTTTTTTTTTTTTTTTTTTTTTTTTTTTTTTTTGGCATTTATTTGACAGCTTTATAGTTACAATGACTTTTGTCTCGATTGATCCATATTTTTACAGAAATTCACAGAAACAAGTGCACACCAGGGCCCGCTTTACCATTAGGCGAACCTAAGCGGTCGCTTAGGGCCGCCGAAAAAGGTGGACCGCCAAAAAAATTGAAACATTGTCCAAAATTTAAGGGGAAAAGAAATGGATGGAAGAAAAGCGAAAATCATAAGCCAATTTTTTGATTTTTTTTTTTTTTTTTTAAGGAATATGTGTATATTCATTTGTAAATTGAAAGTAACCTTCTTTAAAGATTTTAACTTTGCATAAAAGCACCTTAACCTTTTCAGGGGCAAGAAAATTTCACTCATTTAAAATAAACTACCACCGGAATTTGCGAACAAGTCTAAAATAGAAGAAATAAATGAAGAATTTTCTTCATGTTATTAAAGTAAAACTTTGAAAAAATTAACAAGATGAATTTTTGCAGTTGGGAATTAAAATTAAGTGCTCTTCTTAAGGTACTAAAATATTGATTTTTAACAAACATATGCTTTGATTTGTATTGTGATAATGAATGAAAAGCTTGATCTTTTCAAATTAGATGGAAAAAATGATGAGGAGGGGATGAAAGATTTGCAGTTTCAACCCGAACAATTTGGTTTTAGACCTAAACATTCCACCACCCATCAGAATAACAGAATTTATTCACGATAGTTTTATTAAATCTGAAAAATTCGAAGCCCTTTTACTTGACATCACTAACGCGTTTGACAGTTTCGTATGGCGGCCTCATTTTTAAGCTCATTCAGCTTAAAATTCCAACTCCTTATATCAAATTCCTCCATAATCAACTAAATAATAGAAGTAAGAATAAGAGAAATAGAAAAAAAAAAAAAAAACTATTAAATTTATAAGTATCTGAATAAAATAGTCCCGAGTGTTTTGTACATTTGTGAAAAAAATGACTTCGTAAACAAGTCAGAAAATAGTTCAGATTTCAGAAAGGTCTTAAGAATAGATTTAAAATACGCAAAATATATAAATTAAGATTAAAAAATAAATAAGAGTAAATTTAAATTACATAAGGGTGATCTTTTCTCGCCTATAGTGTCTAGAAAATCTGTTTCATGCGTTGACTTTAGATAGTCTTTTCTGCAAAAGGCTTTACCTTCATACGGAAAAATTAAACGCTACTTTGATTCGCATCACAGGCCCACCAGTGGCCGAGCGGTTATGCGCTCAAAGCTGGTAGATGGGAAGTGCCCGGTTCGATCCCAGGTCGCGCTCTACTTTCTAGCCGTTCGCAAATTTCCGTGGTTTTCTTCAAAACTCGTGTAAATACGAGCTAAGATCCCTTAGAAAGACCCCCCCCCCCACATCCTCGGAGGCAATAGGCCACGGACCTCAGCGTAGTCAATCAATCTTAAACACTACCAATCAATTCGTGTCACCAAATCTAAATAAGAACACCTAATTATTTCGCGCGTTTATGAATGAAAAGGCTTCGTAATTGTGTTTAAAAGTTATTAGTTTGCAATTTATAATAGCCGACACAAAATTTCATCTGAGAAATCAATCCACTGAGAAATGAATTAATAAAAATTTTATTTCACATATACATTGAGTTTAAACAAAAGTGAAGGGGATGGTATTTTTAATACTTTTCAATAAAGTTTAAAAATGTTGACGACTTCGATTTGTCAGCAAGGCCGTAGCTAATGTTCTATGTTTAAAATGGTAGAAACAGGCTAACTAGCTTGTGTATAGGGACACCCAAAAGAATGACAGTTAATTGCTTTCTATGAGATATGTATTTTTATAAATCACATTTAAAAAACTTTGTACTGGGAAAGTCGTATTAAAATTTAAATTTATTATTCATATGATTAAAAAAAAAAATCTATAGAATATGATATGTTTAGCATTAAGATTTACAGGATCACACCAAAATATTCAAACACATTATAAAAGCTTAAGAGCTACAATTAGAAATTGCTAGAACCGCATTTTCGTTTTTGTTAAGGTTATTTTAACACTATTCAACAATGATTTGGAGTGATTATGAATTCAGTTAGTTTGTCTGTCTGTATTATTTTTTTTTTTTTTCCGTTGTGTGATAACGTAGGCAAAGTACATTAAAGGGTAAAAAAGGCAACAAGTACATACATTTGAAAAATATTAATAGCCTACACGAACCAAATGATTTTTCGCTCTTGTTTAAAGAATGGAACGAATTCTTGTTACCATCTGGTTTAATGTAAAATGTAAAATTATCATTTATTGTGGAAGGGTTAAAATTTTAATAAAAATAAGAACTAATTAAAAAAAATAATAATAACAGTAATATTTTAATATTATTATTATTCACTCTGGAATTTTTGCGGTGGTAGAAAATGTAGCAACTTGACAAATTAACTCCGTTTTGTGATGCGATGCTACAATCTGATAGCTTAGCAATGGTGAGGGAATGACGGATTTCAAATTCCCTTTTCTTCTGGCCATTCAAAAATTTTCTTTTTCATTCCATTGTAATACTTTTTACTCAAATTTTCGGCCAAACAGTTTATGGTACAAGCTGTACATGGTATATGAGTACATGTACAGATATAACAGTATTGATGTACAGTAGTTCCATTGTACATTAATGCGTTGTTACATTTATACAGGGTAGAAGCTGAGATATAACTTTCCCGTAAACGGAAAATATTGCTGAATAGCAGCGCCACTATCGTCTGATATGCATCCAAAATGAATCAGCATAGTCTTACCTAATAACCATCTCTTACAGCAAGTTTCGTACATTTATACACTATAGAAGCTTATTGTCGTCCCTAAAATGGGATTAAATTGCAATTTAACAGCGCCACTTGTTGGCCGATATGCGCTCAAATTTAATCAGCAGAGATTTATTTGACATATACCTATAAGTTTGGTACACTGTAGATGCTGAACCTTTTCTGAAATGAGAGGAAATTGCAACGTGGAAGCGCTCCCTGTTGGATGATATAGCCCAAAAGCTAATCGGAACCAATTCAAACCAAGTTCCAACCAAATATCAAGTTCGGTTAAATTAAGTCCATTGGTTCATGAAGTACAGTGTTCGAACTCAAAAAGACAGACATTTTCTAAAAATGGTCAAATTGAGTTCTGGACAAAACGTGTAACTTTATCGAAAACCAGAAATCTAATTTTTTTTTTTTTTTTAATCTTATACTTCCTTCTTATATAGGCAGAAGATAGAATAATAAATCCATTTTTTTTTTTTTTTTTTTTTTTTTAATAAGTAGTCAATTTCAGTTAAATGAAATGCAAGGAAATCTCAAAACGTGTAAATTCATGGAAAACCGGAAATCAAAATTTTTTTCTGAATCTTATACTTTCTTCTTATATATGCAGTAATAAATCCATTTTTATAGAAGATATAGTAATAAATCCACTTTTTTAAATAATAAGTAGTGAACTTGTCTATGTGTATAAATAAAGAAAAATTTTTTTTTTCTTTAAATTTCTGAAGAATGATCATCTGTTTTAACAATAATGCATCTGTCTGACAAATCAACGTCTTTTAATTGAACACGCCCATCTTCTATGCTTTGAGGTCAACTGTGTTGCCATTCGCGAGACACCATGACGCGATTTTATCCCTGCCAAAAGAAAAGATCACCAAGGTGGTTCCGAAACAATGTATGTTCTGTAAATACGCAACCAGGAAGACGAAGATACATTAAAAATTAATATATATATATATATATATATATTAAAATATAAATTGCTTTCTATGATTGCGTCACGTGTATATGGGGTGGGGTGCACTGTAAAAAATATGTCCTATTTGCTGCCAGAAATTTTCTGTAATTACAAAAAATGCGTTCTGACAATGTAATTTTTTCGTAAATTACGCGTATTTTCTCAAATTACAGAGAATTTCTGGCAGCAAATAGGACATATTTTTTACAGTGTGGATGGGGAATGGAGATAGGAGAACTTATTGATTATTTTCCTCCCTAAATAATACCAAGAAAAAAGAGAGGAAAGATGTCTTCAATAGATTAATTCTACAGCCATCGATGTTTCTTTACAATTTTTCGTCTCAGTGAATTGTTTTAGTCCCCCCCCCATATATGCTTTTTTTGTTTTCTGGTTAACACAAGAGCAAGCAGAAAATTTTGGCAAAGTTTGAAGGGGGGGGGGGGGGGGAGAAAAGAAAACAGATTAAAAATTTTATAAATTAAAAATTTGAGCCGTTAAAAATTCGACTGATATCAAAATTTGCCGCCCCCAGCGAAGTCCCGCTTGGGCAGGCGCCCCCTTTGCCCCCCCTACGCTACGCCACTGAGGAGGGATTGCTGTTTGGTTTGGAGGCCGTGTGAACGCTTGCGCATCTACGGTCTGCCTGCATACTGCATGTGTTATATAATCATTTAAAATTAAAATAACAGGAAAAGGAATAATAGACTATAAACTCGCACAACATTCGAATTCAAATACTCTTTACAGGAATAATAAACTTCAAAAATTAATAAAATGTAAACATATTATACTAAACAATTAATTCAGAAAATAAGACCGTTCACTGGCAAAAAAACTGACGTCTGGAATAGAAAGTTCTGGGTTCGAATCCCGGGTAAGGGTAAGGCATAGATGTTTGCCAAGTCTTGATATTTTGAATTTATGTCATGTGTATTGTTCGAGACAAAAATCATTTTGACTATATGTTCCAAAGCTGTCAAATAAATAAATCAGGGGGATAAAGTTAAAAAGATGTTATTTATATTCATATCCTTCTAAAAAAAAAAAAAAAAATCCGTTCAACAACAATGCGTAGATTTTCAGCAGTTCACAGTAGTAAAAAATATGAAAATAATAACTATGATCATCATCAGCTGATATCAATCTAAATTTAATATTTAAAATTTACCATTAAGTTATGTTATATAATAACAATAGTTAAGACAAGAATTAAAGCATCCTCAAAGTCTCTATATCCTGAGTATGGACAAAATACCGTAGTATGAATGAATTATTTGGCTTGGATATCTAAAATTATGATTTTACATTGTTGGGTTTACGTAATTACATACATTCCATCCACAATCACAATCCACTCTTTCGAAATATGATAGTTAATGCTTTTTGTATTCTAAAGATGGCGCTACTCTTCAACAACTTGCTGCTGAAGTACGAAATAAGTAGCTCTGTTTTGAGTGCCGAGGAAAAAAAAATAAAGAAAAGTGAGAACGTCTGACATCTCATACCGCAGATTCAACAGCGGCACAAGCAAAACTGTAGTTCCTAGTGGAAAATAGCCTCTTTAAAAGGTGAGTTTATTAAATTTAAAAGCGATTTACATTCTGTTGCCATGACAACAGATTTAGCGCTTCGGTCCATTCACAATAAACATCGTGCTTCTGGCGCGTAATACATTTTTGTAAAAGTTATCGAAGTGTAACATAACATCCTTGCAGTTTCACTACTGTCCTACTTTTTGGGTTGATTATGATTAATATCTTGTTTTAAAAAATCTTCAGTGCGTTTATTTTTGTATGTTGATTAACTTTACCTGATAATTCTTATAAATACTGTTTTGAGCTAACTGTACCATCATAAACCATAATATTCATGTTAAAGATTCATGTTATTTCTATAATTTTAAGGTTTTTATTTTTACGAGAAGGATTTTTATCTTAAAATATGCTTAAGTACAATAGGATCAAATGTAATTTTCTGTAAATCGTTCCGCACCGTTAGTTACAATGTTAATGTTTAATTTTATATTCCTGTTTGAAAAAAATGCCTTTTTTTCTTTTGCTTACGATAAACACCGGTCTTTATTGGCTGTATCTATCATTATAAGATAAAAAAAAATAAAAAAAAATGGACAATTAAGATTTTGTTAAATTTGTTATTGTACAATGTTACCTGAAATTATTGCTGGTAATACTTGAATATAAATATAAAATATGATTGTCCAGAATTCAAGACCTCCACGGAAGGCACTCCCCCTCAGGCCTAGGACCCCAGTGATGTCAATCGGCCTTAATCCCTAACACCAACACACCAACACCAGAATTCAAGTATCAGCATCGTTGTACGTATTCATTTTCAGTTTGCCGAAGTTAAAAATAACTGTTTTTTATTTAACTAGTTATAGTAATTTATCAGACATATAGCATAAATTATTTTAATTATACTAAAACCACAGAATGCAGATTTTAAGAATAATTTATTTAAATCATATTACACGGATTTTTTTTATTTTTATTTTTTTTTATTGAGATGTATTATTTAAAAATTTCAATTTTCTTTAAGTTTTCTCCAAAGGGAAGTGGGGGGGGGGGGGTAGATAAATTGTAGATTTCATATTATAATAGTAATAGGTTTAGAGATTGAATGAAATTTATTATATTTCGTGTTAGAAATAAAGAAAAGTTTTTAATGTACAATTTTATAGGCATATTTATAGAGAGATAAGTTTTTCTTATGAATATTGTGTAACTAATAAATTTAATTGTATTACAGCTATATAAATGCTAGTTAATATACATACATGTATATATATATATATATATATATATATATATATATATTTGTAAGTTTCAATTAGTATTTCCTTGTGTATTTTGCTATTACTAATTGTTATACTAGTATTGATCAAGTAGATGTTTTGTTAAGAAATGCATTGAATAAACTAAAAGATCTACAGTAAAATTCAGTTAACAAGCCTTATTTTTGGGAGATTAATTTTTAACCTTTCAAAAATTAATACATACTAGCAAACCCGTGCGAAATTTTCGCACTTTTTTTTTCTGATTTACCATTAAATTTTGAAAGTGATAAATATACCAATTTCACCACCTAATTAAAAATTTAATTTACCTGAAGCCAAATTATTATAAGAACCAAATTAATATTGTACAATAAGTGAAACCAAAATCATCCAAAGAAAGGTTTCAAAATAAAATTCATAGTTTACGACACAGTTTACATACTTCTATAGGCAGTACAGTTTTAGTGTAGGACTCCCACGACGCCTTTTAAATTTTTGTCGCCATGTTGGCGGTGACTTTTTATTAATTTTGGTTTTGTTAAAAAAAAAAAAAAAAAAAAAAAAAAAAATCTTATTCCTATTTTGATTATATTTTTTATGATTGTATTTTTTTAGTCAATTTATGATAATAATTCCTATTCTGTATCTTTAAAATATTGCTAGGTTTAAAATGACGCTTGTAAAAGATTCTGGTGAAGCAACTCTTAGAAATATATTTTTCCGTAAAATAAAGTCATCAGACAAATGTCATTTTTTCTTATAGTTCATTGAGCTGAGTCCGCGTGCTTAAATACTGTTCATTTTTAAATATTATTTTTTATTTTTGAGTATTTTATTAATTACACTACTATCGTATCGTTTCGAGTTCGACAAAAAATAATTGTATCTGGTCCACGTCGACGTTAGAGAAATATTATATAGATTTTTATACAAAGTTAACTTATTCAGAGTAATATGCCTGTCATGTACAGAACTTCTTTATGTGTAATTTGTTTTGTAAGGTTATGCAAAATGTAAAAAAGATACTGTAAATATTTTTTTTTTAAATTTTGTAGGATGTAAAATACATAAAAAAAAAAAAAAAGTGTATATTTGATCAAGGTTTTTGATTCAATATCGAATTCGAATGTATACAATATTTGTTAGCTATGAGAAATAGAATCGCAAAATTGAATAGATGTTGAGGAAATAATAATAAAATAATTTTTTTCATTATTTTAATTTTCAGATCACTATTTGGTCAAATTTTATCATATGTATTTTTTCAAAATACAAATATCTGTATTTATTTACCTTGTATTTAAGTTTTAAACGTCATTTCTTCTATCGTGGAAGACAAGAAAAAAAAATATTACAAAATTATCATAATTCAGTGAAGAAGTATCTTTGCTCAATACAGCAGACAGCAACAGCTAAAATGAAAGATTTCTTTTTTTCATTGTAGTGCGAAAATAAATTTTCAGCCTCCTGAAACACAAAAAGGACCTTTCACAGTTGGTTGAACTTATTATTTGGCACAGTCACAGTCAAATAATTTTAACTAACAATGTTATTAGCAGAAGGTTAATTTAGTTTGTTAGGGTCTAGACATCGGACAGCTTTCTTGTCCAATTTTAAATAACTAAATATTAATTTATTTTAATGAATTTTGAAACGCTGACCTGTATGCATGCATTGTTTATAAATAATACAAAACTTTTAATTTAAGTAAATAATTTACGCTCAATAAGGTAAAAATGTAGCGTGACAGACATGACAAAAAACAGACATGATTTCAGTTGCTCATCTTTATTGCTCAGTTGCTGCAAGTTGAGACACATTTGAAATTTAGAAATTGTAATTTACGCAAACAGGATTTTCATCTAATATGCAATTAAAAAAAAAAAAAAATCTAAAATTTAAATAAATATTTAATAGAGTCACAGACATGACAAGTGTAAAAATTTAGAATTATCTTTTGCTTACTTATTTTTAAATTTAAATGCTCCTGTTTAATTAATGATATAAAAATCTTTTGCATGTGTAATGTGTTATGTTATTTGATATGTTTTTTATCAATAAAAATACAAAATAATTGAGTTAGTTGAAAAGTCAAAAATTGGTCATTTTGTCCATTTTTGCATGAAATTAACCAGAAACAAATTTTTCAATTTCACTCTAATCCAAGCGACTTTTAAAATTAGAATAGTATGTATTTTCATTTTTCACTATTTAATTATAAAACAGTTCCATTTCATATAGCAATTCCTCCTTCTATATTGAATCTATTATTTCGCATTGAATTATGATTTTAGATTACTATGCGGATATTTTTTCATCTCCTCTTAATTCCCCCCCCCCCCTATTCCTATTCAGTTTTGGTCGAGGATAAGAATTTTTCTCGCAAAGATCTGTCACAAAACTACGCGGGATTGAAATATATATACGTCAGTAAGGAAGGAACTAATAATTTCATTATAGTAACTTTAACTAAAACTTGTATAACCTGAAAATCAAAACTAGATGATTGAAAATGCTTGGAGAGAGTTTTGCATTAATAAAAAAAATTCTGTGATTATTATAGCAGGAGATGCTAGTTTTTCATCTAGAAAAGCTTTACTGAAATATAAAAAATACATTGTAAAATTATGTGGCTAGCTAGTTTTCTGTAATAGAAAAGAAATGTGAGTCACGTCCGCGCACGCCCTGGTGCCCCTTATTTGCCGCCCCCTCATGCCTGCCGATATACTTAATGCCAAAGCCATTGTTATTCTTCGGAAAATTTTGCCTCATTATAATTCATTAACTAATACACATTTTTAAATTCTGCTTTCATATTCAGAAAATTTACAACTGTTATATTGGTTATCATTATTTAAAAACTGGGTTATTATTTTTTTTAATACATTATTTTAAAGCCAAAGAAATGCGAATTTTGATTAACTGAAATTTTTCATTTTACAGCTTCAAAGTAATATATATATATATAATCAATTATTAGAAAACGATGACCAGTTTAATAGTTGTGAATTTTCTGAATGTGTCAACGAAATTTAAAAGTTTTGTATTAGTTAATGAATTGTAGTAGGCCGAAATTCCCCATAGAATAACATTGGCTTTGGCTTTCGGAGACAATAGGTAAATTGTCCCCTTAAGTTCAGTTTTTCACTTAGTAAAACTTGTGCTTTTAAACTTTGTTTTGTAACATTTTGAATTTTTGTAACTGAAACGACTAATGTAATCATACCACTGATATATCAAGTGAAAATTGATTTATTATCAAAGAGGCATTTTGCATAGAATTACTCGAATCCATTTTTAAAAATTTCGCTTATGTTAATTGAGCAATTATTGTCGAAATGTCAACGGAGGCCTCCGTGTGGAGACGAAAGTTTGAGTTCTATGTGTCTGTGTGTATCGCGAGAGCATCCGCAGAAAATCACCCTATTGACTTGAAAATTGGTACACATGTTCAAGAACCGTACAGAATTAGCTGTATACTTTTGGGTGTGTATTCTATTTGTAGTTCGTGTACAGGAACATACCAAAATGTACTCATTACGGCCTATGGATAGAATTTGTATATGGCAAAAACACTCGCAAAAAATCACCAGATTGGCTTACAAATCGGTAACACATGTTTAGGCGCTATGCAGAAATTGCTTTATAAGTTTTCATTTTTGTATTATTTGTAGTTCGTGTACAGGGATATGCCAAAGTATTTTTTAACATTACGGCCTATGGACAGATTTTTTTTTTTTTTTTTTTTTTTTTTTTTTTTACGCATTTTAAGGCGGTTACATTGCATTCAATATAATGAAACTAACGCATCTTAACCTGGCTACATTGCACTCAACATAATGAAAATAACATACATTATTTTCTATAGATAAATATGTGCTTATCTGTACATTAAGGATAAAATTTGTCGTACACTTTTAACCATAGATATAGTAATTTATATAGATCTATCATCCCCATGTCAACGAGCAAAGATTTTTGATGCCGAAAAAGTTTTTTGGCATCAGCCATTAGAGAGTTAAAACTCGAAAATAATAATAGAATAGAATGTTAATGAATTTTGGAAATGCCGAAATATTGCGTGGCTTTTAAGTGTTCTAATAAACATATGAAGAAAAGAAATGGGATCAGTTTTCATAAATAAGTTATATTCAAGTAATTTATGAAAAATATAAATTTTATAATCAGTTGCTTTGTTTATTAAAGAAACGATTACTGTTTTCATATTTAGTGGAATGCTTTTTTAAATTTTAATATTTTATATTAGTAAGTAATAATGAATTCGCAAAATTCTTTTAAATGTAGTTAGCAGCCGCGGAAGTTTTAATATATAACTAGTATGTTGTGACCACCACAAGACTTTCTTCTATATATAATCCAAATCCTATACAAATTTACGCAATACAAATTATTTATTAAAATTATTTTTCATGGTGAATGCAGACGATTTTTATCTCAAAGAAGTGCAATAATAAATACCGAAAGAAAGAAAGTCAGTTTTGTGCAGACATGAGTATTAGAGATGGGCGTTATTTCACGTAACATAATAAGTAATATTATTATTGCATTGTAGCCTATTAGCACTGTAATATATTACAAAAAATATCCTATTAAAAAAATAATATTTTCAACTTTATCTCTGCACGCGAAATAGACAAGAAATTTCTGGCGATAAAACTGATATAATACACGTAAATATAAGTAATAAGCTAAATATAAGTAAAAAGCTTGAATTATTTCTTTTATATAATTACTTTATTTTATTTTATTTACAAAATACAAAAACAATATTATGAACGCCGGCTAAAGACTCGCATCAAACTTTCCGCGCAGATGTTCGAATCGATTCGTTACTTCGCGTCTGAAAAAAAAAATAGGTCTAAAATCTCAGTAAGTAATACAGACGATTTCATTGCAACTTTGTTACTCAGTGATATTCTGAATCAATAATAGCTTTCCAAGTTCTTAAAATTATCGTTAAAAAAATAATACAGATGCAGCTGTATTATTTTTTTTAACGATAATTTTGTAATAATAATATTTTCTAGGATGTATTACGGAATATTCCTTGTGAAATATATTAATCAAAATAATTTTAATAAGCTAGATAATTTTAACGTTTAGGACAAATAACATCGTGCTCATGTTAATTTAGAAATGATTTTATTTGGTGTTGATTATTTTTCATGGGATAATAAAATCGTTTGAACGGTTTAACGAAATAGTGTTAATTTATGCAGCTAGCATGAGATAGGTAAGGGATGATTATTAGATGTTGATTACTATTTCGTCATGAAGGTGTGGAATGTGGAATGGCATTACACTTGCTAGGTTTGGATTCGTTTGCGTATTGGAAACAAATGTTTCTGGAGTTAGATAATTGAAAGGAAGGTGTGTTTGTTTATATTTTAATGGCTTATAGCAGATGGAATTGAAAATGCGTAATGGCATACAACATTTACTGTGGTTTTATTAAGAAAATAGTTTAAGTTTAATTAAGAATAATTTGAGAAGAAAATTGAATATTTATTTATTTATTTTTACTGTTTGGCTTTTCTTCACTTTTTTTTTTTTTAGTCTGATTTTTTCTTGAGACTATTTTTTTAGATTTAAAATGAGTAAAGGTGTTAAGAATAGTTAATTATGCTCTTACGTTAAAATTAAGTGTCTGAGAAAATACATCATTTTATGCAATTTTTGTAAGCAAAATCTATATTTTTTAATAAGTGTTTCTAATTTTAGAAAACATATCAGGGATGAGATTTGCAAAAATACAAAAAATTGGTTTAATGAACTTTAAGCTTACTCGATTGGGACAAACGTTTGTGTAAAATTTTGACTCTACCACTATTTCATATCAGCGTTTGTTTTTTTTTAATTGAAGAAATTCTAGTGTTGAATAAAGTGAAGATTATTATTCGAAAGCATTGGGACTTAAAAATATGAACCGCATCCACTATGTAGGACATATTGTATATCATCCAGAAAGGATTAGAAAGACATTAGCCATATGTAAATTAAAAAGTAATAGGTTATAAAAATAATATGTTGCAAAAACCTATTACCAAAGGAAGTATGGAACGACGTAACCTATTACTGAAAAGTAACTATTTATCTCTAATGAGTATACTAGAACTAGAGTATAGTTAAAAAAAAAAAAAGAAAAAAAAGAAAGAAAGAAAGAAAGAAAAATGGGTATCTGGGGTTTTTCATTCTCTTTTAGTAAATAAATTTTATTTGCTAAATTATCTGTGTCTATTCCCGTGTATATTCACTGGGGAAAAGATATCCATAAGAGAGTAAAATGGCCGTCTTTTTCCAAATAAAAAGGCATCATTTTTTTTTTCTCTCATTGATCAATCTATGTCTTATTCCTATATCTATGAATTTAACATATTAATTATGCGAGTTGAGGATTGAATGTTGTATGGTCCAAAAGGTCTGATTCACGAGAGTGGCAGAATACAAGAATTATTTTCGTACGATGTTAAGAAGGTATTTAAAAATACTTTTATTTTTTATACACATTTATACCCGTAATCTTTTGTATTAAAATTGCTTTCATTTCAATCGTCTGCGTTCCTATAACAACGGCTTGAAATTTTATACTATTAAATATTACTTAAACTAAAAAAGAATTTCATTTATGAATTTTTTTTTCTAATTTATTTATGATCTAATTTGTTTTTCTTTTTCTTTCTTTTTTTTTTTTTTTTTTTTAATGATTTACATCAGCTCTAATTTAAAGAGAAATTAGCCGTACGATAAATTTCATGTTTGCGTATTAAGGTATAAAGTTCTAACAGATGACGTCACATATTTGTTTGCTGATGGACAGTTGACCCCACTGACCCATTTTATCGTTGCGGAATAGTGTTACAAATTTATTGTAACACAGTGTTGTAATAGTATTTGTAAAAGCATAAAAAAATTCGACTACTACGCTTCCAAAGGCATGGAAAAATTAGCGTTGTCCTTCAGCAAAGTACGGTTTCTAAGAAGAAAGTCACGTGGTTGTTAGAACTCTATTAATATGTAGGAATAAAATATATAATTTATTTTTTAAAACTCAAATATTCTTTATCATTTTGGCAACAAAAAATGACTATATTTATTTAAGTTCTTGTTCTTTTATCGCTTGCCTGAGAAAATAAATGAGTATACTTTAAGAATTCTAAGATTTGAATGGATTTGTGGTCGAATTTCGATCACTGCGTGATACTAGTACTTAATAATTAACGTCCTGGACACAGAACCATACAAAAGTGTTCAGACAATGTTATGTAATCATCCGAATTGTCAAATTTCGAACACTTATACTTAGAATAAGTTGTATAGTTTTTAATGATGTATAGAATATGTATATATGGCTCGTTTAAGGAGAGAGACAAAATAATTTCGTAACATTACAGCCTATGGACATATTTTTATAAAAGAACATTTTAACGTGTTTATGCTGCATTCAAGATAACGTCATTAGCTTAGAAAAAACAAGGTATGTATAGATCAGCGTTGGCAAGGTTTTGCACACTATGGTAAAAAACACTGTATAAACCATGGTTTTTACTTTATTGTCCAAAACCCTAGTGTCTTAAACTGTCCAAAACTGTACTTTTTATTGAAATTATATTTTATTAAAATATTTGAGAAATTTACATCTACATAAATGAATTTAAGATTAAAAACTATTAAAAGTTTAAAATTAGAAAACATTTCACGTGTATATATAATATATAAAAGGTAACAAACCACTTTAAAACACGTAGATAAAATATTTTTATTAAAAACTAATTATTATAATTGCGAAAAGCTTTGTGTAGTTTTTAATAAAAATATTTTATCTACGTGTTTTAAAGTGGTTTGTTACCTTTTATATATAAATGAATTTATTTTATTTTTCAATAAATAAGGGAATATATATGCAAAAATATTAAATGGTACATAATTTAGCCTTTTTTATTTATTTATATATTTTTTTTAAGTGAGGAGAGTGCATCGGACATTAAAAAAAAAAAATCTGGAGTGACTCCACTCGACTTTCCGAACATTGAGTAACTAACAGTTTTGTAGATAAAATAAAGAAAGAGGAGTTGCTAAACAAACAAAAAAGAGAAAACCATAACAGAGTGTTTGAGTATTTTTCTCTATATATCACACGAGGTTTTATTTAACGCTACTGAACTTTGAGCCCTTAGATCATAATGATAAAGAATTTTTCGTTGTGTCCCTGTAAAAATCTATAAATGCTAGATTCACCAAAATGCTTATAGTTAGTGCAACAGTGATTTATAATATTCATACAAATTTTCAGCTCAATTGAATAAGGCGTTTAGATGCTATCGCTGGTCTCATAGGCCATAAAGATAAAGAATTTTTCTTTGTGTCCCTGTAAAAAAACTGTAAGTGCTAGATTCACCAAAATCTATACAGTTGGTTCAAATGTGACCTATAACATGTGTACAAATTCTTTGCAGAGATTAATAAGGCGTTTAGACGCTATCACACTTTTAAAAATTTGGCAAAGAATTTTTCTTTGTATCCCTGTAAAAAAACTATAAGTGCTAGATTCTCAAAAATCTATACAGATTGAGTATCTGTGACCTATAATATGTGTATAAAGTTTTTGCTCAATTGAATAAGGCGTTCAGATGCTATCGCACTTTTAAGATTTTGGTCCCTTGGCCATAATGATAAAGAATTTTTCTTTGTGCCCCTGTAAAAAAACTATAAGTGCTAGATTCACCAAAATCTATAGGGTTCGTACTATGGTGACTTACAATATACGTACCAACTTTCAGCTTATTCGAACAAAGCGTTTAGACGCTAGCGTGTTCACTCACAGACATACACACATACATACACACACACATACACACATACATACACACACACATACATATATCATTGTAAAAATAGTGAAAACGGACTCGTTGGACCTCGAAACGTATAGAAACCTCAAAATCTCGAATTCGGATTTTTGACATGATTACAATACTTTCCTCACTATAGTGTTCGAAAAGTAAAAAAATCTGGAGTGACTCCACTCGACTTTCCGAACATTGAGTAACTAACAGTCTTGTAGATAAAATAAAGAAAGAGGAGTTGCTAAACAAACAAAAAAGAGAAAACCATAGCAGAGTGTTTGAGTATTTTTCTCCATATATCACACGAGGTTTTATTTAACGCTACTGAACTTTGAGCCCTTAGATCATAAGGATAAAGAATTTTTCGTTGCGTCCCTGTAAAAATCTATAAATGCTAGATTCACCAAAATGCTTATAGTTAGTGCAACAGTGATTTATAATATTCATACAAATTTTCAGCTCAATTGAATAAGGCGTTTAGATGCTATCGCTGGTCTCATAGGCCATAAAGATAAAGAATTTTTCTTTGTGTCCCTGTAAAAAAACTGTAAGTGCTAGATTCACCAAAATCTATACAGTTGGTTCAAATGTGACCTATAACATGTGTACAAATTCTTTGCAGAGATTAATAAGGCGTTTAGACGCTATCACACTTTTAAAAATTTGGCAAAGAATTTTTCTTTGTATCCCTGTAAAAAAACTATAAGTGCTAGATTCTCAAAAATCTATACAGATTGAGTATCTGTGACCTATAATATGTGTATAAAGTTTTTGCTCAATTGAATAAGGCGTTCAGATGCTATCGCACTTTTAAGATTTTGGTCCCTTGGCCATAATGATAAAGAATTTTTCTTTGTGCCCCTGTAAAAAAACTATAAGTGCTAGATTCACCAAAATCTATAGGGTTCGTACTATGGTGACTTACAATATACGTACCAACTTTCAGCTTATTCGAACAAAGCGTTTAGACGCTAGCGTGTTCACTCACAGACATACACACATACATACACACACACATACACACATACATACACACACACATACATATATCATTGTAAAAATAGTGAAAACGGACTCGTTGGACCTCGAAACGTATAGAAACATCAAAATCTCGAATTCGGATTTTTGACATGATTACAATACTTTCCTCACTATAGTGTTCGAAAAGTAAAAAAATCTGGAGTGACTCCACTCGACTTTCCGAACATTGAGTAACTAACAGTCTTGTAGATAAAATAAAGAAAGAGGAGTTGCTAAACAAACAAAAAAGAGAAAACCATAGCAGAGTGTTTGAGTATTTTTCTCCATATATCACACGAGGTTTTATTTAACGCTACTGAACTTTGAGCCCTTAGATCATAAGGATAAAGAATTTTTCGTTGCGTCCCTGTAAAAATCTATAAATGCTAGATTCACCAAAATGCTTATAGTTAGTGCAACAGTGATTTATAATATTCATACAAATTTTCAGCTCAATTGAATAAGGCGTTTAGTTGCTATCGCTGGTCTCATAGGCCATAAAGATAAAGAATTTTTCTTTGTGTCCTTGTAAAATAACTGTAAGTGCTAGATTCACCAAAATCTATACAGTTGGTTCAAATGTGACCTATAACATGTGTACAAATTCTTTGCTGAGATTAATAAGGCGTTTAGACGCTATCACACTTTTAAAAATTTGGCAAAATATTTTTCTTTGTGTCCCTGTAAAAAAACTATAAGTGCTAGATTCTCCAAAATCTATACAGATTGAGTATCTGTGACCTATAATATGTGTATAAAGTTTTTGCTCAATTGAATAAGGCGTTAAGATGCTATCGCACTTTTAAGATTTTGGTCCCTTGGCCATAATGATAAAGAATTTTTCTTTGTGTCCCTGTAAAAAAACTATAAGTGCTAGATTCACCAAAATCTATAGGGTTCGTACTATGGTGACTTACAATATACGTACCAACTTTCAGCTTATTCGAACAAAGCGTTTAGACGCTAGCGTGTTCACTCACAGACATACACACATACATACACACATACATACACACACACATACATACATCATCGTAAAAATAGTGAAAACGGACTCGTTGGACCTCGAAACGTATAGAAACATCAAAATCTCGAATTCGGATTTTTGACATGATTACAATACTTTCCTCACTATAGTGTTCGGAAAGTAAAAAAAAAAAAAAAAAGCATATACTTTATTGCCTAGTTATAACTTTATATGTTAATTAATTTTGGTAACTTTAAAACTATATAATTTATGAAAGAACTTTTAATAAAATAATTTTTAAACAGAATTCCTGTAGTGTAATAGATACATGTAAGCCTTTTACAAAAGTTTAAAAAAAAAAAAAAAAAAAAAAAAAGTTAATCTGTTCATTTTGAATATTATAGCATACTATACATTCCAAATTTTCAGTATAAAATATTTTCAATTACTAATTATAATTGCTACTGAGAATGTAGGAAGTGGAATTTTTTATAATTTTAAGTTTTGGACTCTGTAGGACAGCTTTAGACAATTTAAGAAACTTTTGGACTGTAAAAATCGCTTGTCCTGTCCAAAACCCCAATCCTGGTACAGAAATTACCAGGATTGGAGTACTAAATTTATTTACAGAACTTCACAAAATGATTCAGATGACATTCTATGATCATCCATATGATGTAAATATTAATGAGCTACAAGAAATTAGTTATAGTTTTTATTGTTGTACTATATAATGTTTGCAGCTCGTGTACAAGCGCACACAAAAGAATTTCGTACGATTAAGGTCTATAGACTGTACTTCTTGTAAGTGCATTTTAACATAGTTACACATCATTAAACATAGTGAAATAAAAATATATTATTAGATTGTTGGTAGGCATAGAACTGGTAATTAGTTTACAGGGCTACACAAAATAATTCCGATATGATGTGCAATTCTTTGGTATTAAATTTGGTACAAGTATTTAAAAGTTATAAGAAATTAATAAATACTACGAGTTGCAAGAAAATTTATGTATACACATAAATAGATACAAAGTGTGTGTTGGGGGGGGGGGGGGTTATTAAGGGAGCGGCAGCTCGCCTCAGAAACGTATTTGACTAAGTAGCGGGTTAATTACAGTGGGTGATAATAAATAATAGAATTTTTTTTTTTTTTTTAACTTTTACCGCGGAACTTTAGATGCGCAAAGAACATTTAAATACTCAAATTTTCCACTATTGATTTAGTCCAGAATGCAATTAGCAGACCACCCACAAATTGAAGAAATACAAAAATACTTTGGATCACCCTGTATCATAAAAAGCTACAAATGACTTGTAACTTTAATACATTGTTGCACATACTATGTACAATATTTATACGTTTTGTTGTGGAAATTGTAGAATTATTTAGGCAGATATAATTTTTTATCAAAAATTAACAAGTTTTTTGTTCAGTTTTTTGTTTATAACTAGAACGGATTTCCATAAAACTTTATAAAAATCGAAGAAACATTAACAAAATATTCGATAAATATTATTCTGAAACATAAAATTCACACGTATATTTCCTGAGATATGAGAAATTATCGTAAATATGCTTTTTACTGTGCATGCGCGAATGACAAAAAAAAAAAAAGTTTTATTACATAGGTTGAAAGCTAGATATATTGGGCAACTTTTGTCAATAGTTCATTTGAAATGGATAAAAATTAAGCAAATTATCGGCAAAAAAATAAACAAGTTTTTAGATGTTTTCCAAAATTGAAATTTCATAAGGGATTTTTCACATGCTGCGTATATAATTTGAAGATCCAGTTATTTCAGCCACATTGCAAAAGTTCTTTTTTGTGGAAAAAAAAAAAAAAACTTATAAACTTACAAATCCTAGTAAATAAATAAAAATATGTTAGTTAGAACCCTATAAGTTAGGGATTTTCAAAAAAAAAAAAAAAAATGCAACGTATTTGAAATAATTGGACCTTCAAATTAAATACGCAGCATGTAAAAAACCCCTTATGGAATTTCAACCCTGGAAAACATCTGAAATCTAGCTCATTCTTTTGCAGACAATTTGCTTAATTTTTACTCATTCAAAATTTCTCTAACAAAACATATGAATAAAGTACATAGTATGTGCAACAATGAGTTAGTTACAAGTCATTTGTAGCTTTTTATGATACAGGGTGATCTAAAATATTTTTGCTCCTTTTTAATATTTTAATTTGTGGTTGATCCCCTATTTTTATTCTGGACTAAATTTTTAGTGGAAAAACTGAGTGTTTAATATATATATATATATATATTAAATGAAATAAATAAAAATGATGTGCTGAGTAATGAGTGATGCAAATAGGACGTTGAGGCTTCCGATCTGCAGATCCACTAGTTAATTGTAATATTTGTGATTCTTGAAAAAAAAAAATCGTTCTGTACGATATAATTTATCTTATATATTGTCTTACCACCAAAATTGATGAAATATTTTTTCTCAATTTTCCCTTTGTTCTTAGAAAAGAGAAACTAATTCCACCATACATTTAAGAAGTTTATAATGTAGTGTATATTAACCTTAATATTTATCACGACCTTAAAAAAAAAAAAAAAAATCCTTTTTCGTTTTTAATTGTGAAATGATGGATTATGAATTGTTTCCTTTGAGATCGCTTATCACGAATTATGTTCGTCGTGAGAAAACGCACAAGTTTTACGTGTTAAGGTAAAATTATTTAATAGGGGTAAGTTATAAAATACTAAACATCTTATGACAGATAGTTATTAAAATTTCTGGCAGTTTTAGAAAATTGGAAATTGGATTTACAATGAACGGAATTGGATTTACAAAGCGCCTAACCTTGCCATAGAAAATTTGTCTTTTAGAGAGATGATCTTTTAATAGATGCGGTTTAGAAAATTATAATTCAGACAATAAATATTATGTATGTATGTATGTATGTGTGTATATATATATAATTTCTTTCGATTTCAATTTCTTTTTTTCTGTGCCCCCCCCCCCCCCCAGCAGTAATCACGTTTTACCTTAATATTTATATCTGGAAAACAGTACCTATAGAAATTAGTAATTATCTTTTAGTAATTATATGATTAAGAATCATACAGCGGCTTCTGATGAATTTAACAACTTACTTATAAACACAAAAATATTACCTGATGTTTGTATGTATTATGTATATGCATTTATTGCTCCTGCCCCAATGTACGAAAATAACACAGAAAATTTTTGGCCATGTACACATTGCAGCCATAAACTTAATAAGCTTATCGTCCAAGTCGGATGTCTTGTCTCGTTTTGTCTTTATAACTTGGTAATAATTATTTATATTAGGACCTTTTTTTAATTGGAAGATTTTTAGAAAATGTTATGATCTCTCATGATTCTTTTATATCCGGATCAAATTGTCACGGCTTGACTTAAACACTTTTATGCCCAGGGTACAATTCAATATTTGTTTCCTCTCCACACACACGCACATACATAATTTTTTAATAAGTGCTTTAATTGTGCTATTAAACTTATAACAATTATAGTCATTTTAAATTTTTTTTAAATTAATTGCTATATTGTAACTGCATATTGTGTAAAAACAGAAACTTTACAAATATGTTTGTTTGTTTTTGTTTTTTAACTAATGAAGAAAGGAATCTCACTAAAATATTTTTATATGTAGCTTTGTTAAAAAAAAAAAAAAAAAATCACTAAAAAGATTTTTTTTTTTTTTCATAGCTCTGTATATCGTCTGAAACTTGCACATGAACATATAGTGACCTAGAAAGGGGAAAAAAACAAACAAACAAAAAAAACTTTAGCAATTTTCATTTTTATCCCATAATGTACAAAATACGAGGGCTGTGTAAACCAATCAGTTAAACTATCCATACTTTATTCTGCAGGAAAAATGATTTTGTATATTTTAATAATGTAAATCATTTTTGTTGTGTTGTGTGCAGTATAAAGGTATTAAATTAATTAGCATATATATATATATATATATACATTTCTCATAGCGTGTGATGCATTAGAAACCTTCTATGAGTCCGTGATGTACACAAATTAATTGCGCCATTTACACCATAAAAAAAAAAAAAAAAAAAAAAAAAGAGAGAGAGAGAGAATTTGAATAGCCCATTTAAATGCATTCTAAAAATATTTACGGAAATTAGAGTGTATATAGGCATACGGATAGACAAACGGAAATCATAAACACATTTGAATTTGCTGCAAAGTGTAAAAAAATAAAAATATTTGCAGTTATTAACCACTTTTAAGTTTAAAGTTATTTTTGCTACAATTACATTGTTTTAGTGCACAATTCCTGTAGATAAAATAAAATTAAATATAAACTAACTGTACCTTTTGAATAAGTATTCACGACTCATCATCTGTTTATGCTCCTGGAAATGAATAAAGAACGCGTTATAAAAAAGGTTAGATTCTTGAGACTCGGATTACTTTAAGAGAGCCAACTTTTCCTAGAAAACCGCTTAATGTTTTCCGATTTTTCTCGAGAAATGTTCCTTTCTTATTTTTTAAAAATTTACTTAAAGGGACTCTCTATATTTACCGTCGCTGGAAGCCAAAACTGATGTTATTCTATGATGAATTTTAACTCATTAACTAATACATATTTTTAAATTCCATTTTCACATTCAGTAAAATTCTCAACTGTTCATTTTTTTTCTTTGTGATAACCAATTTATTTTTTAAATTTTTAATATGTAAAATTTTGCGTATTTCAACTTCAGAATAAAATATTAAAATTTAAAATTCAATTTTTAGAAAATGATTGCCAATTTAATGTGTGTGAATATTTTGAATGTGAAAACGGATTTTTTGAAAATATGTATTAGTTTAAAGAGTTATTCTACGGGAAATTTTTCCCTATTATAACACTGGCTTCGCCTTCGCCTTCCAGCAAAGCTGCAGATCAGATTCCCCCTTTTTCCTTCCCATGTAATCGTATATAGGATTTTTGTTTACTTGTATTATATGAATATTTCATTCAAAAATGAAGTTTTTTAAATGTTAGTTTTTGAATTATACTCCTTCAACGTGTCGTATTTTTAACTTAGTGGCCATTTTTTTTTTTTTTTTTTTAAGTAAATTTAAATATTTTATTTTAAGTACACTTACGACTCTAATTTTCAATCTTTGAAAGAAATATTTATTTATTTATTTTTTATTTATCAAATTTAAGCTAAAAGATGACATGTTTTTAAAGTAGGGTTTTAAAAAAACCCAGTTTTTTTTTTGGGGGGGGGGGGAATATATATATATATATATATATATATATATATATATATTAAAAGTAGAATAACATTATTGGGTTTGACTTTTATTTCAAAAGAGAACATTTTTAGACTAAAAGAAAACTTATTAAAATAATAGTAATTAATTATAATTAATTAAAAATTAAATGACCTTCATATTCTTAATATTTGATTTGATCTAAACTGTAAAATGAATTTTTATTACATTCTATTCAATATTTCATCATAATTTAGAATTTAATTACTTTTTTAATAAGTTATTTTGTGTAAAATTAAAACTAGCAACAAAAGAAAAATATTTAACCCTTCTATGCACAATTTTGATATTACAAATAATTATGCATTTTTATATGGTTAGATTAAAGTAAAAAAAAGTATGCAAATTTTAACTTGATACTGACATATTTTATTCATATTTGAAAACTTATTTGATAAAGGAATACAAAACGAAGTTATCACTGTCTGCATTTTACACTTTCCTGTCAGGAGTCGAAAAATATTTTAATTTTTAAGGCCGATTTTTGTGATACATATGTAACACCTTCCATTTTATCAGTCGTTCCATATAAATGTTTTTTAACAAGTTAATAGTGTTCCATTCCATTCAACCAAGTTATAGGTAATCATTAAAAATAATTCTGAAAACAGAAAAATTTATATAATCATTCTTATAAAACTAAATATTTTAAAAAGGCTATTTTAATGAATTTGAAGTTTGTTATGGGGCAACAAAATATCCCCATTTTTTGCCTGTATCGAACCTTACAAGGTCTATACATTATATTTCTTAGTTATATTTAATATTTTTTGTTAAGTCCTTAGAATTTTAGGCAAAGTATTACTTTTTTTTTTCTGATGTTTTAACATCATGACTTAAAAATGCAAAAGTGGTTTGCAATTTTGTTCATTTATACTCATCTTTCTTTTTCGAAACTGTTCTGCTCAAAAGAGATATTGCAGATAGATGGTTGAAATGAAAGGAGTTTTTCTAACGAAGTTGAAAAATAATTACAGAATTTCAAACTGGCATATATATCATTAATAAGATACACTATGTTACGTAGATATATATACATAATTATATAACATATATATTTATTATATATATAATAATGTCAAGTAAAAGAATAATAAATTATTTTTTAAAAAGCAAAAAATTGTATTAAATTTAAACAAAAAACCATATTTTAAAGGGGGTAAACCCCAAAAAACCCGCCCGAAATTTTTAGGTATGTGGGCGGATCCGCAACAATGGTTTGAAGATGTATAATAATAATAATAATAATAATAATAATAAACAGAATTTCAAAGAAAGCGGGGAATTTGACTGATATGCAGCCTTGTATAAATTGCTGTTACAATTTGACTAGTTGCGAGGAATAAAAAGTTTTATTGTTATTTTACTTTCTCTTACCAATATACATGATAGATTGTGTGAGTTTGGGAATAAGGCCGATTGACTTGTCTAGGGTCCTAGGCCTGAGAGGAAATGCCTTCCGTGGAGGTCTTTCTAAGGGGTCCTAGCCCGTATTTACACAAGTTTCGGAGAAAACCACGGAAAACTCCGAACGGCAAGGCTGACGAGCGCGACCTGGGATCGAACCCGGCACCTCACGTCTACCAGCTTTGAGCGCAAAACTGATCGGCCGCTGGTGGGCTCTATACATGGTATAAAAAGTATTGTTTTTGAGTCAAATTTCCAAAATTTGAGTTTTTGTTATATTTAGACGTTTCAAAGTCCTCTGAATCCAAAAATCATGTTTTTAGCAGTTGGCCTGTGTGTGTGCCTATCTGTTATCAGTATATCTCAAAAACAAATAATAGCAGAAAGTCCAGATTTGGTATTATAAATGTGAATCATATAGGGATGCTACACTAAACTTTTGGTTGAGATCAAGCAAATTGTTCGTGTACAGGGACACCCAAGATAATTCAAATAGATTACGTCTATGGGAGAAATTGCAGGTAAGTAGAGTTTAAACATCTATAGACTGCTCTAAACCAAATGAAATGAATATATATTTTTTATATGCGTTAAAACATGAATCATGTAGAATATGGTATAGAAATAATGTTTTCAGGGCTACACAAAAAAACTAGATTATATAGTGCGACAACGACAATACTTGAAAATTGATGGAAGTGCACTTCAGGTTGTGCCGTGTGTTATTAATATAGGATTATATTTAGGTGCACCATGTGGTCTGTACGTAAGTTTTAGAAGATATACAGGGCTGCCAGTATTTAAGCCATGACATTCTTTTTTATTGTTTGTGGAAGTGCTTTGCTATAATATTTTACCATGTCCAGGAAAGCTGCTCAGGAACTGAAAGTAATTTCTCATAGCTATATCGTAAATAATATATTTTTTTAGCTAAATATTCATTGCTTGGTTTTTTGTTTATTTACACGTTTTGAGCCTTCCTTAATACCGAAGTCAAATTTTTAACGTTTGATTTTTGTCTGTGTCTGTTAGAGTAAATTAAAAACAGATAATTTCAGGTGATCCAAATGTTTTATTTTGAAGTTAATACGTTTGTTACTAAAAAATTTTGTTCAAGATTGATAAGTTTCTAAAAGTTTTGCGTGTCACGGGCGGTTGAAGGGGGCGGTACCCCCCTCACACAGAATTATTTGTCAAATAAAGCTGTTCCGAAGCGTAATTTGAATTGTTTTAACGTACGTTTACATAACAGTACTCGTTATCTGAGCCCTTAATCTCCAATCTATAGTATTAAATTTCAGAGTAAGAGAAAATCGTGTGAGTGACACACCAGATTATTTACTTGTGTTTTAGTTAAAGAAATATTTGATGTATCAAAAATTTTCGATGTTACTTTTCGATCGGTATGATAACTTAAATTAGAACTTACATATTAACATATATCTTCAACTAAACATTTCCAAAAACTATATATTCAATAAATCAATTTAATAATAGTACATAAAAATTCTTTGCTGAATGAAAATGCTACGATGAAAGCATTAACTATTATTGAAATTTTTTAATTAATCATGTATTTCCAAATTACGTCTATAATTTATTAATTTGATTTGATTGAGTGAAATGCGTTTAAATTATACGTTCTGGCTATATTTTTTAAATGTTGAATATTTTAAGGACTAAAATTGCAATGTCTATGCATGAGCGTGTGTATGCGTATATCATCGCTTTATTTCTCTCTCTACATATGTCACTTATCCTTTAATTAATTATTTATATTATCTTATTTTTAAAAATTACCTTTTAAAATATTAGTGAACATTGTATTTTCTCAAGCTAACTTTTCCTTTTAAATTTATTATTTATCATCCACAAAATTTAACAATATATTCAATTGATCTTTTAAATTCCTTACTGAGTTGTACACTATTTTCTTATACAGCTAAATGCTGTATTTTATTTATTTATTTATTTATTTTTATATTGCTATTTTTCTCATATTTAATGTTGACTATTTCACTTCTTTACTTATATTTAATTTTTCTTTTTTTTTACTTCTTTAAGTTGTCGGTGATATTTTTGTGGACTAATCTGTCTACCGCTATTTCAGAAACAACTTGTATTGTTACAACTATGTATTTCTACTAGGATTTTGTGTATACCTAATTCTACCATAAGGTGTCCTTTGACATCTTTGCATTTGAATACAATGAATTGCCAAAACTGATGGGCTTTCAAATTATAAGTTAAATATAGACAACTTGAGCAATATATTTATTAATACATTGATACGTATTTATTATAGATTAATTAATCATGCTGTAAATTCTGGCTTAATTCATCAATCTAGTCCGATCATAATGTTTCACTTGGCGTAAACTGTTGGAATAAATACATCTTTGAAAACGGTATGAAGAACTTGTTTCAACCTTTTTCTAAGTTGTTCCACTAATAGCAATTTTACTATTTTGCCGTCTATTGCTTTCTCCACTGTCGTTTTTATAGTCAACAATCTCATTCTCTTTAGTATTCTACTTACATTCAAATTGTCATCTTCGTTTTCATTAGTGCCTTACCAGAAATTTCTCTCTCTATCGTATTTCAATCACTATCGTATTTGTGGTCACTTTCGAAATAATCATTCAACCTATCTTCACTTTTATATTGTGTGCTTTCATCAATTTCAGAGCATTCTTCATTTATATTATTTACTTTTTGCAATAATTCCTTCTTGAAATCCGGGGTATCCTTAAAAAAAAAAAAAATAATAATAATAATAAAAAGTTTAGGTTATAATACATTTTTTCGTAAAAATAAATAAATAAATAAAATAAAACAAAAATTAATAGAAATAATTACCAGTATTGTAGTTTTACTACTTGCATACCTGCAATGCTAATTTCAACGATGCGTTTTTAAAGTTTTCACGAATGAAAACAAAATTCTCCTGCATTGAAGTTACTGCTGATATCAAAGCTGAACATTTTTCACAGACCGGGATTATAAACTATAAAATTAGTAAGTATAATTAAATTTATAATGACTAATCTTCACAGAAGTTAAGATAATGAAAATAATCTTTTTAAATCTTTTGAGTTAAATAATAAACAATTTTTGTTATGGGTTTGTTTTTCTGTCGATGCTCTGACTAGGATAAATATGCATGTGTTGTCATGAAATTTTATGTAATATATTAATAATTACCAATTCATTCAAAGAAAATGCTCTAAAATGTCTCATTTTATTTGTATCAGACTCAGTCATCACCCACGTTATTTTGCTTTCCATTTATTTATCTAGGCGAGATTTTGTCCTGTTGGAAAGCAAGATATTGCCCTCGCGAGATTTTGTTCAAGCTTATTTTTTGTTATCGCGATATTTTGGATGCGATATTATTTCCGCATTCCACCAGAATTGGAGACCAAAACGCGTTTTTAAAAATTTTTTTAGAACTGTAGTTACTGCTAGGATCTACACTAAAATGCAACATGGCGGAAAACAAGCAACTATCTATCAAAGTTATGCGCAGGTTTCTAAGGTGATTATATTTTCAAACATTGACTAGAGAACAAGTTAATGAACTGTCCTCAAATTGGAGTAAATTTTGTGGACGTTGAAAACTATATTTGAGGATATAAAAGACCAATACCTATATATGCATTATGGGGGGGGGGGGGGGAAAAATGCGGAGCAGTTTTTGGGGACTGCCGATAGAAGTGAAAACTAAGTAACTTGTGAATTGTATCGGCGAGCTATTAGATTATTATTTTTGGTTTGTAAAGAAGTGTTAATGACCAATTTACACTTTAATCATTTAAACTTTAAATTTATATTGAAAGCAAAAAGAAGAATATAACAGTCTGTATAAAAAACACGTGCTTGTACTTTGTGAACTATGTATATACTGTGGACAAAGTACATACATACATAGAGTATAGAACTAGAAAGAGACAGATGCCAGTAGCCAGTATACTACTCGTATTCGTATACATTTTATACATATATATGTATATGAGGCATGCCGCGCCGTGCGCTACATATATGGATATATATGTAGAGAGATATACTCTTTGTATATATATAATGTATACTAATAACGCACAGAGGTATATTTATGTACATATATACACAGTATACATATAGCTCATGGAAAGCGTTCGGTGACGATGACGCGAGTTCCATGATTTTTGTTCACCCAAAAGTGCTCAACGTGCCTGAAGAAGTTTTCACTTCAAAAAGTCTGGTTTATGCATTACAAATGCACCGAAACACTCTTTTGTGTCGAAAGCTGTTGAACCTAAGGTATATTTGTGCAAACTAAACTGTCCCAACACTATAAATTTCTAAATTAAATTAGTTAAATCTGTAGAACATATTTTCACTATATTTATTATTATGATGGAAGATAACACAAAATACGATAATTCAGTTTAATCTTTAAATTTCCCACTCCCAGTATAGCAGAAATTAATTATATATAATTTAAAAAAAAAAATCCTTTTTTTCTTCTACCAATGCAATTTGTGGTGATCATATAACTTCTGTTTTTGACAAAATTTCATAAAACATGTTTTTTCGTTACTTTAGACAAATTTATCAAGATAATAATCCATATGCTGATGAGATTCGTGCACGATTGAAGCACGATGGTGTTCATTTCACAGTTTTGTGGATTCCCAATCTTGTGCAATCAAGTGTGCATTTGACCACGATTTTTAGAATACAGATGATACAGATATTTAAATTTGAGGACATTTAGCGTCCTCAAGTAGTCAGGTTTTTTTTTTTTTTTTTTTTTTTTAAATACGAAAAATAATAAAGTTCAAAATTTGGGGGCAGTCCTCGAATTTCGAGGAAATATGATCACCAACTCCTCCTATATTTCCCGTTAAAACTGAAATTGGAATTATCTAATCTGATTATAATGCAAATGATTCTGTAAAATGGTTAAAATTAGATATTGTTAATGAAATCTTTAAGGTCTCAAAAGACACTTCATGGTAGAGAGAAATAGATATACTATATTGCTAAAATGATATTCCTAAATTATAATAATTTAACAAATATTGTACAAAAAGAAAAAAAAAAAAAAAAGTGGAGAAATATTTAAACTTAGAGAATAATTTTGTTAAAATTTGATTGACACCTCTTGCTATAAATAATCTTTGCAGACTATAGGTTGCCCTTGAAAAAGATAGATCAAGTTAGGGAAGTTTGAAATTAATGTTTTCATCATTTCTTAATTTAACAGGTTGATCGCCACGCGAATTCTTAACGGCCCTCTTCACTTACCTTCGCCGGAAGCCCGAGCCAATGTTATTCTATGGGGAAATTTTCTTTACAAATAACTTACTAACTAATACATATTTTTAAATTCTGTTTTCACATTCTGAAAATTCCCAACTGTTAAATTGACGGATCTTTTTTAAAAATGTATTTTTTTTTATTTTTAATATTTTATTTTGAAATTGCAAAATGAAAAAAATTCACATATTGAAAATTCGTATTTTGCAGCTTCAAAATAAAATATAAAAAATTAAGAAAATATTTTTTTAAAAAAGGTCCGTCAATTTAACAGCTGGGAATTTTCAGAATGTGAAAACAGAATTTAAAAATATGCATTAGTTAATAAGTTATTTGTAAAGAAATATTTCCCATAGAATAACATTAGCTTCGGCTTCCGGCGGCGGTGAGTGAACAGGGCGCTTAAGGAAATCCCCATCAGGCCACGCGCGCTGCTTGAAAATCCATTAAAATTCCTTAATGATATAATCCTATAATGAATAAAAATTAAGTAAATTTTAAATAAATTTTCAGTAATTACTTTTAAAAACAATGTAATTTTTTAAATTTTATATCATGTTTTACACTGTTAGCCACCAGTGTTTGATGCGGCTTTATATCATATTTGACACTGTCAGCCACCGGTAGCTGACGCGGCCTAAACGGAAAGTTCAGTGTCAGCCACCGATGGCTGACATGGCATTCAACGTGTTAATTAAGCTTTTTTCAATACCTATATGTTTGTTACCTCGTTATTTATAATTTTTAATAATGTTAAATAAAAACTTTGCTTCCTGTTTTTTTTTTTTTTTTTTTTTTCTTTTTCTCCTTTTTTATCATTATAAGGTTGAAATATATATATATAATAACAAAAAGAAGTATAATGGAAAATAAGCAGATGATTAAATTGCCATAACAACTTACAAAAACCCAATAGGTTACTATTTAACTAAAATAAATGAAATAATATATATATACACTTTTTTATGTCAAAATGCAACTACATATAAATTTGTATAAAATTCTGTGCATGGAATTTTTAACTAGAGCTGCCACAAAATTTTACTTCTCACACACACGCACATTTTCTAAAAATGGTAAAATCGTGTTTTTTAGACCTTTCAAAAAGTGCAAATTCATAGAAAATTGGAAGTCGAAATGTTTTACGAATTCAATACTTTCTTAGCCTATGTAAAATGATACAATTTATTCTAAATTAATTTTTCAAGTTTTTATGAAACAATTGGCGCAGATATTTCCGATAGTAAATCCTTTATTTCTTTCGTTTTCGAAATAATTTATTTTAGAAAGATTTCACTTCTTTCATTTTATTTATTTAAAAAATATATATAAATGAATAAATAAAAAAATAGAGTAATAATTAATAGATAATCTAATATTTTGGAAGTTATTTTTAATTTCCAATTTTTAAGTGTGTTAAAATCTCCGGACATTTTCGCATAAATGTTATTTGTTATGTCTCGCAATTCATCAAATTCTCAGAAAATACGTATATGTGAAATGCATATAAACTTATATATGCCATCTCATTTAAATTGGACATAAAGTAGAATCCGTTATTTTTGTTCCTTGATGAGATGGACGATATAGCTTTCAAACCATGCACTCTCATAGTTTTATTTTATTTTTAGTTAAAATAAGTATTGTGCTGGAAAAATATGGATCTTCTTCAAACTCTCAAATATTAAATTACAGAATTTGGTTAAGAGACAAATACTGGAATTTTATTTTATTTTTAAAAGGAAAAAAATTCGGACATTTTATCCTTGACCTTGGATATTTGCAGACTGGTTTGTGTGTTTACAGTTAAACGTGGTCTTATGATCGTTTATATATTCGGTTTTAGATCACACAGGTGGAAGCCACTTATTTCAAGAAGTTCATTTTAGAAGCTCGACATCTTATGACCGAAATGTATGCTCCATTGTTAAAGGTGAAGTAATTGGATAGCATTGAACGGAAGATACTGTCTCACAATATTTGAATATTCTTTGACCTGCGATACAGGTGGGATTTTATTATTGCTCTTGATTGCATATTTATTTAATTTCTAGAAAATTCTGGAAACAGGTTCTTTTTATCTGCTAAGTTTCCAAGTCTCCTCTTATTTCTCCTTTTCTTCTTACGTGTTTTATTTATTTATTTATTTATTTTCATCAGCCTCTACACATTTAAATTAATAATAATAATTTAAAAAAAAAATAAAATACGTATTAATTACTGAATGAATAAACAAATATGTTTATATTTTTATTAAATCTTTTCATGTTGGGATTTTATTTATTTTTTAAATCAGCCTCTGCACACTTAAATTATTATTAATAGTAATAATAATAATAAAGACGTATTAGTTACTGAAAGAATAAACAATTGTGTTTATATTTTTATTAAATCTTTTCATGTTGGAATTTTATTTATTTTTTAATCAGCCTCTGCACACTTAAATTAATAATAATAATAACACACACACACACACACCAATAAATAAATAAATAAAAATAAAAAATAAATAAATAAATATGACGTATTAATTACTGAAAGAATAAACAAATGTGTTTATATTTTTATTAAATCTTTTCATGTTGGAATTTTATTCATTTACTTACTTATTTTTTTAATCAGCCTCTAAATATTTAAATTAATAATAAAATAATATAAAATTATACAGACACGACATTATTTCATTATTTAAAACATGAAAATCTGACATTGACAGATTTTAATTTAGTGCCAGAGGCCTACTGCTAAACTTGTTAATATCGACAAATTCTTCTTTAGTTAATTCGTGACGATCTAAATTCCATGATAAAGTTTTCATTAAATCAAACCAATGTGTTTCAGCTGCAGATATTGTAACAAATAACGTTGGAAGTCCAAACTGTCTTATAGCCGCAAAACAACGTTTTTTCTCTTTTTCCCAATGAGGGGGAGGTGTGCCTTGGGGGGGGGGGGGACTCGTGTCAAAGTTGTACCTTGGGGGGGACTCATGTCAAAGTTGGGCCTTGGGAGGACTCATGTCAAAATGTTGGGCCTGGGGGGGGACTCATGTCAAAGTTGGGCCTTGGGGGGACTCATGTCAAAGTTGTACCTTGGGGGGGGACTCATGTCAAAGTTGGGCCTTGGGGGGACTTCATTCAATAAATCCCCATTCAATAAACCGACTGAAATAGGCCCTTAGCACTATTAAGAGTGTATTATAAAAATTCGACAACGCTGTACCGACTGAAATAGGGGTACCTTGGGGGGGACTCATGTCAAAGTTGTGCCTTGTGGGGACTTCATTCAATAAATCCCCATTCAATAAACCGACTGAAATAGGCCCTTAGCACTATTAAGAGTGTATTATAAAAATTCGACAACGCTGTACCGACTGAAATAGGGGTACCTTAGGGGGGGGGGGACTCATGTCAAAGTTGTGCCTTGGGGGGACTTCACTCAATAAATCCCCATTCAATAAACCGACTGAAATAGGCCCTTAGCACTATTAAGAGTGTATTATAAAAATTCGACAACGCTGTACCGACTGAAATAGGGGTACCTTGGGGGGGACTCATGTCAAAGTTGGGCCTTGGGGGGACTCATGTCAAAGTTGGGCCTGGGGGGGGACTCATGTCAAAGTTGGGCCTTGGGGGGACTCATGTCAAAGTTGTACCTTGGGGGGGACTCATGTCAAAGTTGTGCCTTGGGGGGACTTCATTCAATAAATCCCCATTCAATAAACCGACTGAAATAGGCCCTTAGCACTATTAAGAGTGTATTATAAAAATTCGACAACGCTGTACCGACTGAAATAGGGGTACCTTGGGGGGGACTCATGTCAAAGTTGGGCCTGGGGGGGGGACTCATGTCAAAGTTGTGCCTTGGGGACACTTCATTCAATAAATCCCCATTCAATAAACCGACTGAAATAGGCCTCTAGCACTAATTAAGAGTGACCTATAAAAATTCGACAACTGTACCGACTGAAATAGGCCTCTAGCACTAAAAAAAAATGACGTATTAATTACTGAAAGAATAAACAAATGTGTTTATATTTTTATTAAATCTTTTCATGTTGGAATTTCGGCGAAATACATTTTGTAAATTTTGGGTTATCAACCCTTATATTTTCAAGGGTTGATAGAGGTTTTAATTTTTTTTTCTAAGCCCATTTTTTAGAAAAAAGTTTTGTGAAGTTTTGTGTGTCTGTGTGTATGTCTGTGCACCTGTGTGTCTGTCTGTTATCAGCATATCTCAAAAACAAATTATGGCAGAAAGTTCAAACTTGGTATCCTAAATCATATAAGGATGCTACAGTAAGCTTTTCGTTAAGATCAAGCAAATGGCTCGTGTTCAGGGACAATCGAGAATTCTAATACATTACGTCTATGGGGTAAATTGCAGTTAAGTAGAGTTTAACGTCTATAGACTGCACTAAACCAAATGAAACGAATATATATTTTTTGTAATAGAGATAGTCAACAGGGAAAAAAATTGTGTATGTAGGAGCCACGCCTCCCCCCTGGGGGGGAAGTCCCCCCTCGAGGGGAGTAAATTTTCATGATGGGTATCTTTCAAAAGAGCTCGAAACGAATGGTTGAACCATCGATCTGCGACAATTTAAAACAAGGTTATCGATTTTTTTTACTTTTAACGAAAAAAAAAAAAAAAAAAAAAAATTTTTTTTTTTTTTTAAATATTGAGAATAAAATGGGCTTTTTTTTTTTTTTTTTTTTTTTTTTTTTTTTGGATATTTAGTGTTTTAGTACTTCTCTAATATGGAAATCGTCTGCATTATCATAAAATGTATTTTTTTAATTTTAAATAATAATTTTAATAAATTATTTTTTAAAAACAGATTTATTTTTTAATAGCTGAATTAAATTCTATATAAATGTAGGTGCATTAACGCCCCCCCCCCCCTCACACAGAACTAATTATCATATAAAACTCTTCCGAAGCCTAATTTGAATTATTCAACACAGGTTTACATAACAGTACTCGTTATCTTACCTATTAATCTGCAACCTGTATTTATAGTATTAAATTTCAGGGTAAGAGAAAGTCGTGTGAGTGACACACCAGATTATTGAAATTTATTAGTTGAATTGTTCAGTTTTATGTCATTTTCATTTCGATCAACAATTTTAAATAAGTCATAAGCAGTTAACTCTGAACATAGTTATCTTAACAAGATTATACACATACAGTACTACTTACTCTATTTTATCTACTAGATTTATTTGATCAGAGAGATTAAATTTTTATGCTTTTAATTTAATAATAATTCTCATTTTTGTGCATTAGAATTAAAATATTTACAAAAGTAATATAAATATTTAACGTTTAAAACGTAATGAATCATTTTCAAGGTTACAATTGCTCGTTTAAACCGTATAAAATTTTATACATTTAAATACTAGCAATTAAATATTAGTATTAAAAATTTCAAACTAAATTTAAGAAAATGGGGGGGTGGGGATCTTTTAGCAATATCAAAATGTCTAGAACTTTTTTTTTTAAACATTTCTGTACTTTTATGGAATGTTACAATTGTACAAAAACAAACGAGCTGCACATATTTATTTAATTCAAATTTTATTTTATTTATATATAAAATTTCTCAGTTATTATAATTTTGAATAAATAAATAAAAACTCATTAGTTAAAATATTATACGCGCAAACATTTAAATATTAAAAACAGCAAATTTTTTGTGAAATAATTGCAAGTGCTAAATCCCAATGGAAATTAAATAGTCCCCGCTTTCAAATACTTAAACAAATAACTGTTTTTAAACTTTACAGCTGTTTAATTTTTATTTTTTTCAAACACTGTTTCCTTGCAAACAAATTTTAACAATGATCCGTTGAGTTTTTCCAAACAAACCACTGGCATCAAACCAAGTCTATCATTGCGTCAATTGTGGCGTGACAATGTTTTACCGACTAAAACAAATCTTATGCAAAAGGCTCTTTTATTGGTATCTTCAATTTATATATATACATAGCTGCCAATATTTTAATTTATTCCGGAGTAATTTTAGCCCCGCCTCTAATTCATACCACTTATTTTTTTAAAGTAATTTTTTCTTATTTTATCGAAGTTATGTACTGAAGAAAATTTTTCTATAAATAAATGGTGCGAAGTAAAGGCGGGGCTAAAAGTACTCCGGAATAAATTAAAATATTGGCAGCTATGTATGTATATATATATATATATATATATAAATTTTTAAATGATTCAGAATCATTCCCTTATGGTTATTATAGTAGGACAGGACTATTGATTTCAATCAGATATTTTGCCATTTCGCGTCAACATCATTTGCTGCATTTCACCTTGAATATATCAATGTTTTTCCGTTTGGCAACAAGTTTAAAAAAAAAAAAAAAAAAAAAAAGATAAAACCTGTAAAAGGAATTTTAAGAAATGAATTATCATAACCGTTAATTAGAGACACAAATTCATATTTCAAGGTAAAAAATAAGTTTATTTATTTTATATATTTTGCGCTTTTCGTATAGTTAGACCGATTAAAAAATATTTTTGCTTTTTTTTTTCCTCTCTCGTATGAAATTTAAAAAATAAAATATTTAAAATGAAATTGAAAAAAACTGCGTGAAAGAAATTGTAAGAAATGAGTATAGTAACCATTACTAAGGAACGCAATGTAGTTACCGCATGCCTTTACATGGAAGAATAGACTAAAAAAAGTCTTGTCGTGCTAAATGAAATTATCTTTTGCACAGAATTTTATATCTATTACTAATTAAACAAAAATAGACTTCAATTTTTTTCTTTTCTTTTTCTTTCTTTTTTTTTTAATTCATGATTTGACTGGAGTTTCTGAAATAGAATGTTGAGGTTTTAATTTTACTCCTGTTTTCAACTTATTTCTCTGTCGATTGAAATAGCAACTCTCTTATTTTAATTTTTTGGGACCAAATGAGTTATCCGTGTCGCTCACACTACTTTCTTTTATCATGCTTTTCTATAAAAATATATTATTACAGTTTAAGGTGTATGAGAAAAAGTACAGTAAGGTGAAAGTATAGTAAGGTGAAGTGAGGTAACTATGTTCTGGCACACTTCGACCTCTTTTTAGGCACGAAAGTGCAATTAATTATCTTTCGAAATATGAGGCTTTTAGTAATTTCACATTTTGCCACTTTAAGGAGGGGGGGAAATGAAGATTTTGTATTTAATGGGTCCACTTGGCTCATGGTGGGGGGCAAATATAATCTCGGACTATTATACCCATATACATTACATTAATGGGGTTACATAGGTTTCGAAGGCTTTAAAAAAAAACTGAAATTTGAATTTTTGGCAGAATTGTGTGCAAAAACAGTACAATATTCGGTGCATTTTACCCCACGTATAGCCTCGTAAAATTAGTTATAATCGAAAAAAAAAAAAAAAGAAAGAAAGAAGAAGAATCCTTCGCACTAGTCGATTTTATTTTTAAGAAGTGCATTAGTTTTTGAGAAATCGTGTCCACCACTTTTCTGAAGGGACCACCGACTGAATTATCCAAAAATTTTAATGAAAATTTAATAAAATATCGTTTAAATGTTCTTTTATTACAACCTTACACACTCCACCTTGGTATGAGATTGAATTTATACCAACTGTGTCAAAAATATCAGAGCCGGGAATCCAACCAGGGCACTATGCTTACGCGCGGAGGCTCTACCATTGAGCCACTCACGGGAACTACACTCCGCACGATAAAAATAAGCGGAGTGCTCGAAGTTCCATTCCCGGCTCTGGCAGTTTTCTTCTAGTTGGTATAAAAATCCAACCTTACATACAAATCCAACCCTAAATAATTTAAAATTGTTTTAGAAATGTACTTACATTTGTCATATATTACTAGGCGAGAAGGATATCCCTTAAACCCCCCCCCCCAACACACACTCAGTTTCAGTATTGTAGCTATGTTCACAACACGGTAAAAGTTATTAAATTAAAATAATTATTTTGAATTACCAGAAAAATTTCGCCTTAACCACTCTTTGAAATTAGTTCGGCTAATTTTGGGTAATCTGAGCATAGACTATGTATTACATAATGTAGAGAAATGTTAATAGGTAGAGATTTCAATAATTGTACCTTCCGGTCGAAATTTGTATTATGAATAATTCTAATTACTTTTCAGTTACACAGTAAAAGTGCTATATCGGGATAGTGGTTATTCACTTGGCTTTGGGTTTTATGTTTCTTTTAGAGTTTTTTTTTTTTTTTTTTTTTTTTCCCTTACGTTTTTATTTCGTAGTATAGAATTTCCTGAAAAAATAACCTGTTGAAAGTGAATTTCTTAAGAAAAGCTTTAAATGCCGAAAATTTTTTAAGCTTGATGATTAAATATGTCAGTCATCAGTTTTAATTTGATTGTAATTTTTAAATGAATGCTTTATATTTTTTCTTCCTCACAAAAAATAAAAATAAAAGACTGGTTGATTCCGCCCGTTGCGATAAACTGTGGTCATATTTCATAACTCTCTTATTTGTTTTTGTCATATAATAGCAAAGCAGCGCTTGCAAAAGTCACCTTCCTTTATTCTTTGACTTCATTATTTCATTCTAAAACTCTTCATAAAAATTCATTCAAATGTACTGCTGTGTGTGCTGTCATCAGAGACGATAGTATTCTAAATACCGCATCCATAAATAGATCGACTGCGAGTATATACGCCAAAGTGGGTTTACAAATGCGCTTTTTTTAAACCCCAAAATATAGGTTATTCCCTATCCCTGCGTCACACCGCCGACTGGTCTGAAAAGTCGACTTGGAAAATATCCAGTCCCCCCGGTTGCTTCCTTCGTCACATTCACGAGAACTACCGAATTCGTCCTCACCCGGCAGATTCGCATTCGAATCTCAGTTGCTAGATTCACGAATTTAGATATTTCATGCTTACAAGTTTGATAAACCACCTAGTGCTTTAGGTCTGCCTTCTGGAATTATCATTGGATTATAAACTGCAGTGTGTTTGAAAATACGGAATTCATTCAATTGGAATATGTGCATTCTTCAAACAAGGTAAATTATATAACGCCTACGTGTGTGATGTTTTAATTGAATGTGATTAATTATTTTATCATGTATTTTTGTTCGTTGGTAACATGGACATTTCTGGCAAGTGGACAAGATTAATATTTATATGCATATATATATATATATATATATATATAAAATAAGAATTTTAGAACGTAGTTGGATAGAATTGGCTCTTGTGGTTATGGAATATAATCTTGTTTAAATCATAATGTAGTTTTTTACCAATCTTATATTTTATATTTTCCGTTGAAGACTTTTTTTTTTTTTTTTTTTCCTATTGACTTCTGCTTTGAGGGGCATTAGTATTGTTCCATTACCATTATATTAAGTGAAAATTACAAAATCTTATTCTAGTTATGTCAGCGAAATCCAATAAGAAAAAAAAACGCACTTTGATACTTTTATATTTTCTTTCAAAAACCACCAATTTTATCATTTAAATGTATGGATGAAACGGATAGTGATTTTTGCCAGATATCAGATATCTGTAGGCTCTAAATATTCGAGATCCGGCAAAAATCGCTATCTATTTCATCCCTATCTTTAAATGATTAAATTGGGCATTTTTGAGAATATATCCAAGTATGGCTTATTTATTTATTTATTTTTATATTGTTAGTGTAGATTCATCTTTCTTTTAAAGGTATTTTAAAATGCTTCACTAAATGTTAGATTATCTGTGTGCTTTTTATCCATTAGACATTGACACACCCAATAGTTACTAAAAAAAATCCTTCTTGAAGTACGTATTTTCAGTTATGGGGTATGAAATTACAAAAATTTAATATGAGACGAAAATTTAATATGTATTAAGACAAGTCGAAGAAATGCAATAATGGGGAAAAATGCGTTTTTATATTTTTATTTTATAAAGCTAATATAAATTTTAAACAAAGTGTTAAGGAAAATATCTGTGCAATTTCATGTTAACTACATGTTTCTTTTAAATTGCAAACATTTGTATTCGTTCATAACATTTAAAATAAATATCAAATATACATTTAACTTTCCATTCTATTCCAAATACAGTGCATTCACCCAATTATTACTCAATTTACTGTTTCCGTATTTTACTCGACAAATGAAATTGCCTTTTCTATTATTACACTTTTTTTAAAAAATACCTGTCAAATATTTTAACATATTTATTGAAATATTTTTTTCTTTTTTAATTTGGTGGTTATTTATGATTTGACAATAAATATTATATCGTAAAATTTATGAAGAATGAATGATTCATTTCATATTAAACGTTTAGAACATTCGTATAATTCCTAGTTTTGGTCCTAAAACGTAATGGCAAAATTTATGACAAATCTTTTTTTTTTTTTTTTCCAAATGTACGAAATTTTGTGTTATACATCAAAAATATTTTCTAAAAATAAAATAAATAAAATGCTTATTTAAAAGCATGGTAAATTTCATATCGAACATATCCGTATCCATAAATTAACTCTTTTTAACATTCTCCAACAAAGTTGAAAAATATTTGACTTCGATTTGCCTGACTGTCTGCCCTTTAACTCTTTTAAATATTCACAGAATGCATTGAAACTGATGTATGTTGTTCAAGTTCACAATGGGATGTTCCCTATGGAATAAATACCACCACTGATTTGTGTACAGGAACACTCCATAGAATTCCAAAGGATTGCGTTCTATGAGAGAGATTTCTATAAGCCACAAATCAATAATTATATTTTGAACAAAGCATAATGAAATTGATATTTTTTATTCAATTCACAAGAAAAAGTTGTTATAGAATACAGTATGATTAACATTAGGATTACAGAGCTGTACAAAAATATTCACATACATTAATGTCTATAATTGGAAGTTACTGTAATTACATTTTCAATTTTAATTAGCGTTTTTAACGTTTTCTATTCTAACAATGTTTAAGAGTGATTATGAGTTCACTTAGTTTGTCTTTCTGTTTCTCCGTTGTATTAGTACATAGGCAAAGTACATTGAAAATAAAAGAAGGCAAAATGTGCGTGCAGTTATTTGAAAACAGTATTAAAACATAAATTGCAAATTGTGAAATAATCTTGCTAGTAAACTATTTTTACGATTTCTGAATAAAGCAACATTTTTAAAGTCATATGACTATGTACCAGGGTTTCGGACCCGCCCACATACCCAAAAGAACCTGAGTAGGTTTTTTGAATTTACCCACTTAATAAAATTCTTTCTCAAGTGAGTTTTATTGGGGTTTTTAAATCTAATAAATTTTTTCACCTTTTTTAAAAATAATGTATTACTTTTTTTTACTTGATATTATTGTATATATAATATAAATTATATATATAATTATTATGTATATACCTACATATATTAATGATGATAATGTATGCCAGTTTGAAATTATGTAATTATTTTTCAACTTTGTTAGAAAAATTTCTTTTATTTCAATCATCTATCTGCAATATCTCTTTTGAAGTGAATAGCTTTGAAAAAAGAAAGAGGAAAATAAATGAACAAAATTACATGCAATTTTTGTAAGTCATGATATTAAAAAAATAAATAATCGTTAATAATAATAATAATACTTTGCCTAAAATTCTAAAGACTTAACAAAAAATATTAAGTATAACTAACAAATATAATAAATTGACCCCTTGTAAGGTTCGACACAGGCAAAAAATGGGGTTCTTTTGTTGCCCCTCACAAACTTCAAATTCATTAACACAGCCTTTTTGAAAAAGTTATAGTTATATAAAAAATTTCTGTGTTTCCAGAATTATTTTTAACGCCGGTGGTTTAATGAAACACTATTAGCTTGATAATAAACATTTATATAAAACGGATGATAAAATGGAAGGTGTTACATGATATTTATTTATTTAATTTTTTTTTTTCTTTTTTCACAAAAATAAATAAAACTTTCACAAAAATGAGCCCTAAAAATTAAAACCGGAATCGATTCCTGACACGTAAGTGTAAAATGCAGGCAGTGATAACTTTGTTTTGTATTCCTTTATTAAATAACTTTTCAAATATAAATAAAATATGTCAGTATCAATATTAACGAAAATTGAAGAATTTTTTGCATAATTTTTCTTAATTTTAACCATATAAATATGAATAACTAGCAGGCTTTGCCCGCTTCGCTGGTCATTATATTGAAATGAATCCCCAAAACAGCATATCATTAATAATAATAAAATATCTAAAAAAAAAAAAAAAAAAATCATTGAAATCCGTCAAAATCTAATTTTAAGTTGCCCAATGCCTTCGGCAGTCCCTTACCTGCTTCTTACTCCCCCTCCCTCGCGGTTACAGTTGAAAGTTTTACAAACTCTCATCAAAGTGCATATTTCGCACACTTAATTAACACCCACACACCAAAATTCGCCATTCTTAGGTAATTTGGACGGATTTAAGCTTCAAAATGTGGTTTTTGCCCCGCCCGCCCCAAGAGGAAAGGGGGGGGGGGGTAAATTTCCAAAATTACTTCATATTGCATGTTGCATACACATACCTAACCGACACATCAAAAAATTGAGATCATGAAATTATTTAAAGCTGAGTTATGCTTTAAAACTTTTTTTTTTTAAATCTCTCCCCCCGTTCTTAAAGGAGGGAATTTCGCAAAATCTCTTCATACTATGAGTTAGATACATATAATCGTCCCTTACATAAAAAATGTCCAACCTTATATAATTTAGTGCAGCGTTACGCATGAATTACATGTTTTTGCCCCCCATTCTCCATAGGGCGGTAGGGTGGAATTTCATAAAATCCCTTTGTAGTGTGTGTTCAGTTCGATTTCCCCGTGTGTTGAGTACCCTTCTTCCAAAACCTTTTCCCTTCCCCCCCCTCCCCCTTAAAAATCCAAAATCGCAGAAAGTAATTTTTTTGTACTCAAGTCTGGTCTTTCCATCTGCAATTTCTTCACCGTTAAGTAATTTGGAGCCGAGATAAGCCTTCTGCCCCCCAAGGGAGACAGGGGGGGGGGGGGTATTTTGCAAAATTCCGTCTTAGTTGGGGGTCAGGCTCCGAAAACCAACCTGGTCACTAAAATTTGTGACCCTCTTTCCCACAGAATCGTCATGGCAGTGTTGAGTCAGTGAATCATAGAGTTTACTCTTTTATATGTACAGATTTGTTTATATTTTTTATGGACTACTTGGCTTAAGGTTGCTGTCACAAAAATAGAATCCTTGGCGAAAAATGTCCTATCTACTTCAGTATTAAAATTAAAAATATACCCAGGATTATCAACTAATAAAGCTCTTTAATAGAGATCTGAATTAGCTTTCATTTTCTTATTATTTAATTTTGATAATGACGTTATGTTGTCATGTGCCTAAGCAAATTTAATATTTATTATTATTTTTTATTATTATTCGCGTGAAATATTCTTTGGCAACAATTAAAAATTAAAATAAATTATTTTAAAATTTTATTATAGAAGAAATATTTATATTATATACAGGGATGGAACACGGGCGCAGAATTCATACCGGAATCTGTTTAAGGAATTTCTCTACTTATGATATCGTTGATTTAAGAAGTAGAAAGTTTTCGTACATTGATAGTTGTATGAATTCTGCGCCCGTGTTCCATCCTTGTATATAGAAGATTAATTAAAAGTTTACATTTTTTCCGGTATAAATAGAAGCCTATGTCTTATTCCAGACTATTATCTATCTCTGTACAAAATTTCATCCAGATCCGTTTAGCCGTTGTGGCGTGATTGAGTAACAAACATCCATCCAAACTTTCGCATTTATAATATTAGTATAGATTAGTTATCATGTGCATGTGTTAGATTGAGTTATTTTGCTGTCAAATTGACAAAATTTTAATTTTAAATTTCAAAACTCTGTCGTTCTTGGCGCTTATTGTATTTAGTGATCAAAAACGTAATACGAAAATATGCATGCCAGATGTATATTTTCGTAATATGCATTGTACGAAATATTGTTTCATATTATTCATTACTCTCTTAATATAAGTTGTTAAAATAACCATGATTTTTGAAAGGAATTAAATTATGTTCGCCAAATAATTCGTCAATATTTTTTTTTTTTTTTCTGCTAAGGATGACCGATATCAATTATTTAGACATTTGAAAACAAATTTTACTTCAAACTATGATAGAATATTTATCATTTTCCTTTTAATTAGTATATTAGTTGGATATTTATTGTGTAAATATCATCTTTTGAAATGAAATGTTTGTGTTTTCAATCGAATATGGAAATTTGCCATTTTTTTTTTTATTCCTAGAGTTTTGAAATTAAAAATTCAAATTTTGTCAATTTTACAACAAAAATAACTTAATCTAACGCATGGACATAATAATTAATACATACCTATACCTAAATATGGGGATTAAAATCGGGAAATAATTTTCCTCGATTTTTAATAATTTTTTACAAAAAAATCCAATGGACGTTTAACATAGGAAATATTTTTCTTGCATCCATGAACGGCCAGTGACGTCATCACTTCGCTTGCGTATTAGCACTTTATCAATGTGTAAAAGAAATTTTTAATTAAAAATGACGTCAGTTTTTGTGAGATGCATAATTTTTTTTTATAATTTTTTATCGTTCACGTTTAGATAAATGTATTTATTTTCCTGTTGAAAAAAATAAATAAATTCGTTTTTTTTTTTTTTTTTTTTTTTTTTTTTGGCAACAATTAAATTATGGATAAATTTAAATGGCTAATTTTTTGCTATTATTAGCTTACAAAATTGCTATTTTATGCATAAAAATCGCAAAAACAATTTTTTTTCGGAATAAAAGGTAGCCAACTTTTTAAGTTAGGGTATAAGCTATCTCCATAACAAATTTTATCGAAATCCATCGAGCAGTTTTAGCGTGAAACTCAGTCAAATAAACGGACATTCACATTTATAATATATATAAGATTATTTGTTATATGAAAATCGTACATGGAAGGGTTAAATTTTTTCTCTTGTTACTAGGTTTAATTTTACACGAAATAACTTAATAATAAAATGTTAATTAAATTCAAAATTGTGATAAAATACTGAATAGAATGACATAAATATTTCAAAGTTTAAACCAAACCAAAAATGAAGAGTATGAAGGTCATTTATTCTTTATTTAATTAATAATTAATGACTGTTATTTTGTAATAGGTTTTATTTTAATCTAAAACTGCTCTCTTTTGAAATAAACTTAAAATTAAAACCCAATAGTGTTATTCTAGGTTTAATATAAAAAAAACTAATTAAACCCAAAAATCCCATCAAAACCAAATTAATCCTAAAGAATCCCACCCAGGTTGGACATTAAAACTCTGCTGTGTACCAAGTATTTTTATTTATTTATTTATTTATTTATTTTTTTAGGTTAAGAAAAGAAATATTTTATTAAGAAAAGGAAAAAAAGTCAATAAAATGAATTAACAAGTATAGAAATTTACAAGTTCTTATACAACGTTTCCTTACTACGGCTAGCCCGAGGACTAATTTCATAACTGTTAGTCCCAGAAATAGACTTTTGATTGGAAATATTAGGTGTACAGTAAAATTTTGTCGGTTTTAATTAAATAAATTACACTTGCAGTTTTCGTTCTACACTGTCTACCAATAACTATTTGGACACTTTTGAATTTAGATGTGTCAAATATCTAGAAAAGTTCTTTAGGAATCATCTCGGAGCTTTGGTAGTGTAAAGAAACATGTTATACCGCATATATTTCAGCTAAAGTTGTGTCCTGAAGACGAGAAAAAGAGGACGTGAAAAATTAAACAAAAAACAAAATGTTTTGGATCATCCTATAAAAAGTAATGCTTTAAATGCGTTTTGACTGTAGCATGTGATTATGAGGCTATTTCTCATTTATATGTATACATTTTTATGAGGCTACCACATATATTCATGGAGATATAACTTTATATATATGTATATATATATATTGGGGGGGAAAAAAACTTTTTTTAATTATAGCACGTAGGGTGTTAGACCCCGTGCTACGCCATTTTTAGGGAACTTGCCATACTACATTATACACAGCATACTGCAATCAGAAGACAAAAATGTTCAATATCTTACGAAATATGAGCATTTTTACTAAATTTTTAACTACGCATGCGCTGGCTTAAAAAAAAAAAAAAAAAAAAAAATTAATTTACATAATTTAATAGCCAAAAGTATTGAGTAACTTATATGAAAACTCCAAACAAATATCAGGTAAATTAAAAAAAAGTTATGAAAGATAGAATGAACAGAATTTCGGTTCTCTCAAAATAAAAGCTAAACTATAAGGGGTTTTACTCACATTTTTATTTACATTCAATCAATGCTCAATGGTAATATAGTGTTTGCTGATTGTAAATAAATATTGATAAAACTTTCCAGCAAAGTTGAAAAATGTTAATAACTTCGGCTTGTCTGTCTCTCAGTCTGTCTGTCCCCGTTCTAACTCCCGTAAATATTAATGAAATTTCATGAAACTGATATATGTTACTCAAATTCACTATCCGATGTTTCCTAATGAAAATGGAGTAAATACTACTACTGGTTTATGCACAGGGACACCCGAAAAATTTCCAAAGCATTGCGTTCTATGAAAGGTATTTCTATAAACCATATTTTAATAGCTTTATTTTACACAAATCTTAATGAAATTGAAACCAGTTATTAAAGTTCACTATCGGATATTTCCTATTGAAAATGTAGTAAATACTACCAATGGTTTGTGTACAGGGACGCCTGAAATTGTATTACAAAGCATTGCCTTCTATGAAAGGTATTTCTATAAACCATATTTTAATATTTTTACTTAGCACAAATCTTAATTTGAAATACATTATTCATATGCTCAAAAGAAGGCTTTCTATGGAATGTAGTATGATTATCATTAAGATTTACAGGGCCGCACAAAAATATTCAGTTACTTTAAGGGCTATTATGGGAAATTTGCTGGAATTGCATTTTCGTTTACATTGTTTCCTTTCTAAAACTTTTTAAGGATGAATATTATTTGAATTAGTGTATCTGTCCGTCTCTCTGTCTTCTCCAGCGTCCGTAAACATTTTCAGAATTTCTTAAAAGTGATATATGTCATTCAAGTTCACTATGGAATTTTACTTATTTAAAATGGCATTAATAGGCTCTGTATAACTGGTTTGTGTACAGAACCCTCTCTCCTCCCAGAACAAAAAAAAAAAAAAAAAAAAGACCAATACATGCGTTTTAGGAGAGTTCAACTTTTAACTGCAGAAATCATAATTGAAATATTCATTTACTGTTAATATACTAAAATAATGTTTTGTATAGAATATTATATGGTTAGCTTTCAGATTTACAGGGCTACACTGAAGTATTCAGATACATTAAGGGCTACAATTGAAAAATTGCTGGAATTGCATTTCCGTTAAGCATTTTTAACGCTTTCCTACATTATTTATGAGTGATTCCAAATTCAATTATTCTATCTGCCTTTTGTCCATCTGTCTGTCCGTTGTGTGACAACGTAGGCAAAGAACGATAAATGTTAAACGTTACAGCGAATACGTAGGGTTGGAAAGTGTTAATAATCTATGCATACCGCATGATTTTTCGTCTTTTTTTATTTATTTCGTTTAAACATTCGGAAAATTCACAACCGTAAATTAGTTCTCGTTTTCCGAAAATTCATTGTTTACATTTTTTAAATTTTATTTTAAAGCTTAATAATGAGAAAAATGCACTTAGTCATTTTTTTCACATTTTTAAGCTCAAAGTAAAAAAATTTTTAAATATCAACTTTTAGAAAACGAGTACTAATTTAATGATTATGAAAACAGAATATAAAAAGAAGAAAAAAAAAGCTACTTTAGGTAAAGAGTAATTCTATAAACAAAAACTCCCTTTGTTTGTTACGTGGGATTTAGTGACCGGAGACGGAGAAAATGTAACTATTTCTCCGTCTCTGGTCACCAAATCCTATGTAAGCCTATGGTTAAATTTGTTTATAGAATTACTCATTACTTATTGGTATTTTTAAATTTCGTTTTCACATTCAGAAAATTTACAACCTTTTAATTAGTACCCATTGTAAAAAAAAAAACTGATTTTTTTTTTGTCATTTTATTTTACAGATAAAAAATGAGAAAAATGCACTTAGTTAATTTTTCACATTTTTAAACTCAAAATTCAAATTTTTAATTTTTAGAAATAAATTTTTGGAAAACGAATACTAATTTAACGATTGTTGTATTTTCAGGCTGTGAAAACGGAATTTAAAAAGAGCAGTTAAGTAATGTGTAATTCCAGAAACAATTTTACTTATAGAATAACGTGGGCTTTGGCTGACCTTGATGATCTGTAGAAGATTCAGGTCAAGTCAAATTTGTTCAAATACCATATAAATATCGTTTAATGAAAATTTCCGGTGTTAGTGATTAATTCAAATGGATGTAATTTTCTAGTACATCTAATGCCTTTCTGACTTAAAAAAAAAAAAAAAAAAAAAAAAAAAATTACCTTGGAAAAGTTTAGGCTTGCTTTGCCGCTCTATGGTGTGTTTTCGCACCCTCTTGTTAGATCGAGTCGAGATCTAAGGTTTAGAGCGGGATTCCAAGCCACTAAATTCATGTCTTAACCGGGATTCGCACCTAGCAACTGAAAGCCGGAGCAATAGCCATTCGGCCACCAGAAAAAAAAAAAAAAAGTATGATACATACATTTTTTGTACAAATTAAATGTAAATTTTATTCGGTCACGCCGCTTCATTAGTTATATTAAAAAAATAAAAATAAAATAAAATATTAATATACGGATTTTTAAAAAGTCCAAAATTTTCAGATACGTATGTAATTTTTTTCTTCTTTTAAGGTTGGGGGGGGGGGGGGGGGCTAAGAAATGAGTATTTCACAAAATGATTGGAGAACCAAATATTTTGGAGGAATTTTATATACAAGGTTCTCTCGAAACTACAAGAATCTCTCGTATTTTATTCTTTTTATTTTATTTTATTTTATGTATGAATTTGCGTATTTTGTGAAATTTAACAACAATCTAAAAATGGATCATTCACACACAAAATTCAATAAACTGTAAATCGATCCTTAAATAATAATAATAATAATAATTTTGAAAGGTTTTCACAAAATTAAGTAAAAAGTTGAAGAAATTGCACATTTTGATAAAATATGATATATTCCAACATTTACATATCTAAAACAGAATTTGGTCGATTTGTTGCTTAATAATATATATTTCAGGAAAACAACTTCGAAAAAATAATTTTCACAATTAGCGCTGATATAATTTATTTTCGGTGAAATATTATTCTCATTTTCAGTATACCACAATTAGCGGTGAGAGGTGAAACAATTTCTTATTCCACTTAATAAATTGAACTCAACTGAACGTAAAAATTGTTAGAATCATATAATAATATTAAAATACTTTTTACTGATATATATTTGTATTCTAGCTTTAAAATTCTGAGCAATATGCATTGCACTAAAAAATCTTAAAGTGTGTTTGTTTAAATATATATATATATATGTGTGTGTGTGTGTGTGTGTGTTTGTGTGTATATATATATATATATATATATATATATATATATATATAAATTTTTTGTTGCATTCTCGACATTATGTAAACAAATGAAATCGATACTTTGAATTATGACTTGTATAAGGCCCACTAAAGTTTGCGAACGCGGAAAAACAATTTAATAGTTTAGTGCTTCTTGATTTGTTATTTTTCAATTGGCAAAAGTTTTTGATGACTAGAAAAATCGAGATACAGTATAAAAACTTAAATTTTATAATTTTTACATTAATACATTTATTTACTTTGAAGTCTTTTTAAGATATATTTCTAAATTACAAATATATTTGTTATTAGATATATTCTCTTGTAAGTAGTATTTAATAAATAAGTATTGGATACTGATATCAGTGCGGTAATCCCGTATAAAATTCCAAACAATTAATTAAACAACAACAAAAAAAAAAAAACCTAATTTGAAATTAAAAGATAACATTACGCTGAAGTGTAAAAAATATATAAATTTCAGCGAATTGTTGTTGTATGTTTAATATTTAACACATAGTTAAATATTAAACATACATCATCATTAGATGATGATAAATGAATGAATAATAGAAAAATTATCAATGACATTGAATATTCTAAGAATTTAATTTTTCAATAATAGTAATAACTAAATGATTTTGCAGTTTTCCCTGAAGAATATATATTATATAAGAGAAGAGATAAAAAGAAGTTAGAATTTAATATTTTAATATTTTAAATTATTATTTTCAGGGTATTCTGTTTATATTCCAATGTAATATTGCAAAATAAATTAAAGGAGATTTCCTATTAGTCTGTAAGACTAAAAGTATAAAAAATAACTAATAGGAATTTATAATCATCATCATTTGAAAAGAAATAAACAAATTAATCATTTAAGTATTTTGATATCTGGAAATATCCTGTAAATAATAATGGACGGGGGATATGAAATTTAAGAGAAGAGATAAAAAGAAGTAACAATTAATATTTTTATATTTTAAATTATTATTTTCAGGGTATTCTGTTTATATTCCAAAGTAATATTGCAAAATAAATTAAAGGAGATTTCATATTAAGCTGTAAGACTAAAAGCATAAAAAATAACGAATGGGAATTTATAATCATCATCATTTGAAAAGAAATAAACAAATTAATTATTTAAGTATTTTGATATCTGGAAATATCCGATAAATAATATTTAATAAGCAATAGAAAAATATCTGGACGCCGGAAAGATTCAATTTAAAAGAATAAAAGATTTATGATTCTAAATTAAGGGTTGATTACTTATGTAAAAAAGAGAGCAATAAATAATTGTATTAATGACTTGGCGAATTGGCAACTTTGGCGGGTTAAGGCTCCAGACTATCTGGGAAAAACGAAAGTACAACCAATAAGACTTGTTGTTATTGAAGGGATAGCCAATTATAGAAAAGGGGATGGAATTAGAACTACGCCAAATTACACCAATAATTACGGGTATAAAACATGAAATTCGAGAAAAAGTTAGGGTATGAAATATAAGACAAGAGATAAAAATAAGTAAGAATTAATATTTTTATATTTTAAATTATTATTTTCAGGGTATTCTGTTTATATTTCAAAGTAATATTGCAAAATAAATTGAAGGAGATTTCATATTAAGCTGTAAGACTAAAAGCATAAAAAATAACGAATGGGAATTTATAATCATCATCATTTGAAAAGAAATAAACAAATTAATTATTTAAGTATTTTGATATCTGGAAATATCCTATAAATAATATTTAATGAGCAACAGAAAAATATCTGGGCGCCGGAAATATTCAATTTAAAAGAATAAAAGATTTATGATTCTAAATTAAGGGTTGATTACTTATGTTAAAAAGAGAGCAATAAGTAATTGTATTAATGACTTGGCGAATTGGCAACTTTGGCGGGTTAAGGGATTTTGTCCCCAGACTGTCTGGGAAAAACGAAAGTACGACCAATAAGACTTGTTGTTATTAAAGGGATAGCCAATTATAGAAAAGGGGATGGAATTAGAACTACGCCAAATTACACCAAAAATTACGGGTATAAAACACGAAACTCGAAAAAATGAGAGAGCGGTTTTTAGAGATATTTGAACTATCAGTTGCTAAGAACTAAGAAGCCGGCTTCGGGGCCCGGACCCGAGGTCCGGAAATGGCCCGGAAAGACTACGATTTTCGATACGAAGAAAGCGATTTTCGATAATAACGTCCAACTAAACCCCAATTTGGATTGTCCTTAATATCCGAACTGTACATTGCCTTCACAGTCCTTATAATCTATGGATATTCAATAAAGAGATGTTCCAGCACAACTGATTGTTTCCTTGGATCCACGACTGTAGACCAGCAGAACATCCCAGTTATTTTATTATTTTACATATATATAACCCAAAATTAAAATTGGGCTTCTGAAGTATTCAGTACATACCTTTACCTCCACTGATACATATGTAGAGTTGTTATATTAATTTACTTTTTTTTTTTTTTTTTTTTTTTTTGTAAATAATGATTTTTCAAGTAAAATTGCTGAGGCAGAAGACATTTTCAGAAAAAATTGCATTATTACAATTTTTTTTTTTTTTTTTTTTTTTTTTTTTTGGTTAAAATTATTGATGACACTTAATCTCTAAAAATACATAAAATATTTATTTATTTTATTTATTGCCGAAATGTCGTTAGAGGCTTCCCTGTTGAGACTCAAAAAGTTTTGGGGTTCTGACGTTTTGAGTGCCGGTCTGTTCCGCAATAAAGGCCGCAAAAATCTCTCGATTGACTTGCGAATCGGCACACATGTTCATGAGCCACACAGTATTAACTGTATATTATTGGGTGTGTACTCAGTTTATAGTTCGTGTACAGGAACACATCAAAGTATTTCTTATCATTACGGATTATGGACAGGGTTTATATATATCGCGATAACGGCCGCAAAAATCACCTTATTGACTTGTAAAGTTCTACTATTCATGAGCAGTACAGAAATAGCTGTATGTTTTGTTGTCTGTATATTGTTTATAGTTTGTATACATGAGCGCACCAAAGTATTTTGTTTTACGGGCTGAAGATAGAATTTCGTTTAAGCGCAATTTAACGTGGTTACACTGCATTCAATATAATTAAATTAACATACGTTTTTAAAATGCTTAAAATATTATTATTATTATTTCTGTAGAAAAAGGTTTGTATAGACTTAATAATTATCTACAGTATCACACAAAAGAATTTCGATAACATTATACAATCATCTAAATGATGTCAAATTCGATACAAATATTTATGGGTTACATGGAATTAGCTGCATTGTTTTTATTTGTATTTATGATAATTGTGGTTCTTGTATAAGGACACACAAAAGAACTTCGACCCATTAAGATTTATATACTGAATTTCTTTTATGTGCATTTTAACATGGTTACACTCCATTCATGCTAAGGAAATTTAGATATGTTATTAGAATGTTCAAATTCAAAAGCAAAGTGTAATTTTTGTAGAAAATGGTAGACACAGAATTAGTAATAGGGGCAACGTTAAATAAATTAGAAATCTAATATTTATTTTCTATTCTGTTACTATTATTTTATTACGATACATAATAAAAATGAGTTATGTAAATGTTTATTGCTATATGTTATTTAAAGATTGATAAATTTGTTAAGTATTTATGTGTTTTATTAAATTTATAATTTTAATGATTACAGAAGAGTAATTGTTTTAATTATGAAAGAAAGAAAATCGGTAGAATTATATAAAGATATTGTTTGTGTATAAAAATATTGAAAGTGTATAAAAATATTGTTTGCTGAAAAAAATAGCATTTTAAGAGAAATAAATAGAAATAATTTATTAGAGTGTAATAAAATAAACTTGTTTAACTAATGAAATGAAATAATTAAGAATAATTTACTCGTACAAATTTAAAAACTAATTATATTATACAGTGTATAAACATATTTATGTTAGAGAAATTTAAAGTAACAGCTAAAATTAATAAGTTATATCTTACATGACTTCAGTATTACTGATCAATTAAAAATGGTTTGCCCCCCCCCCAAAAAAAAAAAAAAAAAAGCTAATGTTTATCAGGTCGATAATATTGAATCGCACAAAATCACTGTAAATGTAATGAAGCTCCAAATGTATGAACTACCAACTATGTAACCGAGCAAAACATTCGGCTCCTCCACTCAGCCTACCTAATCAAATATCTCCCCAATCTATGGTACAGTATTTAGATTTATTACATGTATTATCAATGACAAAAGATTCAGGCTGGCGAATGCGTTGCAGAAAAATGCATTTTGTACAGAAAATCCCTTTACAAAAACAGTAAATTACACATTATTGATTAAGTGAAATGTGCGTAACGAAAACATTCTGTAAGAATTTGATTGCTTTAGAATTACAAGAAATATTATATGCACTAGAGAAATGAGAAAAATAAAGACGACTTATTCATGTAAACTAACAAAAGGCTGATTTACGTAGTTTAATTTGAGGTCCCAGTTTACAATTTTTCCAGTTGTCTTTTTGTGTAAATACACTGATGGAAAAAAAAAAAAAAATCCCAACACCAAGAAAAAATTATTGTACAGTAATGAAATTTCAGCAATACATTTGTCTAGGTAACATATTTAATTGATTAAAGTTTCAAGATCACAGGTAGAGCCATTTCAAATGTGAAATGTTGGTACATTAGTAACCGGTGTAACCTCCAGAATTTTGAATGCAAGCATGCAAACGTGCATGCATTGTGTCGTACAGGTGTCGGATATCTGTTTGTGGGATGGAGTTCCATGCCTGTTGCACTTGGGCGGTCAATGCAGGGACAGTTAATGCTGGTTGTGGATGACGCTGGAGTTGTCGTCCAATGATGTCCCATACGTGCTCGATTGGAGAAAGATCTGGTGATCTAGCAGGCCAAGGCAACATGTCGACACTCTGTAGAGCATGTTGGGTTACAACAGCGGTATGAGGGCGAGCGTTATCCTGTTGGAAAACGCCCCCTTGAATGCTGTTCATGAATGGCAGCACAACAGGTTGTATCACTAGACTGACGTACAAATTTGCAGTCAGGGTGCGTGGGATAACCACGAGAGTGCTCCTGCTGTCATACGAAATTTCTCCCCAAACCATAACTCCAGGAGTAGGCCCTGTGTGTCTAGGCCGCAGACAGGTCGCTAGCAGGCGTTCACTTGGCCTCCTTCTAACCAACACACGGCTATCACTGCGACCAAGGCAGAACCGGCTTTCATCAGAAAACACAACAGATCTCTACTCCGTCCTCCAATGAGCTCTAGCTTGACACCACTCACGTCGCAAACGGCAGTGGTTCTGAGTCAGTGGAATGCACGCTACAGGGCGTCTGGCTCGGAGCTGTCCTTGAAGTAACAGATTTGTAACAGTTCGTTGTGTCACTGTGGTGCCAACTGCAGCTCGAATTTCAGCTGCAGACACAGTACGATTAGCCACAGCCATACGCCGAACACGGCGGTCTTCCCTCTCAGTAGTGCCACGTGGCCGCCCGGAACCCGGTCTTCTTGAGGCAGTACCTTTCCTTGACCACTGCTGCCAACACTCATGCACAGTGGATACATTCCTGCCAAGTCTTTCTGCAACACGACCTCGTTCAAACTCAGTGAGCTGTTGATAATGGCTTCTTCGTCTTCTTAGAGGCATCCTTGACTAACATTAATCCACTACGTCAAATCTCAACTGTAAATAACGATCACGAACCTTACAGCGCTTATTTAAAGCAAACCTCATTTGCATGTTCATAGTGTCGCTACCAGCGCCACACTTATGCGCGTAGCTTGAAATTTGAATCGACGTCATCTTTCAGATGTATAAACACGCCTACCAAATTTCGTTTATCTAGCACAGCTCCTTCCTGGTGTTGGGATTTTTTTTTCCATCAGTGTTATATATATCGATCGTAAGGATATCTAAAAGATGGCAATTACAGTTATCGAGCAAATTTCATATTTAGCAGAAATCCATGAAAATTTTTAATTAAAATGTTATTTGATTACTAAGTGTACTTGAAATTGAAAAATTAGCCAGGTACATCTCGCATAATTGTATTTTTTTATGACAAATATTCGCAAATTCAACATCAACTTTAAATTTTGTGTAATATTGCTCAATAATATAATGTCTTTATTTATTTATTTCGTTGTTGTTTTTAAGTATTAGATGCTAACGATATTTTATTCCATATAAGAAGCAACAAGTATATATATTTAAAAATTTTCACGGTCAATTGTACTAATAGCCTTTAAATAAATTTAAAAAAGTAATAATAATAAATGCTATGTCATTTTCCTATTTAGAAAACTGTTAATCATTTTACATGCACATTAAATCAAAAAGTGCAATCAAGTGATTTACTGGTGAAATATTCATCATCTATGCGCGCAATTAAACTGTTCAAGTAGATTCATTTTCTGTTTCAGGCCTGTTGAATACAAGTTTGTGATTATAATTTTAGAATTTGAGATGATATGTCTTCTTATTCGAAAATTCTGAAAACCTTTTAAGACCGAAATATCATCGACGAATGTGTACTTTGTTATTGATTGTTATAAAGATTCGTACAATGATGACACCTTTCCGAATCTTTCTGACAGTCTTTCAAAAAAGAATGAATTAATATTAGTTAATTTAATATGTTAATATTTTCAATTCTTTTATTATGTGTATATGAAACCCTTTTAAAGAGCAAATATCATATAACAAAAATATTTAATTAAGGGGACATAGGGTGATGAAATTTATCAAAATCAATGCAAATAAAAATATCGAGATAATTATTATAAAATGTACGAATCTATATAATACTAATAAAATAATATCTTTCTGGAGTTTCAAAAACATTTATTTAAAAGATTTTTCAAAATTTTAAATATTAAATTTAGTTTGGGGGTACCAAATTTTGGGGAATAACTAGCTACAAAAGTGCTTCTTGCGAATTTGTTTTCAGCCAATCCTTAAAAAAAAAAAAAAGTTTGAATGTAAATCAGTGTATTTGTCACAAAACTAGGCATTAATTTTGAAATTGAGAAATTATTCAATTCAAATTATTCAGATTACCAATTCTCGAAATCGGTCGCATAAAAAAATAAAAATAAAATGAAATAAATTAATAATTAAATTATTAAATTTTGATGGATGTTGTTATTTTTTATATAACTACATATAATGCACAGATGTGTTCAGTTACAAACAAGAAATCGTATAGTTAAAAAAAAAAGAGGTGATTTAAAAATAATTTACAATTCGCATGGATAATTTTGAAACTGGGCATTATTACTTTCTTCTATATTCAATAGAATAAATTATTGGATTCGTAAAAAGTTTCGACCACGAGTTTTCGATGGATTTACACGTTTTGAGAGCTGTAGAACACGATTTGACCATTTTTAGAAAATGTCTGTCTGAGTGCGAGAGAGACAAAATTTTGTGGAAATTGAATCTCAGAAACTACTGCACAGAATTTCATACAAATTGGTATGTAGTTACACCTTGACACAAATTAGTGCCTATCAACTTTTGGTAAAAATTGTCTAACAGGTTGCGTTGTCATCCCGCTTTTCCTAAAATTTTAACATGGTGGTATAGGACAAAATTTTGTATAAATGTGCATAAAGAGATTTATTTTTTAATAATCATTATGAAATTTACAAGAATTATTCATAATAAAAATAGTGAACTGGGGGAAAAGTTGTATATGTAGGAGCATCGCCTTCCTGCCGGTGGGGGGGGGGGGGTGATTCCCCCTTGAGGGGAATAAATTTTCATGATGGGTATCTTTCAAAAGAGCTCGCCAATACCTTTAAAATGAATGGTTGAACCATCGATCTGTAATAATTTAAAATAAAGTTATTGATTTTTTTTTTTTTCATTTTTAACCCCCCCCCCCTCCCCCTCAAAAAAAAAAAAAAAAAAAAAAAAAAAAAATGTAATATTGAGAATAAAATGAACTTTTTTTTAAATATTTGGTGTTATATTACTTCTCTAATATGGAAATCGTACGGCATTATCATGGAAGATAATTTCATTAAATAATGATTTTATAAATTATTTTTACTAAGTGAGTTTCCTTAGGAAAATGTAGAAGAAAGTCATGTGGTAGCCACAACATTCTAGTTTTGTATTATTTTCCCCATCAAAGAGGCCTTTCCATCACTAAAATAATCACTTTTTATCCTTTAAAACGGGCTCTACGCATAAAGATAATAGATTTCGTGACAGTATGTGATTTAAGAAGCGATAAAATGTAAAATAATAATTAATTTTAACATCCCTTGTCTCCTTAATGCAACAACCCCTCCTAAAATGGCACAATAAAACTTAGCATTACTAGGAGGTTGAATTAATTTACGAAAAATAATATAGAATACACGAAATGCAACTCATATCATAGAATAACTGTGGAAAAACTAAGAGCATCAAATACTTGTAAGAGCAAAATCATCAAAGTTTCTTCATCAAATAAAATAAATTACAACGAATAGAATCAGTATACAAAGTATTGAAAAAGCAAACATAACTTCTTTGCTTCAGCGGGCATAACGTTATTTCCAAAAAAAGGCGCGATGTTTCGAGTCAGTGAGTGGTAAAAACTTGAAAATTCTCATTGAATGCCAAGACAAACACGCAAAATAATAATTCAGAACGAATATCTAACAAAAACTAATTGTAACGGTTTTGTTATTTGATAGTTTGATACTATTTCAAATACTAGTGGATACATTTGTTAAATGGTAAAATGTGCTATCTCAATCTGCATTATATGAAAACTATTTCATATAGCCTGGGTTTAATTTACAAAAATAACACAGATCTGCATCTAAAATTTTGATTTGATAATTTTGGCTAGTCTTTATATTTTTTGGTATGCCGAAACTGAAGCCAGTTTTCTTCTATCACGTATACGTTTTTGTCAATGCAGCCACAAGTAACATAACACAGGTCGACATGTAAAAGTTTGATTTTATAATTTTGGCTGATCTTTGTTTTTTGGTGTGCTGAAACCGAAAATAAAGCCAGTTTTTCTCTATCACGTATAGATTTTTGTCAATACAGGGTGCCTGCCTATACAGTTTCTTCCATTACTCTTCCGCCAATACAATTATATAGTAAGTTTTATAGTATGTTTCCATGATTAATTAATAATAGATGCCTATTGTTGTAATTGTGAAGCACTAGTGCGACTTAAAACCATGTCGACCAACCAACCGATTGTTATGATGGTATATGTAAGAAATCGTGTCGGTGAACACCCTGTATTGACAAAAATCTATACGTGATAGAGAAAAATGGGCTGCATTTTCGGTTTCAGCATATCAAAAAACATAAAGATCAGCTGAAATCATCAAATCAAATTTTGTCAAATTCATTTTTGTCGGTCTGTGTAATTAGTAAAATTATTTTAATAGTAAATGCAGTGAATTCTATTAATTATTGTTTCTTATAAGCAATACCCATTGTATTAGATATACTTATTTAAAATACGAAACAAACTGGACAAAGTTTTGATTCTTTAATATTAATTTTATTTTATTATTTTTTACAGTTGTCAAAATGCGAATGAACGGTAATATGCATTAAGTGTTGCTTTTTGGTACTTGGACGGACTTAATGGCCACATGGAGCCCAAAAAAGAGCCCTGCCAAAAGGGAGGGCTCTGGTGCCCCTTACCCTTGGAGCAAACGGAGAATGGATAGTATGGATGAAACCGCAGAGACTCACTCGCCATCTCTTGCGGACATAGTCGCTGCACAGTCTCAGGATTATGTAGATGAAAAAGAACTTGAATTTCGACAGACTATTCAACATTTAGCCGGTAAGTTAATTGTTGGATTTTTTTTTTTTTTTTATATATATATATTTTTAATATTTAAAAAGTATATTTTTAAAAAAAGTTGGAATGTAAATCATTTATTTTTCCAATAACAGTATTTTGCAGTATGATTTTTTCCTTTGGGTATGTTTGTAAGATATAGAAATAATACAGTAAAATCTCTTGAAGCAAAACCTTCTAAAGAATGGATGTGTTTAAAATCTTCATAGTCCTAACAAAAAACATTCTCTTCAACTTTACTTTCCAAAACGGAATGTTTTTCCATTCCGTACATTTCCACTTCTATGGGAGATGGCGAGTTCAATTTTAGACATGACGTTCTAAATTCACTTTAAGCCTTACATTCTGGTCTAATGAGCCTTAATTAAGGAGAGAAAAAAAAGCGAGGGGGGGGGGGAGTAGACACCATCCAAAAAATCCGCAGACACCCAACCCGTTCTGCGGATTTTACTTATAGTATTACTATAATTTTGAAGACTTATGTACATGCGTAAGCTCTGGATACAGTTTTTTTTTTTTTTTTTTGCTGTATTTGCATGTGTATTAAAAAATAAATCAAAGTTAAAATAAAATATTTATGAAAAAATATTCAATATTCTATTTTTCGTAAACTAATTTATTTGAAAACTGCCTTTAGAATAAAAAAAAAAAATCTGGAGTGACTCCACTCGACTTTCCGAACATTGAGTAACTAACAGTTTTGTAGATAAAATAAAGAAAGAGTAATTGCTAAACAAACAAAAGAGAGAAAACCATAATAGAGTGTTTGAGTATTTTTCTTCATATATCACACGAGATTTTATTTAACGCTACTGAACTTTGAGCCCTTAGATCATAATGATAAAGAATTTTTCGCTGTGTCCCTGTAAAAATCTATAAATGCTAGATTCACCAAAATGCTTATAGTTAGTGCAACAGTCATTTATAATATTCATACAAATTTTCAGCTCAATTGAATAAGGCGTTTAGATGCTATGGCACTTTTAAAAATTTGGTCTCATAGGCCATAATGATAAAGAATTTTTCTTTGTGTCCCTGTAAAAAAAACTGTAAGTGCTAGATTCACCAAAATCTATACAGTTGGTGCAAATGTGACCTATAACGTGTACAAATGTTTTGCTCAGTTTAATAAGGCGTTTAGACGCTATCACACTTTTAAAAATTTGGTCCCATAGGCCATAATGATAAAAAAATTTTCTTTGTGTCCCTGTAACAAAACTATAAGTGCTAGATTCACCAAAATCTATAGGGTTCGTATTATGGTGACCTACAATATACGTACCAACTTTCAGCTTGTTCGAACCAAGCGTTTAGACGCTAGCGTGTTCACTCACAGACATACACACATACACACACACATACACACATACACACACACATACATACATCATCTCAAAAATAGTGGAAACGGACTCAGGAGACCTCGAAACGTATAGAAACATCAAAATCTCCAATTCGGATTTTTGACATGATTACAATACTTTCCTCACTATAGTGTTCGGAAAGTAAAAAGGGGGGGGGAGGGGTTTCTTTTAAGATTCATGTTGGGAATTCAGTTTAAACAAAGGATATTCGAGTATAAGGACTTGCTTCATTATGTAAAGATTAAAAAGAATTAAATTTTCTCTTTTAATAATAAAACTTATTGAACTTCTTATAAACTTCAACGAAAGGTTTCTCCTTTTAAAATAGCTAAAAAATGTTTTACAATTCTTCTTAAAACTCAGAATTTTATTTTTTTATGACGTGTGGAGCTTTCTCCAAAGTTTTAAAGTGAGTTAAATGAACTTTATAAATTAAAATATTTACACGTCCATTAAATTAGTTTCAATATTTCTGTGAAGTCGCTATATACTACATGGAATATCTGAAAAACCTGACAATGTCAGGGAAATTGTAAGTTGAAGAGAATAATTTGGGAATTTAAATATTCATTAAATTTATTAAATATTTATAAAATTTAAGTAAAATTCAGAAATTTTGATAAATGTTACGTTACAAATAATCATTAGATAAAAAAAAAAAAAAAATCTTCACCGCAGTGTTGGAAACCAAATATCATGTAATGTTCTTCTTATAAAAGGTCATTGTTCATTTTTTTTTTTTTTTTTTTTTTTTTTTTTTTTTAATGCCACACACTAAATTCTAGTCTAAAACTTTCTTAAAATACACTTGGGAAAACATAGAAAAGTGAAAGAATTTAGGTTTTCTCCCGTTTGAGTTGCAGCTCAATTTGGAGCCTTTAAAATGATAAGAAGAAGAAAAATTATTTTAGTTCATATTTGCGGATTTTCACTGTGCTCTATTGTTTGCAACGCTCACTACTAAACCATAGCTGCCAAGTCTTCTTGATTTCCAAGATTTCCCGACTTTTGTGAAAAATTGCAAACTGGTAAAACGCAATTTAAATATTTCAAATCTGTGAAAAATATATCAAAAACCATAAAATATGTTCTCTGAATATTTATTTTATTGAACAAACCTAATACTCTTCAGTTTATAAATATTAAATGAAAATATAAGGTTTTACATGAAAACCTACCTCAACGGTGCCGTGAAAAGTGCCAAGTTCCCTTTAAAAATATGTTCCACCCTTAAAAAAAAAAAAAAATGAAAAGTAGTGTACAAAAGTTTGTCAACTATGACTTATACCCGTTTTTTTTTTTTTTTTTTGGGGGGGGGGGGGGGGTGGGTGGGGGGGGGGAGTACTCGTTTTTATGTAAAATCATATTCTGAAGTTTCTCTTAATGAATCAGCTGTATACGAATGCGGTCTGCAAGAGCTAAAGCTAAAACAGACCAGAAACCGAAAAAAATTAGTATCAACTTGTCACATATGGATCAGATCTCATGGATCAGATCGAATTTAGTTAAAATCCTGATAACTAACCTGGAACAAGTTCTAATAGTCACCTTCGCATACAAATTTGCATTTTAAATTAAACGGTCAGTATTTTGAAATGTGCTGACATTACTTGCTGTATTACTGGCCAAGTGATTGAAAGTTTTCAGTGTTTCTCTCATCCCCCCCCCCCCAGTATATTATTATGCATTTCACACAAACACAAGTATGTTACGAGACAATAATTATATCTTCTAAATATATATTTTTTTTTCTTTTCACAACTGAATGTATGAATTTGTACTGTCTGAATAAATAGATTGTGACCCTGTTTTCCTATTCTAAAATGCCACACTAGTAGATGAGAGCTTTTTCTTTCAAAGCTGGTTGACGAGAAGTGCCAGATTCGAAGTCGGGTAATATTCTTCTGCCTAGCTGATCGGAGGTAAAAAGAGCCTTGTTAATGAAATCCCCCCCCCCTCGTCTCCCTCTACGGACAAAAAACATCTCACCCAGTCATAAATCCCTCACGTAGACAATCGTTTTTAACATGAATAGCATGACGCACAATAAAATAATAATAGTAATAATAAAAGATGCGTTTTGTCATTCTCAAAATATATGGAACGTGAAATCTGAATCATTCTAAAGATAGGATTCGCTGCATATTCTAAAAATTTATTTAAAAAAAAAAAAGAGAGAAAATAGTTAACACATATATAAAACAGTTTGCTGAAAATATCCATCACATAGTTGTTCTAGAATTATCTAAGTTTTTATATATCCTGTAAAAAAAAAAAAAAAAAAGATTGCGCAACCACGTGACCGACTTAAAGAATATGTGATCTGATCTTCGCCAAGTCGTCTTGTTTGAGAGCCAAATCTGCATGAAGATTTCTTGCTCTAATTTCTTTTTTCTTATGTCTTTTTCTACTTAAACGATTTTCAAACATGTTATGGGAGGTGGTTTCCAGTTGCTTTTTTTGTACCACCGTTGACAGTGTTAATGATGCGTCACATTTACTACCTATTAATTGCACTGAAAGGTCAAATAAGAAAGTGTGTTAGTATTCAATTTCTCCCTATTCTTTTACATGCTCTTGACATTTTGAGAGATGTTGAAAGCGATTCTTCAGCTGAATTTTTGTAGAAGTTTCTGATACTATTATTTTATTGACATTTAAAGATATTCACATCTTGTTTATGACTTTAAAATTTTAGATTATTTCCGTTTAATATGATTAGTGTATTTTTATTTCTTTTTAGTGCAAGATTTTTTTAATGCTATCTGCTTCCTTCTAGTAACATTTTTATAAATGAATTTTATATACGTAGATAAAATACTGCGAGTGTGAGTCAAAATATAAAACTCTTACAGAGTGCCTTTTCTGTTCTATTTGAGATTTGAAAAGTGAAAAACACAACTTGGAGAATTTTTGTTTTAATAAAATATCAAATAACTGTTTTTTTTTTTTTTTCCTAAAATAATAATAATAATAATGTCTTACACAGTACACAAGAAACAAAGAACACAGCACTTGAAGAAAGATGACTGTGTGCGGTTGGGGGAGGGGGGAATCTAAATAAACCCCGTATAATGTGAAACATTTTAGATTTAGAAAGCATAATAGCATAAAACATTCATTTTAGTACTTTCTTATGTGTATTCTATTGTTTTCCTAGCTATTTTACGCGTTGGCATGGATCAAACTAGAGTTCATAATCTAATCACTTTTACCAATGTTGTCCTCGAAAAATGCTTTTACTTTAAAAACTAACTTTAGGGCACTTAACCCTAGAATATTAACCTTTATCTTTGCTGCTTTCATTGAAACCATGCGTGCGCGTGTATAATTTACTCTTCCGTATTAAAAATATATTTAAGGCATATTTAAAAAAATATATATATATATTTTTTTTATGAGCATACATTTAGTTTTTATTCAGAAATATGTGTTTACTAGAAGTTGTTTCCACATTTCTTTATCGTATGTTTAAAATTTACTGAGGTTATTATATTAGGGTTAATTTTGGGAATTTTTTTCTTTCTTACCGCATTGAATAATTCGACACTTATTATGGAATTAAATATCTTCGTTTGTCTACCTTGGATTTGTCCTGCAATACTCGTCCATGTTTATAACTGCTAATAACATTCTTAACTGTGGAATGAGTTCTGTTGACTATATTTTCGATTTTACGTAGAGATTTTTCTAATTTGAAATGATGAATAATCATTTCTTGTTCACTTTCAGAAGTCTGTTTCGCCGTGGCAGAATCATCAAACTTACTTTTGATTGAAGTGAAACTTACTTTCAACGTGACTTAATGTCTTCAATCAGAGATCTTCATTCACAGCGAGAATATTCGATATATCAGTTTAAATTTGACTTTTAAACCGACCATTTTTATAGTACTTTATAATCTTAATAATAATAATTTCTAAAAAAAAAAATCTTGGTAACGCTAACGTCATAGTTACAATAATGTATAACTAACGTCATAGCTACAATAATGTCTTGATATAAAGAAAATATTTGTCCCCCTTGGTTTGAAGGAATGAATAAAACATTGGAAAAAGGGATGATTTAACCAAAAAAAAAAAAAAGTAAAAGTCTCAGTTGCAACAATGCATTAAGAAAAAGTAAATTTTATCCATAATTTGAAATAAATAAGTCATAAAGATAATTTAAAAGAAAAAATGTAGTAATACTATCCAAACCCTACCAGTCAGCGATTTGTCGGTTTTCTTTTTCGGTCCCCGCGATAAACCAACGAATTATGTTCAAAACATTAAGCTAAATTAGAGAAAAACCTTAAAAAGAAAAATAATAATAATAATAAAATATTACCAAAAAAAAAAAAAAAAAAAAAAAAATGATGAAATTAACTTAAAATTTTTAAATCGATGTAAAATGATATAAATTCGTTTGAGTTTCAATGAGAAAAGATGTAACAAATTAAGAAATAGGTTTATGAAATATCGACCGCTGGACAAGCGAAGATCGACTTATAAATATGTGAATAATTGTTTAAAAAAAAAAAAAAAATCACAATTTTCATTTACTATACGTTTTTATATTGAATTTTATTGAACTATTTTCGTGTTGTAAAGCAATTTCTGCGATTTGTGATCAAGCTAATTATATATGCTTTAACATGTAACTCTGCTTTATAATCTTTATAAAGTAATGTTATTATACTTCCTTATTTTATAAATCATTATTCTATCGAATTTTATTGAAGCATTTTCGTGTTGTAAAACAATTTCTGTGATTTGTGATAAAGCTAATTATATATGCTTTAACTTGTAACTCTGCTTTATAATCTTTATAAAGTAATGTTATTATACTTCCTTATTTTATAAATCATTATTCTATTACTGTGAAACCGGTGTGCGGATAAAAAAATTTATTGCTAACAGAAATACAAAGTTGGGCAGTAGGTATAAAGAGATTTACTACCCCTGCTCTTATACCATATCCTAATGTAAGAATTTGAACAGCGCAATTATGCAAAGCAAAATACTCCGAACAGAGGAGTTTTATCTGTTGAAAAGTTTATCGGCGATTATCAATAAAAATTTAAAAAAAATTATCATAAAAGATTTAAAAGTATTTTTGAGGAGGTGTGGAAGGTTACTTGGTACTCTTCGAGTGGTTACGTATCATAATCCAAGGAAATACATTATATAATCATTTATTCAAGCTATTTGACTATTACTAATATCATCCATGATGAATGAAAATGTCGCACGTGATATGCTGAGACTGTTCACTAGAGCAGACGTCTCTAATCTTTTAGACTGCAAGCACCATTAAATTTATACTATAAAATATCATGGGCCACAAATATTATGTAATAAGAAGCACAAATATATTTATAGAAATAAGTACCAAAAACACGCATTTTATAAACATGAAATAAACCTATTTAATATAAAATATTACAAATGCTTACTTCTATTAGAAAAACTTTCGCACATATATGTTGTTGAAAATTGTGCAAGATTTTTCATTGCCTTTTCACATAATATTGAATATATTCACATTTTATAGATAGCCAAAAATGAAATTTTGATAGGGTCAAGACTTTACCAGTAGGATTGTAGTTTGTAGTCTAGTAATAATACATCACTAATGCTTCTCTTTTCATTCATGATTTGTTTAACTTGAAATGACCAATAATTTGATTTTGTAAGTGGTAATGTAAATATATACTGAATATTGTATGCTTTCGTTTTTAGATTTTGTTTATCTTTTCTTTCTTAATTAAATCTTATATTTCTTCCTGTGATGTGTTTGAAAAAGTTAAGTTTCGACACACGATACTAAAGTTCACATAAATGAACAGTATAATTGCTAATTATATATTAAAAAATGGAAATAAAGGCTATATATATTATTTATTTTATCTATTTTTATTATTTATTTATTTATCTGAGAGCCATTCAAGTTTTTTAACGGACCACGGTTGGTGAGCTTAGCATTGGAGTACAAACAAAAATGTCTGATTTAAATTTTTGGTAGTGGAATATAAAATTAAAAACATTTAACAAAATAGCAGAACTTTTGTTTTAGCCCCCTTCCTATGAAAAGTTAGTAATGCGAGCATCTTCATTGTTCTTTGTAAAATCAAGCATCACTGCATTTCTATTGAATTTTGTAATTTGCTTGTTCTAATGAGTTCCCTTATGCTTTGATACGCATTTGAAGTGAAAACAGCGGATGTAGAACGTGGAGAGTTTCCAGGTGTGTGTTTGCTCCAAATTTCTAATCACGGTTAGCTGGTTAATTGTAAATGAGATTTTTTTTTGTTTCTTTTTACTTCGCTAATCAAAAAGTGCTGTTGAATTCAGTTGCAAACTTTTTCTGTCTTGTTTCCCTTGACATTGTGTTTTTTTTTTTTTTTTTTTTTTTTTTGCGAATTAATTTGGTTATCTGCATTGACAACTGTAAATTTTAAGTAAAAAAATAAATAAAAACTTCACTCCTATTCAGACCAGAAATATTTTTAAATGATATTTTGGGATGAAATTTTGACGCGTTAATGTATACAAATTTAAGCCTACACTGCGTGCCTAAAATTTAGAAGCACACAGCCATTTTCAGACCCGTCAGATGCCGAGCGGTTCTACATTCAAAGCTGGTAGATGGGAAGTGCCAGGCTCGGTCCAAGGTCGCGCTCGTCGACTTAACCATTCGAAGTTTATCGTGGTTTTCTCCGAAACTCGCGTAAATACAGCCTAGCACCCCTCAGAAAGACTCACCATGGAGAGCATCCCGCCTTAGGCACAGGCCCCTAGTGTAAACAATTGGCTTTAATCCTAACACCAACACGCCTTTTTCAAAATAAATTATAAACATTCATTGTAATTTAAATTCATCCCATGTGCTGAAATTGTTATTTAAATAAATATATACTTTAAATTATAACTAAAGTTGTAGAATGGAAGTACAATATTTAGTATGTCAAAAGTTTAAACATTGTAGTAATTTAATTTTTATAAGATCATAAAAAGAAAAGTTTCATAATTGATTATTGTTCCATTACCTTGGATTAAGTTGATATACATGGGGTTCCATCGATAAAATTGAGCTTTAAATTGTTTTCATCTTGATTTAAACCAAGCATTTTATGGTAGATATCAATTTTTAATAGCAAAATGCTGCTTAACATTTCCATAAAGAATATTTGTATTTAACAAGTTATTAAAAAGTTTAAATCATTTATAAAAGCAAAAGTGTTATAAAAAAATATTATTGACAAGTGTTTATTAAAAAATTAATAATAATAATAAAAAATAAAATAAAATAAAATAAGACGCATGAAGAAAAATAACATTAACAGGGTTGCTACGATACCTGGAAAACAGGGAAAACCAGGAAAACTCGGGCAATTTCAAAAACTATTACAAAACAGGGTAAACTCGGCGAAATTAAAAATATATTGCAAAAACAGGAAAAATTTAGGGAATTTTGAAATTTTTTGAAAAAGCATTAGACATTTTTTTTTTTTTTTTTTTTTTTTCATAATCAAATCTTTTTTTAAATTTTAGTGCTTTATAATGAAGAAGGAAAAAAAAACAATTTTTTCCCCCCAACTATAGAAGTTAATAAAATTAATATACCCTAGATCTGTACAGTTGACTTGTAAACATGTTAGATTCTAATGTTGCATGATTGCGTGTCATCTATTTTACTTTTAAGAGAGACAGGGAAAACTCAGGGATTTTTTCTCCTGATTTGTGTGGGAACCCTGATCAAATATAGCCTGATAATCTTCCGATTAAACTATTAACAGTCGTCCTTGAAATTAAATATTTTTATATAAAATTTCTAATTTTCAATAGAATTTAGATATTTTTGGCCTGTGAAACAGTGTTGCCAGATTCGGGACATTTTTTTATTCAACTACCACCAATAATTTTGAGAAGTCCTATTTGATATACATAAAAGACGATTAATCTTCGAAGTGATTAAGCAATAGTTACAATTAAAATTTGTTGGTGGATATTGAATAAAAAAAAAGTCCCCAATCTGGCAACACTGCCTGTGAAACTCATAATCAACCACTATTTATGAACAATTTTTATTTTTTGTCAAAACGATGGAATATTTTAGATTACATTATTTTATTTTGTTTTTTAAGCTTCCAGTCTAAAACCACGTGATTTAGCTAGAGATTGATATTTCTTTAATTTTAAAATATCAGTGCAGAGTTAATAAAAAAAAAAAAATCTTTTTAAAATCTTTAATTTTCAACCATATTTAGAGCTTTTTGAACTGTGAACTCAAAATCACTATTTACTGCCCATTTTTAATTTTTTGTCAAAATTTCTTAAAAATTCGTGGTTTTAGATTTTTTTTTTTTTAACTCCAATTCAAAAAGTACGTAAATCATTTGACATGAGTTGGAAGGCTGACACCTCAAGAATTTAAAAATATCAATACAAAGGGGGTCTGATAAAAAAAAAAAAAAAAAAAAAATCACATTTTAATTAATTTTAAAAATATATCAGGATTTTCAAGATAGTTAAGAAACCGCTGCAGTTAAATCAGCGTTCTTAAAATGAAAGGGGGGAAAAAACTGCATTGAAAGCGGTTTCTTTGTTTGAAATTCGCAGTGCCACGCATATATATAGGCAGATAGACACAGTCCTTAAAAATCTTTTTAAGTGAAGGACTTATGTGAATTCTTCAGTACATTTGTTAATCAAATGCAACTTTTTAACTTGAATTGAATTAAAATGAAATTAATTTAATTGTAATAAACGAAAGAGAATTTACTTAAAAACTGTATATTTATTATAGCAATTTGCTGATTTATTTTTACTAGTATCGCACTCGACCACTTTTTGCAAAGTAAAGCAAAACAATTGCCTTCTCATAACCGGAATTAAATTGCAGCACAGCAGCGACACTTGTCGACCTATATGAACTCAAATTAACACAGCTTAGTTTTACATAATATCCATCTCCTACACCATGTTTGGTTTGGTGCGTCTATGAAATACAGAAGTCTCGGCTTCAATGGGGGTGAATCGCAACATAGCAGCGCCACGTGTTGGAGGATATAATCCAAATGCTAATCAGCGCCAATTTAAATCAAGGTCTAACCAATTATTAATCGTACTTTAATTCTGTCCATTGGTTTATGAGATACAAAACTTCGCTAACACATACACACATTTTCTAAAAACAAGTGAATCATATTTAAGAGAACGCTAAACGTGTAAATTCATCGAAAACTGGAAGTCAAAAATTTTCACGAATCCAATACTTTCTTTTGCATCATTTTATATAATAGCGCTGCCTAACGGTTAACATAAACAAAAAATTAATCTATATATTTTCTCATAATTATATTTTACATGTGCAATAACAAACCACATAAAGTCTTAGCAAAGCCACCTTTCGGCTTATGTACACCAAAATACAGTAAGGATAATTTTTGATAATATATACTCACACATCATGTTTTGTACCTTTATATTGCATAGAAGCTGAGATATAGCTTGCCCATAAACGGAAAATATTGCTGAATACTGAATAGCAGCACACCTGTCGTCCAACATGCATTCAAAGTGAATCAGCATAGTTCTTTACCTAATAACCATCTCACACGCCAAGTTTCGTACATTTATTCGTTTTAGAAGCTTATAGTGTTTCCCAAAATGGGATTAAATTGCAACTCAACAGCGTCATTTTTTAGCCGATATGCACTCAAACTGAATCAGCAGAGTTTCACGTAATATATACTTCTAAGTTCGGTACACTGTAGATGCCGAGCCTTTCCTGAAACGAGAGGAAATCACAACGTGGCAGCGCCCCCACCACTTCAAACCAAGTTCCAACCAAATATGAAGGTTTGGTTAAATTAAGTCAATTGGTTCATGAAGTACTGTGTTCGAACTCAAAAAGACACACTTTCTAATAATGGTCGAATTGAATTCAGAAAATCTGAAAACGTGTAACTTCATTGAAAACCGGAAATTAAAATATTTTCCTAATCTTTTACTTTCTTCTTATATATGCAGAAGATAGAATAAGAAATCTATTTTTTTTATTCTTTTAAGTAAGTAGTCAATTTCAGTTAATGGTTGGCATTGTTTTAGTTTAAAAATATGCCTTCAAATTAAAGCTGGCGTAAATCACAAAAGAAAAGAAAAAGAAAGAAACTAGATCTTAAATAAATTAGAAAAAAAATTAGAACTTTCATAACTCAAATCCTTTTTTTTAATTTTCGTATCTGTTCAATAGTATAAACTTTCGATCTACCACTCATTCACTCAAATTTCTACCACTCTAATGGCTGTTGTCTTTTAGAATATAAAATCTGCAGTCGTGTGTATAGTGATGCTACATCTATACAAATAATTGTGTCTATGGTTTTATCTGAGTTTTAAAAAATTCCAGATTTAACAACTTTCATCTTTAGGAATTTTTTAACACAAAAGAATACGTGTATAAAATGAAAAAGTGCATAAAAAATAAAAGTATTTTTAAATACCTTCTTGACATCACAAGAAAATAATTTTTGTATTCTGCAAATCTTGCTAATTGTATACATTTCGAATGATACCAATTTAACCTTCTACGCCCATAATTAATATGTTAAAAGTGTACGACAAATTTCATGTTTGTCTATTAATATATAGATTCAGCTTTTATGATAATATATGATAAGAAAACATGTCAAGATTTTCTGGAAATTTTTGCTCATGTCATAGTGTGCAATTCTGAAAATAGAAAAGAGATTTTCTCTGTACAAAAATACTCGAGAAAACGTGTAAAGTATGAGTGGAACAAGAACGTAAATGTGTGATGGTAGTGCTCCAAAAATAAGTTTGTAGATTTTCTTTACCCTCTCTTCTCCTTGTCCCTGAAAACACAATGTGGACGTCCCCGTTTCGTGATTTAGCGCCAGACGTTTGAGTCAAATGATACCCTGTTCTTGAGATAATATTGAAAAAGTTCAGGAACCTTTTTAGGGGCAAGGTTTTCTAACTCCTTCAATGTAAAGAAATATTCAAATTGTATCAATTAATTGGGAAATCGGAGGATGGGAGAGGAGAGATAAATTGAAAGCAAATTTTGATTCAGATTCACAATTATTTCTTCACTGAATAAAAATTCAAAATAAATTCTGTATTATTATTAATATTACTTTAGGTTTCAAAATCAATTTTGCTTCTATTTTATTATGATACACCCAAACCATATTTTCATTACTTTTTTTTTTTTTTTTTTTTTTTGTGTTACTGTCTGGGAAGAAAAAGTAGGGAACTTTGGGAATGTTTAATAATTTTGAGAATACATTTCCTAATCTTAAATATAAATGCACTACATTTTCTTAATTGCTTTTTTCTTTGCTTTTTCTTTTCTTTCTTTCTTTCTTTTTTTTTCAGTGATTGAAAAGTAATTCCCCCCCCCCTCCTTTTGACAGTTTTGGCATGTTTGTCTCTCTCTCTCTGTATATATATATATAATTAACTATGGAGAAAGAAAAGAAAAGAGAATTATGGACATGAAACTTAAAATTGTATATATATCTTTCATTTTAGATTCTAGACGATAATTCGCATAATTTTCTCATTAAAATTTGAAAATTTTGGCTAAATTCATTGTTAGTTTATTTGAATATTTTCGTTTCAAATTTTTATCTCGTAATAAGGTTACATCTAGTTTTTCCCCCGATCGAAATCAGTAGCGTCACTAAAATACCAAGGGGCCCTCCCACGAAGTGTTTAGAAGGGACACTCTTCAAAAACTAATATCTAGTATTTTTTAATATTTCATTTCCAATTATTTATAACTTATAATACTATGGATTTAACTGTCGAGAAACAAATTAGCACTATTATATTAGAAAAACTGTTATCCTTTAAATCCAAAGTTAACATGGCGAAAAATAAAAAGATTACGTAGCTAATGTATTTGACACATTTATTTTGAACTACTAACACAACAAAATAGTAAAGTAAAAAAGTTTTCGCAATATAATGGTTGACATAATTGATTACGAAAATATGTTTCACTTGCTAAAAAGAAATCTCACTTTTTTGGTACCCAGTTGGGGGCCTCTTAAGTACAAGGGCCCTCCCGCGCCGTGAGCGTCACTGGCCGTGTATCGCCGCCAATCGTCATATTTTATCCTTCAAAACGTTGATATATTTTTGTAATGGAAAAAGAATAAATAATGAAAAAAAATGTCCTGTTTTATTTATTGGATGTTTTATATAACACCTAAAAAAAAAAAAAAAAACATGTTTTTCTATTTTATACAAAAATTACTTGTATTTTTCCCTTATAAATAACAGAGTTGTTGCCGCTCACCTTAGTTTGGCTATATGCGCAACCTTGGCGCGCATCTCTTGTTCACTTGCATTCCCGCTTTAGCGGAGCAGTTGTATTGTTTTTCGTTATAAGAGTAACATCTCTCTTGTTTATCTTGTTCGGTGATATGGTTCACCTTTTTTATAGTTTGCGTTGACTATGGTGTCAACATATTTGAATACGTTAATAATACGTCCTCTAATAACTGTAAATAATACATTAATTAAATGTTTGTGAAGTAATAGCTTCAGAATAGTAATTATTAAAATGATATACAGTCCACTCATAAAGTATCGTCAACATTTGGTCTAGTAGAACCGGAGGAAGATCAATCGTAATATAATGAAATAGTGGTGGTGCTCATTGATGAAAATTAATTATGGATAAAAATAAATTAGTTATCCTAAATCGACAACGCGGAACCTTGAAAGGCCAATTGACTAAGATAGTGACATATTTAGAGACTGTTAGTGACGACAATAAAGACATTATAACTTTAGAAATAAAGAAGGATAATCTGCAAAAAATAGTAACAAAACTGGATAATTTGAAAATCCAGTATTACGAAATAGCTGATGAATCGGAACTGGAAGTTCAATTGAACGCCTTCGCAGAATTGGAAGAAGAGACAGAAAAATTAGAGGTAAGGCTTCGAAAATTCTTACTCTCTAATAACATTAGTAAAAATGAAAGTGTTTTAAATGAATCTAAAGATAATCCTATTATCAATTTTCGTTTACCTGAAATTCCTTTACCCAAATTTAATGGACAATATAATGAATGGTATAGTTTTAAAGATCAATTTATAACCTTAATTGATCAGAATGATAAACTTTCAGATAATCAAAAGTTATATTATCTAAAATCTACACTTTGTGGAAGAGCACTAGATGTAATTACCGAAGACGATTCATATATTTCGCTTTTTAAAGCATTGGAAGATAGATTCCAAAACAAAAGAATGATTGTAAATTCTCACTTAAATGAGATATTGAACGTAGAGAATCTGTCTCAAGATTTAGTTAAAAATTTGCGAACAATAACAGATAGCTGTCAAAAAAATATTCGAGCACTCAAAGGTATAGGATTGGAATTGAATCCCTTTACGGAGGCCTTACTTATAAATTTAATTCTGAAACAGATCGATAAAGAAACTAAAAAACAATTTGAATTATCTTTAAGTTTTACAGAATTGCCAACATGGTGCGATTTCATTAACTTTTTACAAAAAAGAAGTTTGGTGTTAGAAAATTTACAATGCGTTTCGAATACGAAACCGAAATTAATGAATGCGGAAAAGAGTACTAGAATAAAAACTTTCTTTTCTAAAAATGATTCTTTTAACGATCCAAACTGTCCCCTTTGTAAAAGAAATCATTCTTTAGCTAAATGTTGTGAATTCTTAAAATTAAATGAATACGAAAGATTCCTAACAGTAAAAAAGTATTTGTTATGTATTAATTGTTTGAAATCCAAACATCAGGTATCGAATTGTAAGAGTAAGCAATCCTGTTATATGTGTTCTAAAAGACACAATCCACTCCTACATCGTTTTCTGCCGGAAACAAAAAGTAATAATTTTCCATCTAAACCGCAAACAGAAAATCCAAATAACCAGACTGATGCAGACATACGGCACCTGTCTCCTTCGGATGATGACTCATATTCTCAATTGCAGAAGGAAAAAAAAGAGGTTTCGATGACATTATATAACGAGATTAATAATCCCATCTTAAAAAGTAAAAAACATATATTGCTGTCAACAAGTATAGTTTATTTGGAAAGTAGCAATAAAAAAAAGATTCCTGTTCGTGTAATTATTGACAATGGTAGTCAATGTAACCTGTTAGACAGAGAACTCGCTCATTTATTGAATTTGCAAAAAAGGAAATGCGATATTCATATTTCAGGAATTAATGGTAAAATGTCAAATGTGAAATCTTCAGTACGTACCATTATTTCAAATAAAGATGATTCATTTAGTGAACCAATTGAATTTTTAATTACACCTAAAATTACAGAATTCATTCCTTCACACAATATAAACATAAGAAGTTTAAATCTGCCACATGACCTTGAATTAGCTGATAGTGAATTTTGGAAAAAATCTAAAATAAATGCTTTAGTTGGTGCTGAATTTTTCTATGAAATATTAAAAGCAGATAAATTTAAAATAGGACAATTCACCTTTCAGAATAGCGTTTTTGGGTATATTGCTGCGGGAACCATAGACCGCAATGTATCTGAAAATACTTTTTGCGGTTTTACTGCATGCAATGATTATCTTAATGAAACCATTCAAAAATTCTGGAAAATAGAAGCTCCTGAAATTGACTTACGTCCAATTAGTCAGGAAGAACAATTGTGTGAGAAACATTTTTTAGAAACTTATAGGAGAGATAAATCGGGAAGATTTATGGTAGCCATGCCTTTGAAGGAAGATGCTAGTGTCCTTGGGGAGTCTAAATCTATCGCAGAAAAACGGCTCAAGCAGTTATGGAATCGTTTAGAAAAGAATCCAACCATGCGAAATCTTTATTGTGATTTTATTAAAGAATACACTAATTTAAATCATATGACAAAAATTGTTGATAATTTAAATGATTCTGGCTGTTATTATCTACCGCATCATGGCGTTTATAGGCCCGAAAAATCTACTACGAAGCTTCGCGTTGTATTTAATGCTTCGAGTCCGACAACTAGTGGAATATCATTAAACGACATAATTTATAAAGGTGTCGTTAATGAAAATTTGTATGAAATCATGTTACGCTTTCGACAACACCGATTTGTGTTTTTGGCCGATATTGAAAAAATGTATCGCCAAATAATGATTACCGAGGATCAGAGAAAATTATTAAGAATTTTATGGAAAGATAATGTGAACTCAGAAATTTAAACCTATGAACTTAATACCGTAACATACGGTACCGCTTGTGCCCCTTTTTTAGCCATTAGAACGTTGAAGCAATTAGCCCTTGAAGAAGCCGAGAAATATCCGAAGGCATCCGATATTTTGCTACATGATTCGTATATGGACGATATAATAAGTGGGGAAGAATCGCTAGAATCTACTAGGGAGCTTCAAAAACAACTTATACACTTGTTAGAAAGCGCTGGAATGAATTTACATAAATGGAATGCAAATCATATTTCCTTACTTGACTTTTCTAAAGAGACATACCCTGAGTACACATTCTCTGATAAGGAAACCAAAGCCCTAGGGGTTGCCTGGAAACCCAATTTAGATGCTTTCACATTTAAAATAAATTTGTGTCAGTTAAAGTCTATGACAAAGAGAAGCATCTTATCAGACATTGCTCGCATTTTCGACCCATTGGGTCTCATCGGTCCTGTTATTGTCAAAGCCAAGTTGTTTATGCAGGAACTATGGAAATTAAAATTGGACTGGAATGACCCTATTCCAAGCCCTATTGCTCAAAATTGGCTAGAATTCGCCACTTCGTTAAAAGCTCTTGAACAACTTAGAATAAATCGCTATGTTTTAATTCCTGAAGCACAACAAATAAACTTACACGGATTCGCCGACGCATCGTCATTAGCTTTTGGAGCAGCCGTGTATATTCAGTCTATTCATAATTCTGAAATTGTCTCCAATTTGGTTAGCAGCAAATCTCAAGTTGCACCTCTAAAAACTGTTTCTATCCCTCGACTCGAGTTATCTGGTTGTCTTTTGTTATGCAAATTAATTGTGAAAATTTTGAAATCTTTGAGATTACAAATTAGTAATATTTATCTCTATACAGACTCTCAAATAGCTCTTGCCTGGATCCAAACCGAGCCTTGGAAATTGAAAACATTTGTTGGCAACAGGGTTGCCAAAATTCAAGAACTGTCTAAAAACTTCACATGTAACCATGTGTCCTCTGCGGAAAATCCTGCAGATTTAATTTCACGAGGTCTAACTACCACCGATTTAATGGATAATCAGTTGTGGTGGCAGGGACCAGACTTTCTAAGTAAATCCAGTAGTATCATAAACAATGACTCTGACTATCTGTCCCCCAGTGATAATAGTATTGTGATTAGTGAGTTGAAAAATAATCACCAGGGTGACGCTAACCCTGCAGTGTTGTGTGGATTAATCCAATCCACGGATTCTTCCCAGAACTTTTATAATCATTTGTTTTCATTAACAAATAATTTTTGTAAATTAATTAGAATATGTAGTTTTATTTTTAGATTTATTAGGAATACAAGAGCAAAGGCAAAAAGAGTAACTGGACCACTCCGAAGCACCGAATTAAACGACTCTGAAGTACATTTAATTAGACAGGTACAGTATACACAGTTTGCCGCAGAATTGATCTGCTTAGAAAAAAAGAAGCCCGTATCAGGTAAATTAAATTGTTTTAATCCAATTTTAGATTCTCAGGGACTCCTAAGAGTCGGTGGAAGGCTAGAAAATGCTAATTTAAATTTTGATAGTAAACATCCCCTTTTGTTGCCCCACGACCATAAATTATCTTCCATGATTATGGAACATTTCCATAAAAAATTCTTTCATGTAGGACCTCAAGCTTTGTTATACCACGTTAGAAAAAAATATTGGATAGTTAGTGGGAGATCTTTAGCTCGAAAAATATTTCGTAACTGCGTAACGTGTTACAAATTTAAACCTTTAACGGTCAATCAACTTATGGGAAATTTGCCAAAGGAACGAGTAAATGTGACTCATCCATTTTATTGTACCGGTATAGATTTCTGTGGCCCTTTTTTAATTAAATATCGGGGTCAAAGAAAAGGAATCTATAACAAAATTTTTGTTTGTATTTTTATTTGCATGCCTACTAAAGCCGTGCATCTAGAGGTAGTTAGCGATTTAACATCCGAAGCTTTTATCGCAACTTTAAAAAGATTTTTTGCTAGACGAGGCAAAGCCCAAACATTATTCAGTGACAATGCCACAAATTTTGTTAGTGCAAATAATGAATTAAAAAGGTTACATAGATTAGCTACTCAGCCTGATGAAAACCTTACTAATTTTTTAAATTCAGAGAATATTAATTGGAAATTTCTGCCACCCCGTGCCCCAAATTTTGGAGGGCTATGGGAGGCAGGCGTAAAATCGTTTAAGTATCATTTGAAACGCGCAGTAGGAAACGCTAAATTAACATATGAGGAATTCTTAACCGTTGTTTGTCAAATTGAGGGAATCCTCAATTCTCGACCCCTTACCCCCCTTTCAAACGATATCGAAGATTTGGACGTCTTGACTCCCGGCCATTTTTTAGTTGGTCGACCCATCACAGCGGTGATCGAACCCGAGTTCTCTGGCATTCCAGATAATCGATTAGATACCTGGCAAAAATTAACTAAAATAGTTCAAGGTATATGGAAAAAATGGCAATGTCGTTATTTAAATACGTTACAACAAAGAAACAAATGGAAATTTGAAACAAATAACATTAAAAATGGGGATATGGTATTATTAAAGGAAGAAAACTTGCCCATATGTAGTTGGATTTTGGGTAGAATAGTAGAAATTATTCCAGGAAAGGATAACAAAATACGCGTAGTCTCAGTTAAAACAAGAAATGGGACATATAAACGACCTATTTCCAAAATTGCTCTTCTGCCTTTGGAAAAGTTAAAAAAAAAAAAAAAAAAAAAAAATTGTTGAAAATGAATAATGTCTTTAGTTAAACATAATTTGCTTATTGTATTTCATTTGTATTATTTTATTGTTTACAATGTTATTAATATTTCTCTTGTATAAGTTTTATTATTTAAATTGCATATATAATATTTTCGTATAATTAATTATAATTTGGTATAACAAATAAGAACTGTAAATTTGAAACAATGTTTCAAGGTGGGCCGGTATGTTGCCGCTCACCTTAGTTTGGCTATATGCGCAACCTTGGCGCGCATCTCTTGTTCACTTGCATTCCCGCTTTAGCGGAGCAGTTGTATTGTTTTTCGTTATAAGAGTAACATCTCTCTTGTTTATATTGTTCGGTGATATGGTTCACCTTTTTTATAGTTTGCGTTGACTATGGTGTCAACATATTTGAATACGTTAATAATACGTCCTCTAATAACTGTAAATAATACATTAATTAAATGTTTGTGAAGTAATAGCTTCAGAATAGTAATTATTAAAATGATATACAGTCCACTCATAAAGTATCGTCAACAAGAGTTCTTAAAAAAAAAAAAAAAAGTAAAGTCGAAAAAGTATTTAGTTTTGGAATATTTTAGATAATTTTAACTAATTTATTTAAATTACAAACAAAATTTTGTATGCTGAAAAATCAAAAGGCTCCTGAGCGGTCCAGTTGGCCCGTATGTTAATCAAACTCTGTTTATAGAACGTTCTAAATTGTAATCCGATTTCGTTGCATCATAAAAATCTTTTTATTTATTTTTTTAAATTTTGTACCATTATAAAGTTTTTTTTTTTTTTTTTTGGGGGGGGGGGGGAGGGGGGGTAAAGAAATTGCTGACAGTCTATCAGAGCGTTTTCAACGCTTTCGTTTTGTTTCTATTTTCTCTGCTTTAGTGCGTTGGCTGAATAACTCAAAAAGCCTTATCTTTGTAAATGTTATACAGAGAAACTCCTATCTATCGTTCCCACATTTATCGTTTTATTTTTATGGTCCCTGCACAAATTGTATTTAAGTAATGTTAACGAAACCCGCATGTATCGTGCTTCTAAAACTCGTTTTCCCGCATTCATCGTTGTAAAATTTTTCTTCTCACCTAGTGAAAATTTTCTCCTAAAGGCCAAGCGGTTCCATAAGGCATACAAACTGGAATTACTTCCTTCATCCTAAAATAACTCTTTTCCCCATTTGCATGGAGGATCAAAATTGTGACGCCATGTCTCTGGACCATCTATTCATTTTGTAATTTCAGCATGGCAGGAAATAATCTCTTCAGAAATCCAGAAAATTGTTTCGTCAAATGCTGTTACTTGCGAAAAAATGAAGAATGCCTAACAGAAGGGCAAAAAAATGACGATGAAGAAGACTAATATGATGATGATAATAATGCAGATGAAGAGTGGTTGCGTGTAGCAGAGGATGTGCCTGGTACAAAATTTAGTGATATTTGCATTTATAAAAGCGTTGCGACCAGCGGTATCCTAAAGCATAGAAGAAATGTGTGATGTAAACATATGAAAATAACGGCGAAGACACAGCGGATAATTTTCATGCTGATGAGGCTGAGCCTACGCCAATGTCTTGACGTAATTATGGCGTTTGAAAATGTCCGAACTTTTAATATAACCACATGAAATTATAGAAAAAGACCAGAAAAATGTTGTAAATCTGGAATAATTCCTGTTTAATTAATAAAATGAACGAAAAACCCAACATAAAATTATTGATTTTTAAAATGAATTTTACTTAATGTTCTACAACATTAATTTATTTCTTTGGCAGTTTGGAAAGCAACAAATTAGTTTTTATAAGTAGTATATTGCATACATTGTGTGTATTAATTCATAAACATTGTTTTCTTCGTGTTTTGGACTTTAACCCTCATTCATCGTTTTTTTTTTTTTTTTTTCCAACGCACTCCGTGAAAAACGATTGATCGGGGTTCTACTGTAATATAATACAAATAAACTTATCCAGAGGAGAAATGTACAAGAACTATTAAGAATGTCACTGAGTAGGCATTCAAAACATTTATTTTTATGATATTGCATGCTCTCCTTTTAAATTGAAGATTGACAATATTTATTTATCACGTGGTTCCCAACCCGCCCTTATTTGAGCTGTATAATTAAGATTTGAATTGCTTTTGATTTAAGGGGTTTAGGTGGGTTTCGAAGGCATAAACAAATTTTTAAAAAAGCATATTTTCTCTTTTTTTAATATAATAAATAAAAAATTTCATTCAAAATTTTGATCATATAATAGCGCAACATTTCAACAATATTTTATAAAATTTTCATTGAAAATTTAGCCGATCCGGAGTCCCTTCAGAAAAGCGGTGGATACGATTTCTCAAAAGCTAATGTACCGATTTTATTTAATTTTTGTACACTGTTCCAAAAAGAAATTGACTAGTGCTTGAACGAAGGATTTTTTTTTTTTTTTTCTTTTTTAATTTGAATTTTTGATAGAGTTGCAGGGGGGGGGGGGGGGAGTACAATTTTCGGTATGTTTTTACCCCATTTATATCCATGCAAATTAGTTGTAATCGAAAAAAAGGAGAAAAATCCTTCGCTGAAGCATTAGTCAATTCTATTTTGAAGAAGTATGTAAAATAATATAAGGTCGGTGCATTGGTTTTAGAGAAGTAAATGCCACCACTGGTTTGTGTACAGCGACACCGAAAAAGAATGTCAAAGCATTTCACTCTATGAGAGGTATTATTTCTATAAACCTTTATTACCTTATTTTTTTCCAAATCGCAATGAAATTTCCGTTTATTATTCATGTGCATAAAAATAAAGTTTTCAATAGAATATAGTAGGATTTAGCTTCAAGACACAAAAATATTAAAATACATTAAGGGCTAGAACTGAAAATTGCCGGAATTGCATTTTCCTATTTATATTAAGCATTTTTAATATTTTACAAAAATGTTTAAGAGTGATTATAAATTTAATTCGTATATATTTCTGTCCCTCTGTCTGTCCGTTGTGTAATCACGTACACAAAGTATAATGAAGATTAAATGAGGCAGCAAGTACGTACAGTTTGAAATGTTTAATAATCTATGCAACTGCAGGATTTTCCGTTCTCGTTTTAAATATTAAAGCGTTCATTATTTCCTTGGCTCCAAAAAAGTATTTTTCTTTTAATAGCTGTTGTCCTATTTCAAGTATTTATTGACTGCATTTCACTCTCTCTTTATTAAACAAACCTTTTCACTTTTTTATGACCTTGAATTCGTTCCGGTGTGCCTTATTGTTGAACAATTATTCTTTGTTCTGAATAGTTTTCCCTGCGTGTGTAAAACCCTCTCAATCTTCATCATCTGGGTATTATTATTTAGTTAATACAAAAGTAAAGGGGACTTTCAATGTAAATGTTTCTAATTTAGATCTTTACTGCGTATTTTTTAACGGGCATCATAATGGGGTAGGGAGAGGGTTAGTATATATATATATATATTTATATTTTCTCTAGATTTAGATTTATTTATTTATAAAATTGCAATTGATTATAACAAACCTTTTGAATATTTCAATACACGGAAGATTAATGCTTTAAATATTATAAAAAATCAGCTTATTATTCAGTCGAGATTTATTAAATATGAAAAATATAAAACTTTAAATCAATCTATCAGTCTTTTACAAAATAAATTTATTATTACTTATGTAGATAAATCACCCAATAATTATGCCATTATTTGTAAAGAGTTATATAAACATATCTTAGACAACTCTATTTTAAATAGTAATATTTTTAAGCAAACCGCCTTGAAAACTGAAATTAATATAAAAGGATATTAAATTTTCATAAATTATTAAAACTCATATTTAAAAATTTCAACTATCCATATATAGTTATTATTCCCAAATTTCATAAAACTCCTGTAAAATTTCGCACTGTCACAATTGGTTGTAATGCTTATAATAATGTTTCTTATAATCTTCTATTAAAAATTTTAAAAGAAATTTATAGCTTAAGTTAAAACAATGACAATAAGCATTGTATTAAAAATAGTTTTCAACTTCTTCATAAAATTAAAAATTTCATACATATTAGATATTACAAAAAATAGTATGTTTGATTTTAATGATCTATTCAATAATATTGACATTCATGACTTACATAACACTATGTTAATTCTTTTTAATGAACATGAACATAGTATAAAAGAAAAAATATCGTTTTATTACTTTAAAACTTTACTAAATTTCATATTACATAATAATTTTATTCTGTACATAATATTTACAAGAGTATTAAAGGTATTCCACAAGGTGGTTATCCTAGTAGTATGTTATCTGATTTATATCTTTATTATTATGAAAGAAACTTCTCTTTATGTAATGATTCTTCAGATATCAGATATATTGATGATGTTATCGTTTTTTACTTTAATGATAGCAATACTAACACATTCATTGATAATTATCCTAATAGTCTTTCATTAACTAAAAATGATATGATTAATAAAGAAATAAACGTTCTAGATTTAAAAATATATAATGACAATGGAAATTTTAGATTTTGATATTTTTGATAAGATAAAAGAATTTTCTTTTAACGTTAATTTATTTACACATTTTAAATCATGTTTACACAAAACTATTTATAAAACTATTGTAATTAATTTTTTATGTAGAATAAAAAAAATCTTTGTTCTGATAAATATAAGAGTAAAAACTTTAAATTTATTTACAGGCTAGACTTTATCTATATTCTAAATATCTAGTTAATTCAATAATTAAATCTTATTTTTAACGTCTTTTAATCCTTGTTATGGTGTTTGCATATTACACACACACACACACACACACACACACACACACACAAAAAAAAAAAAAAAAAAAAGTATCGCTTTCTAAATTTAAATTCTAAAAGTTTAACAAATTTTAACTTCTAATAATTTTTAATATTTCATAATTAACTATCAAATTTCTATCGAACTTTATTTCCTTTCGTTTTTATTAAAGAGTAAATATGGCAAATCTTTTTTGTTTTTATTAATGTGTAAATAAAGCAAAATCTCTATTTCAAAAAAATTGACCCAAAAACAATACATTCTCTTATTCTCTACCATTATATTTAAGTAAGGTAGGAGTTAGAGAAAAGTAGGGTAGGATAACTGGCAATAAAAAGGCTCACTAAAATGGTTATCACTGTAGTAGAATCTCCACTTTAGTTTATGAACCCTTGACAACATATTTGTAGAAATCTAGATACAAGTATGGTAGAGATGCACAACCTTTTAGGGACGAAGGCACTTGTGCAGCTAACGAGGGTATGGAGGGCCACTCCAGTACAGATAATTTGTGTATCGAGGGCCGTTGCCAAGGTCTATTTACATATATCTGTATAGATTTATTGTATTTACTATTTACATTAAGAGAATTAATTGCAAAATTTTACAAAAATATATTTCTAAGTAATTGTTAAATAAAACTAACCGAATAATTACAATGGGGGAAGAAAACACTTTTTGAATCACAAAACTTTTTTCTATATTACAAATTAGCGAAGTACAAATTATTTATTAAAGTTATTTATCAAAATTGTTTTTCATGGTACGTGCAGTCGATTTTCATCTCTGAAAAGTTCTGCCTTAAGTATCGAAGGAAAACAAATTTTGTACCCAACACCAACAGGTAATATCTTAACAAACAAACAAAAAAAATCTATAACTTAGTTTCAGATTTTTACAGGGTTTAACCGTTCGTTTTAAAGGTATTGACGAGTTGTTTTGAAAAATAGTTCATATTAAAATTTTTCAACTTTAGAGTAATCCCCCCTCCTCACGCAACGCTCGTACATATACAAATTTTTTATCCTGTTTCATTATTACTGTTATAAATACATACTTTTTTTTTTTCCCCACAACATTTGGGTTTAAAAAAAATCCTTATTGTGTACATTTACGCGAAATTTCGTCCTATGCTGCCTTATTAAATCTTTTTAAACAAAGGTACAACAGTGCCACCTATTGAGTGATTTGTACCAAAAGCTAATCAGCATCAACTTAAGTCAAGGTCCTACCACACATGAATTTATATTGAATTCTGTTGATTGGTACAGGAAATAAAGCGTACACACATTTACAACAGGCATGCCCATTTCTTAAAAATGGTCAAATATTGTTCAGGACATCTGAAGAAAATACGAATACCTTCTTTGTATATATAGAAATAGAGAAAAGAAAGTAAAAAAAAAAAAAAAAAAAGAAAGAAAGAAAGAAAGAAAGAAAAATAAAGAAGGAAAAGAGAGAGGTTTTTTTGGAGAACCACTAATTAAATCCTCGAGAGCCATATTTAGTTCGCGGGCCAAATATGCGCTACTAACTAATGGGAACTGAATGAAGCCAATCATAGCTACAAGACAGTAAAATATGAACAACACTTTGTTAATACTTTTAAAAAGTTCAAAAATCAACCAGTGCAAATTCTATCCCAAGTGACAATCATTAACAAAAATTTGAAAAAAAAAAAAAAAAAGCGTTTTTAAGGCCATTTTTTGAAATTATGATATTATAATTTTCTTACACTGATGTTTAATATCAATGAATATCTTTTTATGTTCAAATTTTACTGGGGAGAAATAAAACTGATTTCACTTAAAGTAAAATATAGTTCCAAGGTCATTAAACAAAACAAAGGTCCATATATAAATCAAAGTGCCCTGCCTTAACAATTGAGACAGTGGCGTTTCTTTTTTTCTTTGTGAAAGATCTCAAACTTATTCTTGCGGGGAACATGTTTCGAACACCTACGTAAATAGTTTGAAAATTTCAACAATGGGTTTCGAGACATTTCTCCACAGATAGTGAAGGACTAGTTGTGCAACGGATTATTTTAGGGATATTTCCTTTCAGCATTTTCAAATTATGAATTAAAGACAAATCAAAATTAATACGATGTGACCATCACAAAACATTCTTAAATATCATTTTATGATTCTATAAATTAATCGTGCTAGCTTGGGCCTAACTATCGCACGTGCATTCAGGAACACGTTCACTAAGCACGGAATTTTTAAGAGGCGTGAAATTTTACTGTTAGTTTAAAATATGTGGTTTAAATCCACAGTTTTTTCCCCCTGTAACTCAATCGTATTTGACTTATATGAAAAAATAAATAAAATCTGGATAGACTGACTGGAGTCGTTTTATTTATCTTTGGGGCTAAAAGCAGAAAGAAATTCATATTTTGGTTAAACACTTTTTTCAACCTGCCTGTTTGCCTTTTGGAAATTCTCTCAAGGTAGAGACAGACTAATTTATTTGTTTAATTAATTTTTATTTATTTATTTTGTGTGTGTATAGACCTACTGAAGTGGGTAGAGTGTAGAAGTTTGGTCTTTTGCCCTCATGCTTACTATGTCCCTGATACTTTATTTTTTCTTTCTTTCTTTCTTTCTTTTTTTTTTTTTTTTTTTTTTAATATAGTTTAACCCATTCTAAGGGAGCACGAAAAATTGAAAGTGCCCTGAGCATAAAATTTTATTAGTCTAGTCTTGCATTGGTGCTATATTTTCATTACTGTGGGTGATAGTTATTACAAAAGCATAGAATAAAATCAAATACTTCTAATACTTCTATTGCAAGTATTAAGGTTACTGATCAGACGGTCCCAAGGCTAATATTGTCTCTTCTATTTTCTACCTTCAATTAAAATACCATGATGCTTTTCACATTTTTCAGAAAATATATTAAGGTAAGAGAAATTCATAAAAACTGATTCAATACACAAATACACACTATACAAACTGCGGAAGAAAATAATTAACTTGCATGGAGAAAGAGAATAGATGTGTAGTAGTAAATTTGTCGCTATAAATTTTTATACGAGGTCTGTCCAATAAATACGCGAACTAAGGCCATAAAAAGTTTATTTTGCAAAATTTAGTCTACATCGATTTTGTCCCCTTCAAAGTACTCTCCATTCGTTGCTATGCACTTATTCCATCTTCTTTTCCACTGTTCAAAGCACCCTTGGAAGTCCTCGGCAGGCAGGCCTTTTAGTTTTCTCGTCGTTTCTTGCTTTATTGTGTCCACATCTTCCCAGTGATGTCCCCTCATCACATTTTTGCATTTTGGGAATTAAAAAAAAAGTCACATGGGGCGAGATCTGGCGAATAAGGAGGATGATCAAGGATGGTGATTGAATTTTTTGCCAGAAACTGGCGAACAATCAATGTTGAATGTGCAGGTGCATTGTCATGGTGAAGGATCCATCCATCGCCTTGAGTCAAATTTCGTCGTACACGACGCACGCGATCTCTCAGACGCTTGAGAACTGTAAGAAAAATAATTTTTTTTTTCGTCAATTTCCATTTTCGAAACACAGTAAAAACAAGGACAACAGAAACTAACACAACTGACACAATACGCACAGCTCCGACGATCCGCCATGCACTGATGGTTCATTGGGTCTCAGGCAACTAGCACCGCTAGTGAACGAGGATGTAGTCCGCGTCATGATGGCCGACAGATGGCACCAGTTCGCGTATTTATTGGACAGACCTCGTACATAAGAAAAATAATACTTATGTAAATACAAAGTATAACACTTGGTCGTAATTTGTTGCCTGAGACACAACTCCCCTCCGTCCTTATATAGTATTTACTTAACGAATAAGCAGATCTTGTATATTAAAATCTGATTGTATGTTTGGATATCAGAACCATACCTTCGAAAATAAAGGTAAATTAATCATAAAGAAATGAAAACGAGTCATGTATAAGATTCCGAAGAAATTCACGACTCTTTCAGAAATTTCTAAAAACTACTTATTATATGAAATATTGATTTAATTTTAATGAAATTTCCTTAAAAATAACAATAATTGTGGCAACTGATTACTTCAGTATTGTTCAAAAGAAGAAGGAAATATAAAAATTGGAGCTATTTTCTGAATAAAATAAATAAATAAAAGCTTTAAGTTTCGATAAATCGTCTTTAAAAGTTCTAAACTGATTTTTTATTTTATTTTAAAATACCATAATACTCCTTTAATTTCGTAAAGGAAAGATCAGTTAATTGCTATATAATTTTTGAAAATAAAATTTGGGTAAAATCCTTCACTTACTTGTTTCTTTCTTTTCTTTGTTTCTTCTTTTTGTTTCTTTCTTTTTTTTTTTTTTTTTTTTTGAGAACCGAAATTCTATCAACAATATCTTTCTGAATTTTCGCTTTACAAAATAAAAATAAAAGTAGCTGTGTATATTTGGTTAATAAATTATGTTAAAGAAATTTTGTTAACTCTTGCGCATACGTAGTTTAACATTATTTAGTAAAAAATGCTCATAGTTTATTAGATATATAATATATTTATATCCTGATTTCAGATGTTTTTACTACTATGTTTTGTCTTATATATATATATATGACATTGTATTAATTTGAAGAAAAATGCATATAAATTATTGAAAAACGCATAATCATATATGTTACAGTTAGAACGCATTTCAGACATAATTTTTACATGGTGATCAGAAACATTATTATTATTTTATTTTTATTTTCTGTTACTGATCCGATTTTTGCTTTAAGAACAAAGCTTTCTCTGAAATGTATGAGGTATAACACGTTGTTTGCATTCTTGAATTTCAGATTGACTCGTGAAATATTTTTTCTGGATATTTGACAAGAAAAGTCTAAAATCGAATGTGTCCGGTCATTTATGGCAAGATACTGTAATTCTTTAAATAGTTTATATATATATATATATATATATATATATATATATATATATATATAATATGTATGTAAAAGTATTTTGAAATTTCATTTTTACTTTCTCTTTAATCTATATGGTAGAGAGAGAAAGTATTTTTTTCGAGTCATATTTTCGAAATTGAGTTTTTGCCATATTTACACGTTTTGAGGTTCCCTGTATCCCTAAATCAAGACTTCAGAGGTGCGTGTGTATGTGTCCGTGAGTTTGTTGTCATAACTGGACAATATTCCTGTGACGTCACCGTAGGTAAAATCGCCGAACACGTGGCCGATATTTTGTAAACAAATTAGATTCAAGATGCCATTTTATTGTTACGCATAGCATTTTCCGAAATATTTCTGCAGTGAAACTTAATAATAATGTTCAAACAAGAACAAAAGAGAAATGTAAACAACTGAATCGAATGATAAAGTTAAGACTATTTCATATCGTAAAATTGCAGAACATTTTATGTATACACACACACATACATATATATAATGAATAAAAGATTAATAAGAACATTTTATACACACACACATATATATAGACATCAAAGCTTAAATAATTAGAATTTCAATCACTTTAATAAAGGAATTTACTAAATGGAACATCCATTTAAATATGTTAACATCGCCACAGTTCACACGGCAACTTTTAATATTACATATGTTGATTAATATTAAAGTATATTACTAAAACTGGATTAAAAACAAAACAAAGTTATCACTATATCACTCTTACTTCAATTTCATATAATCTGTAACTCTTAGAAATAATATTGCAAGATAAAAATTCGCAAGCCACAATGCTTTGTTATGGTAGAGTTGAGGATTGTTTCCCTAACCAGCTGATATTCTTGTAGCCTCGAACCCAAAGTGGGAATATGGTCCATAATATTAGGAGAAAGTCCATCCATACTTGGTATTCTAAATAAGTATCATATGGGGTTGCTGTTTTTATTAACATCGGTCAAATGGATCGTGTACAGGGACATTCAAAAGTATTCAAAATCTTAAGTTTATTAGCAGAATTTCTCGCTGGTATACATTTTAACATTTTTAGAACTGATTAAAATGTGTTTTTGTAAACATATAAACATGTTTTATGTAGAATTGGGTATGAAAAACATTCGCTATCCGTTTACAAGGCCGGACAAAAGAATTCTAATTTATCAGGCGATATATCTGGAAGTATCTCAAGATAAATTTCTGTTGAAGGTGCTTTAGTAAATTGTTCCACGTCCAGAGAAATCACTTGAAAATTATAATCACTTTCTTTTAGTGATATGATAGAGGGGAGGATCATTGGGAAGACCAATTTTTTGACATTTTTTTTAGCTAATATTATGTGTTTTTAATGTACCCTGAATATGGATGTAAAATTTTTAGCTATCATGGTTTTTGCGTCTGTTGTGAGTGTAACTTAAAATGAAATAAATGGTGTTTAAATCTAGCATTTTTCAGATTATATGGGAATGCCACTTGAAAATTTCGACTGAGATCACCCAATTTCAAAAGACGTTATGGATAAAAATTCTCTAAATCATTTAAGATACTTTTTTTTTTTTAAATTTAATTACATTCTTAGATGCTTTATTACGTGTGCGTAAAACATTCAAATAAGGTAGTTGTATTGGAAGATAGCCCTCTCACAAACAAATATATGCCAAATAAAATTGTTTCTATGCTAGCAGGGTAAAATAAAGTAGTGTGGGTCCCACACTAGATAATTTCTAGCGTTTAAATGCTTTCTAAATATTCTTAACGTAATTTTATTTATTTGAAATTTTCTTCAGGTCTGCTATTTTTTTCCGTCTTTTAATCAAACATGTTTTTTCGCTAATTCATTTGCCTAATGTCTTCTGCAAAAACTTGCGCAAGATTCTTCATAATGCTATTATCTTTCCATGGGATACTTAACACACGTGTTTTGTTATACGTGGTTGCACTTAAGAACATTAAAGGATTCATTAAGACTGATGACTAGTAAAACAAGAGTTGTTATTTTAAAGCAGTTTCCTTCTAAAAAATGTATTATTTTTTATATTCTATTGTGTTTTGTTTAAAGTTTTTAAGGAAATCTGAACTAGTATGTTGTGGCCACCACATGACTTTCTTCTATATTTTCCTATACAAATTCACTCAGTAAAAATAATTTATTAAAATTATTATTTAAAAGAAATTATTTTCCATGATAATGCAGACGATTTCCACATTAGAAAAGTAGTATAACACTAAATGACTAAATATCCAAAAAATGTCCATTTTATTCTCAATATTAAAAAAAAAAAAAGTGTTTTTTTCGTTAAAAGTAAAAAACATCGGTAACTTTGTTTTAAATTATCACAGATCTATAGTTCAACGATTCGTTTTAAAGGTATTGACGAGATCTTTCAAAAGATGCCTATCTTGAAAATTTACTCCACCCCCGGGGGAGGGGGACTTCCTTTTTCCTAGTTAATTACTACTATTATCAATAATTCATATTAATTTTACAATCACAAATTAAAAACAACTCTCATTATGTACATTTATACGAAATTTTGTCCTATACTGCCATGTTAAAAATTTAGAAAAATGCGATTGCAGCGTCACCTGTCGAGCGAATAATCCCCAAATCTAATCAGCAACAGTTTGTCAGGGTCCAACTAAATACCAAGTTTGGTTAAATTTCGTTCATTGGTTCGTGAGATACAGTGTCCACAAAATTCGTGATACACACACACAGACAAACATTTTCTAAAAACTATCAAATCGTGTTCAGGACATCTCAAAACGTGTAAATCCATCGAAAACCGGAGTTCGCAAATTTTCACAAATCCAATACTTTCTCTATATTACAAAAAGAAGAAAGTAAAAAAGAGCTATCGCATGATTTGAGTTATGTTTAGAAAATCTATACTGAAGTTCTTTTGCATCTAAAAACCTACAGAATATGTCACATTTGCTTCATTTTCATATCTTTCATCCCACTGTTTTATATACATATACCAAATTAAAAATTCATGTCACGTGTTTAGGAAAAATAAAATTATCAATGTTTAATATTTGTATGATGATTTTTAATCTAATTATTTGGTTTATAAAATATTTTTTATATTACTTAGCAAAATGCTATTGGAAAATAATAATAAAAAAACTTTATATATTTAACATGTTTTTAAATTTTCTGTTGAATCATATAAACTTGACAGTTCTATGTATTAACAAGAAAGTGAGTTGAAAGCGATATAAAAAAAAAAAAAACGTTGGTTTTAAAAATAAAATATTACTCTTTTTAGAACAACATATATTAACATCATGAACGACATTAGCACTTTGAACGTGTAGAAAAATTTTTATGTTATATTGGCGTGAATTTTTTGTGAGATGGCTAATTTAACTTTTTATAATTTTTTTTAATGTTCACGTTTCATTAAATGTATTTATTTTTATGTCGAAAGGAACTGAACTCGTAATTTTTTTTGGCAACAATTAAATTTTAGCTAATATTTGAATGGCTAATTTTAAATCTATTAGGAAGTTATTATTTTTATATTTTAATTAATTAAAAGAAAACTAATCAAAATTTTGAAAATCGGGCTTCGAGGTATTTCATTGCCATCGTGTTCCGAGCTATTCTAAAAATTTCAAATGTCTAGCTAGTCGGGAAGTGAGTTGAAAATCGATTTCAACATTTGTATTGGACAAACAAACAAGAAAGCGAGTTAATAAAAACATGTTAAAATATTTCTTCCTTGTTCCCATAAAAATGCAAATAAAAGCATTCTTATGCATTGACAGTTCTACAATATTTACTTAAAAGTAAACTTATGATCTTATTGTAAATATTCAGGATACACAAATGCTATTGGTTCTCAATGACTTTTTCCTAAAAAACTTCATTACAGAAATGCTTTAAATTTTAAAATCTTACTTTAGAAACAGTTTTAATCAATAAATACATCATATTAAAAATTATGCAACTTAAATTTTTATATTGTCCTATGGTAAAAAGTTACATTGAGTAAAGCTTTCCTATGCGTTATCTTACAGAACGAAACAATTTCTATGTTTTACGTAGAACATAGAAACAAATATGTTCAACTTTTTCTTCTGAGAAATTCAGTTTTACACAAAAGAGTTCAAAAAGAAAAATTTATTAGCAAATTCAATTAATCTCTTCGAATCAATTCATTAAAGTGTTTGATAAATAATTATAATGTGTGCATTTTCGCTATTATATCAGCAAATGAAAGTGAAACATCCCAGTTCAATATTTATACGCGTCCTTAAAAATTGTTCGAAATGAGACATTTTTTATTTCATAGCAGGGTAAACAGTCTAAATCAACAAGTTTAATGCTTCATAACTGAATGAATTTTAGTTGCGCAAGGGTAATTCATATTTTGCATGATATTATTTGCGGATATTTCCCTAAATATAAGTCATGGAATCGGAAGAATCTTGAAACTGACGAAATTTTAAATTTTCATTAAGAATGCATTTTTTTAATTGCTTCTAAAATAATATTTTAAAATTTAAACATTCTTATTATATGCAGCTGGTGCTGATCGATTGGTTATAACGTTTAGGTTATAATAGCATGCTTAGATTTTTGTTTAGGGGGTATTTTTGTACATATTAAAATTTACGCCAACTTTTTTTTTTAAAAATAGCAACACCCATTTTTTTAGGTAGATTCCTTATAGGAGATCTACCTATTGCAATGGTTCTCATGACACGACTTCTGAAAAATTTGTTCATATCTTCACCGATCATGACCCATAGAACCCAAAACCACCCTCCGTTCAAAAGTATATATATATATATATATATATATATATATATATATAGGTATATATATATATATGTATAACGCTTTTTCCCATGTTAAGTTGTGAACACGATAACTAGAGTAATTTTTATTTAAATTTAACCAGCTCGGGATATGTTGTCAGGACAGTAAAAATCTCGGTCGAGTTCGTAGATGGGGTATCCTGCTCAAAGGGGATGGAAATGGTGGGGGGTGGAAATTTTCATTTGCCCATAATTTCTTTAATATTGAAAATAGGAAAATACTTCAAATCAGGCGAATTACCGCCTTACCCTAAAGAACAACTTTTGTACTTAAACTTTTTCGATAACTTCAATTGCTTAAAAGTTACAAGTTAAAAAGTGATTTTTCTTGTGATGAAGCCGACATTTTTTATAGCTTTCATTGCAAAAATTTATAATCTGATGCTTATGTCACGTGCAAATGATAATAAAAAAGATCACTGAAAAGATAATAAAATTTTAATCATGTTTTTTAACAATATAATAATCTGACTGAGAAAAAAAAAAATAAAAGTTTAATTTAACAGAAAATATGACGTCACAATTACAACAATGTCATGAGAAAAATTAAATTAAATTTTATCCATGATTTTAAACAAATAAAATAAAAGTTAATAAAAAAATAAGTAAATAAACTCAACATATCTTAGGGCTAAGCAGATTTAGACTTAGCTTTATGACATTGATGCTATCCGCGTTTGTAATGATCGATAGATGGCGCTTTTTCAGCTCTTGTTGTTAGTAAATATTACAGCCACGTGTATCTATTTTTGTTCTTTTACTTAATATTCGTACTATAATTTCTCCGCCATTACATCATGGAAAATTGATTGCTTTTGGAAAAAAATATTTCAGTTTATTCAAAGTTCGATCGGAAGTAGGTTTTTAACTGAAGTTGAACAAATATTAGTTTCAAATCATCTGATTAATTCTTTACTTCCATTAGCCGAAGCAACTGAAATTTTAAATTTGTCATTTGGAAATAAATGGAAGCTTAATTCTGGATTTCTTGGTCCTTTGGAGTTACACTGGAGCACACAACAGTATGTGTTATCTTTTTTACCGGATTTATTCATTTTTATTCAATAAATATATGTGAAACTAAACATCGGCTAGCAATGGCGGCTTGATGGAATTCGAATTAATTACAATCGCGGATAATGTAAAAGATAAATGTCATCGTTAACAAAAATATGTAAATATTAAATATGTAATATAGAGAAAGTATTGGATTCGTAAAAATTTTCGACCTCGGGTTTTTGATGGATTTACACGTTTTGAGAGCTGTAGAACACGATTTGACCATCTTTAGAAAATGTCATCTTTAGAAATGTCTGGGGACTTCCCCCCCAGGGGGTGTGGCGAGGCTCCGATGCATGCAAAAAAATTTTCCCAGTTGACTATCTCTATTATAAATAATTCTTGTAAATTCCATAATGATTACTAAAAAATAATTCTCTTTATGCACATTTATACAAAATTTTGTCCTATATCACCATGTTAAAAATTTAGAGAAAGCGGGATGGCAACGCAACCTATAAGACAATTTTTACCAAAAGTTGATAGGCACTAATTTATGTGAAGGTGAAACTACATACCAATTTGTATGAAATTCTGTGCAGTAGTTCTTGAGATACAGTTGCCACAAAATTTTGTCACACACACACACACACACACACACACACACACACACAGACAGACAGACAGACAGACAGACAGACAGACATTTTCTAAAGATGGTCAAATCGTGTTCTACAGCTCTCAAAACGTGTAAATCCATCAAAAACCCGAGGTCGAAAATTTTTACGAATCCAATACTTTCTCTATATTACATATAGAAGAAAGTAAAAAAAAAATCTTGTAAATCGATGCTAAACGAATTAAACTGGCATGGTAGAAAAGGTAATAAATTTGGGGACATTTAGGTATCCCTTTAACAAATGAACTAGGGATGATTTTAATGAATTTTCCGTTGAAGTTTATTTTCATGAAAATTTAAATTTAAATTAAAGTATTTCATTACTCGAATTCCCTTATTTTGATAAATAAAATTATACCATTAAAAAAAAAAAAAAATAAAGAACACTCTTTTATTGAAAAATGAACGAATAAATGTTTTAGAAATCTATTACATACTTTTAAATCTTTATTTAAAAAAAATTAATTGTTGCCACTCGACATTATACAAATACATCCAAATCCTGTGTCACATACGATAGTTTTGTATAAGTATAGATTTTTTGTTTGCCCTTGGAACCTGCCCCTGATGGGGAAAGTGCCTGGAAACACTTGTATCTAGTATTGCCATTGATTATGAAGTCGTGTGCGAAATTTCAGGTCCTTTAGACGACAAGAAGTTGCCGAAAATTGAATTGCAAAATTCCGTTACATACATTAATAGTTGCATCATATCAAGTTAATAAAAGTATGTTAATTAAAAACCTTCTTAAACGCTTTAATTCATCATTTAAAAATATAAAATTGAAATAATACGTCAATCCTAATACAAATATCGTTTGTGGTGAATAGTTTAGAATGTCAGTTTAGGCAAGAATTTAAAATTTACGACTGAGAGTAATACGTTACAGCTTCCTTTGACTTTTTATCTTGTCGAAACAAGATATTGGTCTGTGAAGAGATATGAGGTTTTCGCGTGGAAAGAAAATATAATGACGCCAAAGCTGCCTTTCTCCATCTCCAAGCTCGCCAAATTTTGTTGCCAAGTCAAAAATTTCGTCGTCAACTATCAACTTTTGCCGCCAAATCACAAATTTCATTGCTAAGTCGCAAGTTTTGTCACCAAAATCTCGCCAAATCATACAATTTACTAAATTCATAATAATTAACATTGAAATTCAGCGGTGCCAAAGGGTCAAATGTTAACTAATGTTAATGTTAATGTTCCAGCTTATGTGAACCAAAACAGTTTCACTTTACAATTTTTACTCATCTGACAATAAGAATCACAAAAACACAGTACAAAACTTTCAATAATTTAATAAAAATTACAATGAAATAACTATCCAAAAACCGCTACCACTTATCTGTATTTGACTTGACCATAACAACGCCAGGCTTACCCGAACCAGTAAGATCACAAGTGCATTCTCACGTTTCTATTACTTTTTCTTTTAAAAGAAAGATATTGAACAACAGTTATATGGATTTTAAATAAAAAATATAATTTTGATTAAGCTTGGGTGGGGAGGGGGGTGTAGCCCAATAGCCCCCTCCGGGATTAACCATTGTTGGGATTGTATATCTTTAAGGCTTTTATTTGTTGAATGATTATGAGCTTGAATTAAAAAAAATGAAACATTTACAAACCAATAAATTTAATTTTTTTATTAAAATCACACAATCAACTGTGGAAGAAAATCATATTTATTGAATTTTTTTTTTTTTTTTCCGGGGTTCGAGTCCCGGTCCAGGCATGATTTTCACTCAGTCGGAAAAATAAAAAAAAATAAAAAAAATTTCAATAAATTTAGCCTAAAATTTTAAATAGAATGAATAAAACCCTTTTGTAGTTGAAAATTAAATTTCTTGAAAACAGAATAGCGACGTAAATAATGCAATGTGTGGGAACAAAGCCATTGGCTAGGTATTAATGCATATGTAAAATTTTTTTACAATTGTAACATTAACGTAAAGGAATCTACCTTTGCCTTTAAGCTTGCCGAAATGGGATTTTTTTTTTAAATTTTTTAGATTGTTTGGATCAAACCAGCCGTAAAATGATATAGTTTGTATTTTCCTCTGAAATTTTGATATTTATAAGCTGTCAAAGTCTGGGGATGCTAATGATAAATGACAGACATTAATTCATATCTTCCTGAAAAATTATTAAACTCAAATTTCATTTTTTAATGCATTAAACTGATGGGACGTAAGCGTATATTCCATACATAATTTTGATTAAAAGACATATTTATAAAAGGAGAATTATTAATAAATTCATATTCTCAAAAAATTATGAATTACATTCATTTTTTTACGAAATGCCCCCACATGCACATAAATTTTTTCCTAGTTAACTACTATTGTCAATATTTCATATTAATTTTTCAGTCACACCATTAAAATAACTCTCATTGTGTACATTTATACGAAATTTTGTCCTATACTGCCATGTTAAGAACTTAGAAAAAATGCGCTCACAGCGCCACCTGTTGAGCAATTGTTCCACAAATCTAATAAGCACCAGTTTATGTCAAGGTCCAACTAAATACCAAGTTGGGTTGAATTTAGTTCATTGGTTCTTGAGATACAGCGTCAACAAAATTTTTCATATACAGTTCCCGCCGCTTATTAAATCACATTTGTTCTAAGCCAAACTGATTTTATTAAGCGGCCGATTTTTATATCCGGCGAACATTCCTGCACTTAAGGAAAATGTATTACTTCTCTTAATTTGGAAAGAAACTCCAAAACACAACGAATAATGGAATTAGTAAACAATATTAATTCATTTTTGATAGATAATTAATTGTTTCTTCGATACAAACAAATTAAACGCACTCCAAGTTCCCATGCACTTTCGTTTGAGGAAAATCATCATTACTTTACCAAATGTTCGCGTTGTTCTTATAAATTTAATATATTTTCATTTTAACCTCATGAATTATAGTAATTTTAAAATAAGAACTAAAAATTGCTTTTTAAGAATTAGAAAAATTTTAAAAAATATATCATTTCAAATCAAATTTGTAACTTATTACTGCACTTTGAAGAATGCGCCCATTGAAACTGTTACGGAGATAAGTGATGGGGGGGGGGGGGGGGGCTTGGGGGCTTTAATTTGTAACTGTGCTGCAAGTTTAAATTCTGCGACAATGAGCGATAACGGAAGGATTGTTTTGCTTTAATTTCTTTTTTTTAATAATAAAAAATAAATTAATTAAAATCACTGAAAACATTTAATATTCGGTTAAGAAAAACTCGTGATTTTCAGTATTCAATAGAATTGGTTATTTTATCTAAATGTGATGTCAAACTATGTGTTCTGCGTCCCACTGAACGGTGATTTTTATTTATTCATTTATTTATTGTTAATGTAATCTGGATATATTATTCCTCAGGTTTAATATTTCAATTATCATTTTCAAATATTTGTCTTCTGTAGCAATGTCGTAAAATGTAACTTAATAACGATATTTTTTCGCTGTTGAAATTAGGATATTGTTTCATAAAAGTAAATTAATTGTTGCATCAGCATTAATCTTTATTATATTTGTCGCTGCATTGCCATTTTAGTATTTTTCAAATCTGGCAAAACTGGTGATACGTCATTGTATTGCGAAATGTCAAATTATGCTTTTGTCACATTGTTTTGAAACGTCATCGTCTTTCCAAATGATCGGAGTATTTTTATATCGCTGACATTTGCGGATGCAGGTTTTTGTTATTCCTATCCCATCCTACGCTGACATATCTGAAGCTGTGTTTGTGTTTCTACATGGGCGTTGGAATATTGATAGACCGATATGTCAAGTGGAAGTGAACATGCCTTCCATTTATCACTGTGATTTTTGTCATTTTATCAGATAAAAATGTACATCATATATTTATTTTGTAAATAGCAGTTTTTACTTTCTCCCTTCTTTCTTTCCTTAAAAAACTGAAACTACTTTTTTCGTAAAACACGAAAAAAGTTATAGAATCAATCAACTAATTGCACGGGAGAGAAAACGAATTGTGAGTACATAGCTTTGGTCTATGACTATTTCACCATAGAATATGTATGCATATATTACACAAGAAAGCGATTTAAAAAAAAAAAGATTATTTCTATATTGAAAAATGTCAACTACCGAATATATACAAAAGCATTCTAATGGTTGATAGTGCGACCATTTTATCAATTTTGTTCTAGGAAAAATAATTAAGAAAGAAAATTAACATTATTTCAATTATCCATCGACGCATATAATCAAATAGCTAATATTAAAAAGTTTAAATAATTTCTCTCATCTGGAGAACGAATTAGCGCTAAGCGTAAGTCACAGTGGCTAAGCTACAATGTTTGCTCATATAAATACACTCAAAGAAAAAACTAGTAATGTTGTAACAATCACAAAACTTTCTTCTATATTTTCTTATACAGATTTCTTTATTCAGTGCAAATAATGTTTAAAATTATCTCCCATTATGAATGCAGACGATTTTCATCCTGGAGAAGTATAACACTAAACACCCAAAGAAAATCAATTTTATTCTCTATAAATGACATCTTAAGAAATGTGTTTTTTTTTTTTTTTTTTTTACAAAATTCATTTTTTGTTAGTAGTAACTTGGCATCTCTGTATTGTCATGTTAAAAGTGTAGAAAAATAAAACGGGATAGCAACGCCATCTGTTGGATGATTTTCACCAAACGTTGATGCACTAAATTATGTCAAAGTGCAACTATACATATCAATTTGTATGAAATTCTGTGCATTAGTTCCTGGGATACAGTTGCCACAAACTTTTGTTACAGATACACATAGACGGACAGACAGACATTTTCTAAAAATGGTTAAATCGTGTTCTAGACCTTTCAAAACGTGCAAATACATCAAAAACCCTAAGTCGAAAATTTTTACGAAAGTAAAACTTTCGTCCGTTAAATATAGAAGAAAATAACTGATTTATACCGATCCGCGCTAATTAAAATATTTTAATTATCATGTGTACGTTTTTGGAAAGTTAGTACAAGCATAAGGCTTACAAGATGTATAAAATATGATTGATGCTAGCAACAATATGATTTAAATTGAATACGGATACATTTGATTAATTAAATAAATAAAATAAAAATTTAATACTCGCTAAAATACTTAAATTTGCAGTGGAATCGAACCCGAGTATGATCATGCATTCGGAAACTAATAGGTACTAAGTTAAAGATTTATTTACTTCGATTACTATTAAACGAATGTAGTCTCTTTTCATGCGAATATTTTATTCGTATAAGCATGCTTTTTTTTTTTTTTTTTTTTTTTTTTTATGGTAAATTGTAGACATATTTTCTGTTCATTTGATATTGGTTTGAACCTCACAAAAAATGCATAAATAAAGATTAAAAATTGATGAGGTGAAAAATCTTCGGAGGCGCATATTCCACTATTATATTACTTATCTTTTAAAGTAAAATTAAAATAAGCATTCCATTATCTATTATGTCAGCATATTAGTTTTTACATTCTATTCGAGAGAAGAAAGTATTGTTTTAAGTAGTGTTTCTAAATAACACCTTAAAGAAAAATGAAATATCCCTTTTCGCATATGCTTGATGAAATGATTTTACACATCATTGTGATTTTCACTTTATTTACTGTTATAAGAAGGGAGAAATCCTGAATATTTTCTGTATCTTATTTCATTTACAAAATCATTCATTTAATTTTCTAACATATTTCTAATTTCTCGAAATTGAATTTGAGTGTCTTTTGAATGGTTTGTCAAAATCTTGATTGAACATCTGCCGTTTGCACGGATGGTGTAGGTGTACAGGTACCTCACGCTTCACACATTACCACACACCCTTTAACGTTTATGCTCGATTATATGAAAAATTTGCGCAATAGTTTTAAATGTTTATATTTGTTAAAACCTGGAAAATTTTATTCTGTTTCATTTCTCGTGTAAACTATGAACAAACTTATCCAGTAGTATATTTATTGTACCTATTATTTTATATACAACCCTTGATGACAAATTTTATATGTATGTGAATTTTTCTGTTTAGTTAAAAATTATAGGTGTATTGTTCTTTTTCCATCATATTTATTTTGGCAAGACTTTTCGGATTATATATATATGTAGATATTTTCAACTGTTAAATAATTTTGTAAATTTCTGTTTCAGAATTATATTAAAAATAAAAAATGTATGCATATGCATAAGAGTATAACAGTATTAAGTATAATACAAATTTCTAGATATCTTTAAGTTTGATAAAAGAAAATTCATAATTTTAACTAATTTTCAATTTTCCCATTTCGATTTTACATTATTTCAGTTTAACAATATATTCTAAAGAAATTTGGTTTTACTTTGTCGATTTATTCATAAGTCAATATTAAATATATATATATATATATATATATATGTTTACGTTTGAATTTTTAAAAATTGCATTAAAGTTCAGCATTCAAAGATAAAAGATATTTTTCAAAAACTAATTTATGAATGAACTTACAATACAAGATGATACACAAATATGCCTAGAAAATATTGTTAAACTAGAATTATGTAACTTAGAAGGTAAAAAAAAAAAAAAAAAAAAAAAAAAATTGTCCAATAGCACAAAAAAAAAAAAAAAAAAAAAAAAAAAAAATGTGATAATGTAGATATCATGAGATAAAAATATACCATCTTCATCTAGAACGAATAAGCAAACATTTTCTGAATCCTTAAACTAGAAATATCAATTTCCGTGTTATGCGTAATAAGGTAAACCAATAAACTAAATGGACGAAGTGATCGAAAATTTCTAGTCTGTATTTTTTTAGATGGTGAAACGATACATTATATTATGAATCCTCTGTATTGTGAGAAATTCTCGCTTGGTTTTTAGAATTGATTCTTAAATTAGAATTATAGGCACTAAAATTCGCCTCTTGTATTCGCATTTATTTCCAGATATTTTAAAATAAGTTTGACCGCGATAATATAGAAAAATCCTATAGAAATTTAATACGAGTTTCTGGAAGTTGCTAGCAAAGGGAACTAGAATTTATAAAAATGACATGGAACTATTTTTGCTAGAGCTATAATTTATTTTCTGCTCTAGTCTCAGTCGCAGTTTTTCTTTCTTTTTTTTTTTTTTTTTGGATTGATTTTCTTTAGAAATTTTAATACATTTAATATTTTTATATTTCAATGGATATATATGAATTCAAGTTTTCTCAACTCCAAGGCAGCCATTCACGAAAACCGTACAGCCATAGAGAAAGGATTTGATTAAAACTACAAAATGTTGAGGTTATTCTATTGTACTAAAGCAAACTTTAAGTATAATACGATTTCTAATATAACACAATTTCTTAATTATAATACAATCTCTTTTTACGTCTCGAACTTGTTTAGTTATGAAAGCCCTTTCTATTGTTTCAAAATATAAATTATAAATATGTACAAATTTTGTGAATTATCATTGATTCACGTATATATTACATGGGGTTTTCTTTTTTTTTTTTTTTTTTTTTTTTTTTTTTTTTGATTAAGGGGGTGTTAATCACCTTAATTACATTTTATGTTTTCAACTGCATTTCCCGTTAATGTATTACATACACACAAGCACGCATGTATTTTTCGAAATGTTTTAGATAAATCTTTCAAAAATTCTCTGTATAATAATTAAAATAAATTATTGCAACAATTTCTTAATGCAGTCTAATGTATCTACGGAATGCGCACTAATATTACGATTGTAAATTTTTCATTGATCTGGAATAGCATCTTGAAAAACCTTAGCCCCTCCTAAAAGTTAAATTTTGGATCCGCTTCTGAGTAGCCCAGATAGCATTTATTTTATAATTTTGCTGATCCCCAAAGTGCATTAGACTGCAATTTTTAAGAGGAATAGACAGGGACAGGAGAAGTTAAATTTGGTGACTTTTCATGTCCTCAAACATTCAAAGTTTTTTTTTTTTTTTTTTTTTTTTTTTTTTTTTTTTTAGATAAAAAGTTAAATAAATGAAAATTCGGGGACAGTCCCCTTATTTCGAGAACGCGTAGTCATTGGTCACCCTAATATAAAATCATGTTTCAGAATTCTTCACTGAATAGTGACTAGTAGATAAAAAAGAGAGAAGCTATTAGGTTGGCGGGAAAGTTATGTCGTATTTTAAATGAGACATTTGAATCAGTATAATTTTATTTATATTTAATCGCTAATATAATATCCATTATTTGCAACCACTCGTTGCCATCTTTCAGGCAGCTTGTCGATCCTTTTAGCGTAGAAGTTCTCATCCTTGGACGCAAGATATTCCACAACTGATATGGAAAAAGATTCGAAAGAAGTAACTTTATTTCCCGTCAAATAATTCTGAAGCTATCAGAGTAGATAGTAATCCTATGAAACCATATCAGGTGAATATGGTAGGTGACTAAAGTCTTCCCATCCAAGCGCATTCAGCTTTTGTTGCATCACTATTGCAGTATGTGGTTTTGCCTTACCTTGATGGAACAAAATTTCCTTTCTGTTCATTAATACTGGCCGCTTTTCTTTGATACTTGCATTTATTTTTTCAGACTAGTTACAATAGGTGTTCGCATTGATGTTTTGCTCCTGTTTAAATAGCTCGTAGTCGTAGTACTCTGGACCTCTTCTATCCCACCGCAAAGTATCGCCTTCCATTGAAGAAGGTCTGGTTTTGCAATTATTGTGGCAGATGTGTTTCAGGTTTATTGTAAATATTTTCTATTTATATTCTCGTGAAGGATCCACTTTACCTCTTTCGTAATGAATTTGTCCGAAAACGGCTTGTCTAACAATTAGAAATGAACAGATTCTCAAACGATCCAATAAATTTCTTTCAGTCAAATTGTGCGGAATCCAAATACTCGGCTTTAAGACAGATCCAAGATGTTTGATGCGTTCCTTAGTAGTCAAATTATGGATGTCAAGTTTCTTTGCAATTGTTCTTGCGGTTAGATGTGGATTACTCTCAAACATAGACCGCAAAATGTCATTATCGATCTTGGATGACCGCCCAGATCTGAGACTGAAATCTCCGGAACGAAATTTGGCAAATCATCTTGGATGTTTTTTTTTCCTTTCTGGAACTCATACAAAATGCAATGCCTTAAATGCACTTTATCCACTGCCAACCCCAACTTATTCTCTATGTACTTCACAACTATCTGCTGAAGGCTATTGAAAGTAGTCCTCTTATATGCCACGAGAGATACGCCAAATGATAAGACCCCACATGGTGTATTCTACCTCCTTCTCGTAACCTAACAGATAAAAATACCTGCAGATAGTAAAATAAAATAGAACTTTCCAGCTAACCTGATACATATTCTATTCTGTATGTGTTAGAAGGCTTCTTTTTAATTATAGATACATGTCTGATGTTTCTATGGATTCTTTTAATTTTTAAAGGTACGTAATGCTAATTAAAATGCACATATCTTAGAGAATTGTGGTTATTCGGAATAGAAGTTTTTGCTAAATATCTCTCTCTAAATCGCAAGGTGAAAGATAGAAACACAGTGCAAGTAGGCGGATGAACTTGACCGGAGCCAACTTCTCATCAAATAAGGTTTAGCATCTTGAAATAATTCTAAAATAAATTGCTTAGTGATAAACAGACCAGCCGTTCTTCTGAATCTTTTCTTGTTTTGATTATTTTATTTGGAAAATCTTCCAAAAAGCTTTTTCTTTGTATGCCATTTTGTCGCTTTTAATTGCCTCTTCTATTAAAGTGTTACATTGACGTAAACGATTGCAACTACAGAATAACATCGACGGTAAAGCAGGTGTCATTATTTTGAATGCGAAACAAATAAAAAAGTTGAGTCTCCGCCATGCACGTGGGGGTTTCCCTTTGCTAGCTTGAAATAACCTATTCCTCACTTCCGTGCTTTTTTTTAGCCCCGGTGCGTAGGATGGAAGACCGAAAGAAATCAGCAAGCAAAAGAAAAATGGCAGAAGAGTGATAAGGAAAAGAGAAAAATCTTGATCTTCAGCACTTTTCTGCTGTATATCATTTTCTCAGAAAAAGCTTTCACGTGTCAGCCGTTCTACATAACTTAAAAGAGATGAGCTTAGTCATTGACGGCTTATGTGTGTAATTGAACTGGGGAGCTCTGCAGAGATATGGATATATTTTTAGTTTTGGGATTTGAGTACGTTTATTATTGCACGAGTTTGTCTGCGTTTTTTAAGGTTTTCAGTTTATTCTATTTCCATCAATTTTTTATTACCATTGTTAAAAATAGTAATTTTAAAATTATTATTTTTATAGAAATAGTAATAAATTAGTGTACAGGGGTCGATCCAGGTAATAATTGGTACCCTTCACAAAATTCCAGGTCATTAAAAGGGCCCTTTCACAAAAATCAAGTTTAATAACTGAGTTCTTTTACAAAATTCACCAGATTTATAAAAAACAGCCCTTTCACAAAATTTTGTTTTATGAAAATGATCCTTTTATCAAATTTTTCATGTTTACAGTATTGTTTCAAATGGCTGAAAACAATTAGTTCAATGAAACACAATTTCCTTGATATTAAACATTGTATAGAGTGACTGCTGAAATAAAAGGTTTTATATGACTGTTTTTTTTTTTTTTCCAAAAGGTGCGCCCTTAAAAAGTAAAATCTAGATCAACATCTGGTTTAAAACACACAACTTTTAAGCCCATCGGATCGGAAAGCGTAAAATAATATTGAAAATTAACTTCATGAAATTAATCCACTACCAACTAAAACACTCCGAAAAACTGCTGTTGAGAGAAGAATGACAATTTTGTAAGTAACTAGGGGGCTCTGCCTCCTGCTCTCTCCGCTCACCAACCTCCAAGGAAGGCTTCGCATGCCCCTGATATACTTTACTTATTAACCCATGAAAAGCTCTGTCCGCCTATTCGCTGATTTGCCTTTCACTGAATAGTAATATTAATAGTGCATAACACAAGACAAAAGCAGAAAAATATTATAAAAACTCCATGTTCAATGTCAAATTGAAAGACATAATATTTAATACCAAATTATTTATTTTTTATATATTTTCATGAAAATTATGCTAAAAACCAGTTTTTTTTTTTTTTTTTTTAATAGAAAGAAATTTGCAATATCTAGTCCATTTTACTTTATAGCTTTAATATATAACCCTTTTAATATCTTTTTTTTACGATCATGGATCCGGGCCACGGTACTCCATTTGGTAGAGCGCCGAACTCGTAATTGGAAGATTGTGGGTCCGATACTCGAATCGGCCAAATACCGTCGTGTACACTGATGGTGGCTAGTGAACGTAAAATCCGTCCTGGCCGAAATGTTCCTCCCTGTTCCCATCAAAATTGTACCTCTGAGAGTCACCAAAACGGGGGAGGCATCTTCTCCGTAGAGGATAAAAATTGTGATGTCATGTCTCCGGAACATAGAAAGGGGTGCATCCCAGACCGTCGCCAATTAACAATAACGCAATACTGGTGCGACGTTAAACCTAACCTACCTACAGACAACGATGGATCATATTTTAATTTTCCCATGCAAAATGACTTCATGACAGAAGCATAACGCCATAAGAGAAACTTTTTTCACGGTAGCAAATACAACACTTTTAGAAACCAGTTGTTTTTAATCAGTAACTTCGTTAATTTAAATGATAGAAATTTCTAAGCAGCTGAAATATCTTCCTTGGAGAATTCGAAACGCTTTGATACCATCTCATGAAGTAAATCTGCCCTCTGCAGTAACTTTTTTTTTTTTTTTTTTTGTTAATATATAGAGGGGAAAAAAGATAAATACACTTTAAAGACAAAAAGAAATGCTGTCATTCATACAGACAGATATTATTTCATTATTCATAAAGAAAAAGAAAAGAAAAAAGAAGATATAAAAATATTCTTATAAAAGACTGCAAGTAAGGAAATTAATTTTCTGAAAGAAAATAAAAAAAACTTATTCAGACATTTATTTTATTTCCTTTTTACAACCATGGGTTCGTGCCGCGGTACCCCAATCGGTAAAGCGTCGAGCTCATAATTTAAAAATTACGGGTTCAATACTTAAGCCGATCAAAGACCATCGTGCACACGAATGGTGTCTGGTGCACATAAAATCCGCCGTGGTCGCAAAGTCCTCCATGTTCCCATCAAAATTATACCTCATGGCATCACTGAAGCGGTGGAGCCACCCTCTCAGTGCAGGATCAAAATTGTGATTCCGTGTCTCCGGAACATCACTAGAGGTGCGTCCCAGACCGTCGCCAATTACCCATAGCGCAGTACTGGTGCGACGTTTAATCCAACCTATTTACCTATAATCATGGATCATATTTTGATTTTCCAGTGTACAATGACCTCATGACAGAAAAACATCACTGGGAGAAAATTTTTTCAAAGTGGCAAATAGAGTACCTTCATAAGCCTGTCGTTTTTAGTTAATAATTTCTTTAATTAAAATGGTAGAGATTTCTAAGCAGCTGAAATGTCTTCCTTGGAGAATTCGGAACACATTGATACCTTTCATGACCCGAAGGACCCTGCCCTTCGGAAGAAGATGCAATCTTGGTAACACTCAAAACTAACTTAAAAGCTACAAAAATATATTAAGATAAAGAAAATAAATTTTTATCTTTTTGTCTAGAGGAAGGAGTAAAATAATGGAAGAAGGATGATTTAGCAGAGAAAAAAAGGACGTCACAATTGCAAGAATGTATTTAAAAAAAAAAGTTATTTTGAAACAAATAAAGTAAATCTGAAAGATAATTTGAAAGAATATATGTAATATTATGTAAGGACCACTACTTGGCAATTTTGCGGTTTTCTTTCTCTGCCCGCGGTATAAACCACCGAATTATGATACAAACATTTAATAACTAAACTTAACGCAGCTAAATTAGAGGAAAAACCTTTAAAAAAAAAGTTATTGATTACAATAAATAAATTTTATATATATATATATATATATATATATATATATATATTAGTATAAATGATGATAAATTCAAACCGAAAAATAATATGATACTTTTCTGCTATCAGGATCGGATTCAAATATTGCCAAATCTTCAGCAAAATTATTAAAAGTGAATATGGCTGGCCGAAATAATATACCAAGCACCTTATTTGGAAATATTTACCTTTAGGTGGTCCGATACCCATACCGAGTGTACTATCTAACTAAACTCTAAACTAAACTTCACAGCTTTTTTTCTTATTACTGAAAAAATCAATCTCAGCAATAGCCTATGTGGAATTATATAAGTTTTGCATTTCTCATGGTGCATTCCGCCGTATAAAAATCCAGTTTAAAATCTCTGACTTTTGCAGTAAGTAATTTTATAGTTCTAATCTGCATAAATTAGCATGGACAGCTTACCTTTATAATAATGAAATATGTAATTGCTATGGCGGCTATTCTTTGGAATTTGGATGTATCTTGGTTAGAATGACTCCAAAATCTAAAACACTCTTTATTTGTAACTTTAATCTTGTCTAGGAATGCCTGATAATAGACGGCTCCCCGCTCCCCCCATTAAGAAAAAATACTGTGACTAAGTGGCTATAATTTTTAATAAAATATTCTTTTAAAACAATCTTGGCTCCAATATAGAAATCAGAATAGAAGCAACGTAGTTAGGTTGTCCTACATGCTTTATTCATAATGGCTTTTTTTTTCTTTTCGAAAAATGAACATTTAATTTTGTTTTTGTTTAATTATTCTGAATTTCGTCTTAAAAAATTTCGTCTTAAACCTCTTAAAATATAAAAATTTTCGTAAGATAATGACCATTTTTTTTTTATTATTATTATTATTTAAATTCTAATTATAAAAATGTTAAAAGATTGTAAATATTTCAGAAAACTTTTCTCTCAAGCATGTTATCAAAAGTACACAATCCATATTAGTAAGTGTCCTGCAATTATTTGTTTAATCATTGTTTTTACTTTCCGAACATACTTCTGTAAAGAAAATATTGTAATCGTGAAAAAATTCAACTTTGAGGTCTATATTTTATTTTTATTTAAAATGTGTTCATATTATTAGATTTGTCTCATAATTTAGTTTTATTTATGATAGTAGTAAATATCTGCATGCATAACCCTTTAATGAGACAAACAGTCAATCACATACCCAGCGCGCCTGCTCGCGTTCTTTTGTTCGGCGCGCGTTCTCCCGGGTTAAAATTTATGTACATGTTATAGGTCACTGTCGCATGCACTGTATATATTTTGATTAATCTAGCACTCATAATGTTTTTACGAGAACTTAAAAAGAAAAATTCTTTATCATTATGGCCTATGGGCTCAAATTATTTAAAGTACGAGAGCATCTAAACGCCGTATTCGAAAGAACTGAAAATTTATATACGTATTACAAATCACCGTCACACAAACTGTATGAATTTTGGAGAATCTGGCACTTTTTTTTTTTTTTTTTTTTTAAGGGATACAACGAAAAAATCTTTATCATAATGGCTTACGAGGTCAAATTATTTGAAGTGCGATAGCGTCTAAATACCTTATCTTATCCAATTGAACTGAAAATTTATATTCGTACATATTATAGGTCACAGTCGCACGAACTGTCTAGACTTTGGTGAATCCAGCACTTATTTATTATTGCAGGGACACAACAAAAAATCCTTTATCATTATGATCTATGAGCTCAAATACTATATGGAAAAAAATACTCATTCTAATATGATTTTCTCTTTTGTTTATTTAACGACTTCTCTTACTTTATTTATACTCCCGTTAATTACTTAATGTTCAGAAAGTCGAGTGGAGTCACTCCAGATTTTTTCATCATAATTTTAAATTTCAGGTCCATTTTAGCACATTTTTGCGCAGTTACAGTCTGTAAAAAATCACATCCTGTGCATTATTAACAACAATTAGAAGTATACGATCCATGTTAAAAAGTATGCAACAGTTATCATATGTATGCATATCATATGTATGCAAAGTATCATATGTATGCAGTATCATATGTATGCAGTTATCATATGTATGCAAAACCATGCAACAGCATACAATTACATATTTTTCTCATCATAACTTTGACCCACCAGCGACCGAGAGGTTCTGTCCACAAAGGTGGTAGACGTGAGATAACGGGCTCGATCCCAGGTCGCAACCATCAACCTAGCTATTCTGAGTTTTTCGTGTTTTTCTCTAAACTTGCGTGAATACGGCTAGGACCCCTTAAAAGACCCTCCTGGAAGGCATTCTCCTTCAGGCCTAGGATCCTCGTGCAGTTAATCGACCTTAATCCCAACACAAACACCTCATCACAGTTTTATGTTTCAGATCCAATTTTAACACTTTACAAAGCTCTGCCATAAAATTCGCATATCCTTGTCTAAATCAATTATTCCGTGCATATTGAATTGTATTAATATTCAGATTAATCTTTTTGGTATTGCTTTTCTGTAGTAATAACTAATCGCTTATTTCTTTCTGGATTAATTTCTAATCAATATGAAATGTTTTGTAATTCGAAAGTACATGCAAATACTTGATACCCATAAATGATTAGAAAAATTCAACTTTTAATTCCCTAGAAAAATTCATCAGACAAGCTTTTTCAGTTGAAATAGACGTGTTCTTTTGCAATTTGTTGCTGAGTATATGCCGTGTTTCCAGTTTTGATGAGAATCCAAAATCTTGCGCAATCTTCTGGATTTTTTTTCTTTTTTGAAGGCGTTTTCTTTCTTTCTTTTTTTTTTTTTTTTTTTTTTTTTTTCAATCTCCTTGCCAACATACTGTGAAGTCTCTGAATGCATACTAAGTTTTTCCCCTTTTTGCAACTTTTTTGTATGTACATTTGGAAATATAAAAATTCATTTGGAATCACCTGTTATTTATATTGCAAAATTACCCATGCGTTCTAATAACTTTTCAAGTTGTAACATGTTCTTGTTTAAATTTTATTGTTCAAATCTAATTTCTCGGAGGTTACTTCCCTGTATCGAAAGGGAGGTGAAGGAAAATATTGTTTATATTTTTTGTCAGTTATAATAAGGTTAGAAAATTATCTGAGAGTTATAGTTTTAATTGTGCAAGAAACTAGCATGAATTATTTTTCACTTAATTCCACATATTTTTTGTACCCTTACATATCTATTTAATTTTAAAGTGCATTTTAGAAATACTTCGTTTTTGGAACAGTAATTTCGATTAAAGTTACAAAGGGTGATGGAAATTAGTCAAAGCAATATAAAATCTGTCTTATTGGTAGATTTTTCCTACACGTTTGACATAAGTATGAATTAAATTAATACTTTTTTTTTTTTACTTTCCGAATATACATATGTAAGGAAAGTATTGTATTCATGTCAAAAATCTGATTTTGATATTTTGGCGTTTCTATACGTTTTGAGGTTTTCTGAGTTTATTTTTACTATTTTTACGATGATATGTGTATGTATGTATATGTGTGAGTGAACACGATAGCGTCCACACGCTTTGTTCGAATGAGCTGAAAGTTGGTGCATATAAAAAAGGTCACATAGCACGAACTCTGTTGATTTTGGTGAATCTAGATCTCATAGTTTTTTTTACAGAGACACAAAGAAAAATTCTTTATCATTATGACCTATGGGCTGAACTTCTTTAAATGCTATAGTGCCCAAACGCCTTATTCATATGAGCTGAAAATTTATACACATGTTATGAGTCACCGTCGCACGAATTGTATAGATTTTGGTGAATATAGCCCTTATAAATTTTTACAGGGACACTACGAAATATTTTTTACCATTATGATCTATGACCTCAAATTATTTGAAGTGCACTATGTAAAATTAAACAATGAAGGAAAATACTCAAACACTCTATTATAAATTTCACTTTTGTTTATTTAACTAGTCTTATTTATTTATTTATACAACCGTTAATTGCCTAATGTTCGGAAAATCGAGTGAAGTCATTCCAGATTTTTTTTTTTTTTTGTACTTTTATCTTTAAAAGATATTTTGTATATTTGTGTACAGAATCTACAGACATGGATTTTTTAATGTTTATAATTGACGAGATAAAATACTTGTAATTCCTCACACTTATTTATGAATGACAATAGCAATAAGATTCTTTGTGGTACCTATTTATTTGTACATGTTTAGTTCTTTGTTATATAAAATGTAATGAAATAAAAATAAAATACATCGGTCATATCCAACCCCCTCCCCCCCCCCGGCAGGGATTAATTAATATATATATATATGGAGATCCAGGGAGGAGCATGTTTATTACAATGTTTTTTATTGTCTTCCAATTTACATTTTCCTGATTTAAATGTTTTATTTATATTTGCTTTTCATATGTCATTATATTTATAATCACTATTTCACAAACCCTGAAAGTTCTGTATGACAAAGGACAATTTCCAGAACGATTATCTTACTTTAGGTAATATTTATTATCTTTTTAGGTTTATTGCTATGTAACACTAACACACACACACAAAAAAAAAAGAAAAAAAAAAAAACTATTGAATAAGTTATTGTTTTTATATTGAATCGAAGCGTATCCAAATACCCCTCCTCCTTTTTCCATCCTTTCTGGAAAAAAAAAAGAAAAGAAAGAAAGAGAGATCTCTCTCTTTTGCCGTGAAGGAAAATATTATTGGGAGATGCCGTGAAAAAATTATAAATGTTATTATTCAAACATTTTTAGATTTATTTTAGGGAATCTCTCAACCTAGAAAACCAATATATTCAAAACTGCTGGAAAATCTTGCAGCTTTTTTTTTTGACATTCTTTTCTTTTAAAATATTGTTACTTTGAACTATTAAAGAATACGACAGACAAAGAAAAATGCAGTGTTTGAAAATTTTTACGCCCACGTGATTGCTGACATTTGTCAGCTCTAGTTTTCGATGTGTTTGCGTGATAGATTAAGTGGCATGGATGTAAATTATTCGTTAAGTGATTGCTTAAGTTGATTGATGTCACTATCCGTCAAAGAAATGGACCTCTCTAGTGCAAGTTAGTACTGTCATTGTAAAGGCTTTTGTATAGCTCTAAGCGGTTTCTATTTATACACAGTCTTTTTTAAATACGTTTCTCTAACATTTATTGCTCATTTAAATTAGGCTGAAGCCTCGAATGGTAAGAGTAGTCATCTGCCAACTGATTCGTCTGATAACTTTTAGTTATTTGTTAAATATGTTAATCTATTTTTCATATTATATGATATTACTGAAACGATATGGCATTCAAAAGATGTTGATTAGAGAGAAAAGAAAGAAAAAGTTAATAATGTTTTAGCCAATAGCCATCACAAAACTTTATTCTGTATCATTCTATGCAACATAACTGCCTATCAGTTAACATGAACTAATATTTAATCATAATTTCTCACAATAGTACACCTGTACAATTTGGTGAAATTTTAATAAATAAATGCTGAGATGTAGCCATATAAAAAAATCACAAAAGGTGAGTAAAAGCAGCACCACCTGCCGGCCTTGATACACACACAAATTTAGTCAGCATTCTTTTTCTTAATGACCATTTTACATATTTAGTTTGATGCAGTTATACGCTATAGAAATTGAGATATATATAGCCCTCCCGTGCGCGGAAAAAATTTAGCCTGGTAGCGTCACACAGTGGCCAAATATGCTTCCAAATTTAATCAGCATAGTTTTTCATAATAGGTCATCTCACAGTCTGATTTTTGTGCAGTTATACAGAATAGAAGCTGAGGTATTTTCACCCCTTGAAAACGAGAAATGACAACATTGCAGCGTCAAGTGTTTCGGCATTTTGCTCTAAAAGTTGATAGACACCAATTTATATCAAGGTGCTTAAAATTCTAGGCATTATTTCTTGAGACGGATCTCCAACAAAATTTGGTCACACACAAATACGCAGACAGACGGGCATTTAAAAAAAAAATGGTCATCATATTTAGGACAATCTCAAAACGTGTAAATCTGTAGAAAAGCAGAATCAATTACAATAGTATTGATTCTTGTTTTAATTTCTATATTTGTTTAGTTATATATGTCAAAGTTCTTCTCTGAGTCTACATTTAAATTTAAAAAAATAATAATTATTTCAATGCAACTTTAAAATGAAAATATCTCTTTTACGACAAATAAATGACGTCTAGAAGCTTAAAAAAATCTAAATAATGTTTCTCTAACGTGGTGCAGTTACAATTATTTTTTTTAGAAACGATACGATAGTGACTTGATAAAATACGCGAGGATAAAAAATAATACATAAGCAATATTTAAGCACGTGGACTCAGTTCAGTGATCTAATAAAAAGAATAACGACATTTGTAAGATGAGATCATTTTATAGAAAAATGTATTTTTAAAGGTTGCATTTTTACAATCTTTGCAAGCGTCATTTTAAATTTAGCAATATTTTAATTTAATGATATAAGCCCCATATGAACTTTTGTCATAAATTGACTAAAAAACGCAATAATAAAAAGTATAATCAAAATAGGTACTAAGTTTTTTTAACACAAAATTATGCCAAAATAAATTAATTAATAAAAGTGTATCGCCAACATGGTGACAAACAATTTAAAAATCGCCATGAGGGTCTTATACTAAAACTGTCCTGCCTCACGAAGTTTGAAAATTAGGTTGTCAAGCATGAATTTTATTTTTAAGCCTTTCGTGAATGATATTGGTTTAATTATCATTAGCATTTTATCCCACAATATTAATTTGTTTCGAATAATAATTTGGCTTCTGAGGAATTAAAACTGGGTGGGATATTTGGCTTAAGGTTTATGAGTTTCAAATTTTAAAGGTAAATAAGAAAAGAAATAAAGTGCGAAAGTTTCGCACGGGTTTGTTAGTGCTAAGTAAAATAGAAGGGTAACTATATTAAATATTAATTATACTGACTATGTGTATATTTCATACTTTCCTTCTCTCAATCAACTCAAAGATTACTCAGCAATATATAATAATATTATACATGTGTGTATGACTTGTATGTCTGTCTTTATTAAAATTATTACTGGTTATTTTTTTTTTTTTTTTTTTAGTTTATTTATTTATTTGGTTCTTGGGAATTATGGGGGCATTTATCTGTTTTCTTACATCTTCACGTATGCTTTTTTTTTTTTTTTTTTTTTTTTTAATATATGCATATTCTACAAGTTTGTTACAATATATAACATGAAAAAAGTATATTACGACTATATGTGTTGCAATATAATAAATACAAATTTGTTTTTCAATGTGTTATATAGTTATTAAATTGAATGTAATACCACATACAGTATTATAAAGCATCCTTAATTGAACATTTACTCTCCCTGTCAACCAACATTGTTGGGAAAATTTTCTCCTCCCATCCCTCCCCCACTTTTTTTTCTTTAGTACGACAGGACTATTGCTCTGAATCGGACATTTCGCATCATCATCTTTTGCTGCGTTTTGCCTTGAATATCTCAGATTTTTTTTTTTCCTTTGGCAACAAGTTAACAAAAAAATTAAGTAATAAGGTAAAATTTGTAAAAGAAATTTTGAGAAATGAATATAGTAACCGTTACTAAGGAACTCGATTTCATATTAAGGTAAAATCAGTGATTTATTTTTACGCTTTTTGTATATTTAGAACAATTAAAAAATATTTTTCCCTTTTTCCCTCTCGCATTAAGTTAAAAGAGAGAGAGAGAAATCGTGTGAAAAATTTTTAAAGAAATTAATATAGTAATTTTTGCTAGGGAACGCAACACATTTATCGTACGCCTTTATATTGAAGAATGAACTTAAAAAAAAATCCTGTCGTGCTAAATTAAATTATGTTTTGTACAGAATTTTATATCCATTACTTAGAAAACAAAAGTAGGCCTCGGTTTCTTTTGTTAATTTCTTGGAGCCGCTTGGACTTTAACCCGTTAAACCCACTTAATTTAAAGCACAAAAATAAGTGAAATTATTTTGAATTATGTTTAAGACATCAATATTAGGCTAATCTAGAGAAATAATTCTAATCCCATTGTTATACCTCGAGATAATTAGTTTTTTTCCCTATATAAGACGCTGGGCGTTTCTAGAAGTTTAGGATAAATATAGTTTTCCTGTGTGAATTTTATAAAATAAAACTTTCCATTAAATACGACGATGGGCGCTAACGTTAAAACATATAAATAGTATGCTGCAAAAGATGTCATTAAATAACAATAATAATAAAATATGTAAATCAACGTTTAGTAAATTTAGACACGCAAGGAGAAATTAATTTGAAAATACAATGTATAAAAAATGTGTGAAAATGTGTAAAAACTGAGTGCTAAGCGCAATCCGCTGAAACCCAAAATGGTAAAAGTAAAATCCAAGAAAATAATAATAATAATAATAATAATAATAATTCAAAGTATATTTTTATCGACAATTTTAAATGCTATACCTTTACAGGATTAAATAAATAAATAAAACAAATGTATAAATTTGTGATTCAATACTTTTTATTAATTATAAATTTAAAATAAATAGTTAGACTTTTATTTACTTTTTCTTTCGTTTGGGGCCAAATAAAAATGTAAGAGATAATTAATTTTAAATGGATTGTTGTCTAAACTGTAATCGATTTTTGTCGCCTGGGGAAGAGAGAGCTTTTTTTTTTTTTGTTGTTGTTGTAGTAATAGTAATAGTATAGTTTGCATTTTTTAACGAGAGTTATTTATGAAGGAAATATTAGGTCACCTTTTAGAAGAATGAGTACGATGACGTAATATACCTATATTAATTGTATTGTTGCAACGAATTAAGTCTTTTCCCCTGCTTCAGTTGTCCTTTTGCAATGAAAGTAGTTTTACGGGCAAAGTGAAAATAAATAAGCAGTTCATTTACTTTCAGTGAGGTCAGCCTTGGCAACAAAATTGCCGGCTAATTTGTCGAAAAATAATAGTTTCGGGTTTCCGAAGTTTCGAAACTGTACTATGCACGGGGGCCGAGTTCTAGAATTTTCCATAGGTTTCTGGATTAAAATACCGCCAAACCCCATCGCGAAAACTTATAAATAGGAGTGAGTTGACTTCTGCAAGAGAGTGTGTAATCACTGCGAATCAGAGTTTTTCAGAGACCTATTCTGAGCGATTGCAGTTTGGAGATTGTCTGAACGTTATTCGTGAGCAAGCAAAAATTTAGGGTCTGGAGTATTTGATGTTATTTGCTTTACTCCTGTGTGACAAATGACTGTTTTCTTGGACTGTTCCAGAGCATTCGTCGACTTGTGACTTTGCGGTATGAATGACAGCTTCATTGAACTTTTTGTTCTGGAACAGTCCAAGAAAAACAGTTATGTGTTTCACAGGAGTAAAGCAAATAAAATCAACTACTCCAGACCCTAAATTTTGCTAGCTCACGAACAAAGTTCAGTCACTTAGAACACAATCTCCAAAGTGCAATCGTTCAGAATAGGTCTTTGAACAACTCTGAATCGCTGTGACTACACACTTTCTCACAGAAGTCAACTCACTCCTATTTATAACTTTTGACGATGGGATTTGGCGGTATTCAATCCAGAAACCCATGGAAAGTTCTAGAACTTGGCCCCCGTTGATAGTACAGCTTCGAAACTTCGCGACCCCTAAATTACAGTTTTTCTCCAAATTTGGTATCCAAGTCACCAAATTCGTCGCCAAGTTTATCTCCAAGGCTGACCTCAGTGAAAGTGAAAGAACTGCACCTTTATTTCCACTTTGCCTGTAGAACGATTTTCACTGCAACGGGACATTTGAAGCAGAAGAAAACACTTAATCCGTTGTAACAACAATATATTCCATTATTAGAAATTATATGTATTTTAACCTCTTCTACTGCGAAAGCTGTAAGTTACATGAATAGCTATTTAACTTTATCTATTTTTAAAGACAAATAGACTACTAAGTAATACTAGAACAAGGCAATTTTTTCCTTGAATAATTTTTGAAAATATTTATTTATTTTTTACATATTTTTCAATTGCGTAATAAAAAAGAGAGGCAAATACAAAGAATTTTTTTGCTCGTCGAACGTAAGAAAATATTTTTAAAATATTTATTATCGAAACCTATGCATAAATAATAATTAGAATAATGAATCTATAATATCCTTATGTTATTTAATATTATATTCAATCTGAAAAATATAACACAAAAAGTATTAAAAAGAATGACTCAAATTTGAACCGTAATATTTTTTAATGTATAATTTATTTTTTTAACCGTAATATTTTTTAAACATATAAAAATAATGAAACGAAGTATAAACTGTAGAGGTACACCGTTACCTACAAATAAATGGTCTAAAACACAGAATATTAGAAGGCAGAAGTCATCCGTCAATTTCGTCACCTATCAAAAAGTGTTGGAATAATTTTGCTATTGTTTTCATGATATACGTGCTGACGGAGTTGGAAACAATAAAGCATTTATAATAACATTTATAAATAACATGAAGTACTTTGTGAGTTTTTGCACTTTTCATGTTTCCATTAGAAAATATTATGCTTCAGAATCGAGTCATTCTGTCTGTACACCCAGTATATCAGAATTTTACGTAACTATTTTTCTTTGGTCAACTACAGTAGTCAGCCCCCTCACCCTTCTTCAATTTTTTCTTCCTTGTCTTAGCAGCCGACGTGATAAACTGCAAAATTATGTCTAAAACACTTAATAAAATTAGAGGTAACCCTAAAAAATGAATTGAAATTATTATTATAGATCATATTATAATAATAATATATTATAATTATTATTATAAATCTGAATAATAAATGATTTAATAATATAAAAATAAATTTAATATTATAATAGTATTGTGAATTACAATAATTAAAATTCTTAAGGCACTAATGTTAAAAAATAGGCAGTAATTGCAGCGATAACAGGGGCCCCTATAATAAGGAAATACATTTATTTATTATAATTCTTTTTACAATGAAATATATCACATTTGCGTTTGTCGAGCAAAATGCAATAAAGTTGAGAATCTTTGTATTAAGTCAGCAAATTAGTGAAGAATGTTTTATGGGGATGCAATTCAATATTCTACCTTAATCATCAATATACCTGAAGTATTTTCCTGATGGAAATTGTTTTCTAAAAATAACGTAAAAGAGTAAAAATGATAAGGAAAGTAGGCAAATACTACTACACTATACATTGACGTGCGAAAAGTTACGGGATAGCAATATGTAAGTGTGTGTGTCATCGCATATGATGATGGTGTCTGGTTGGATAGCTTTAATTGGCACTAAATTTACGAAATAAATTCTTGTTTCTGGCGTTAGTTACGAAATTTCCTCACTCCCATCATAAATCTTTTCTCTTTAAATCACCATCACTTTCAGACGTCTGGACTTGGAAGTAAACGGAAAAAAAAGTCTGATGTTTAGGGTGTGCCTAAACGCCCACATAATTGTCTATCTGTTAAATACCTCAATCACGAATGCCGTGACCGCAAACCATTTGCAAACAGTTAAGAAAATGATAAGCTTTGCAGAGTTTACTTTGCGTTGCAAGGTTGAATGAAGATGAGATTTTGCTCTCGCTTTCTGACATGAAGTTCACCTGTTCATCATCTTTATGATCTGTTTTTCTTTTCTATGTGCAGTTGCTTTCAACTCATTCTAGAGCTGTATCTTAATTGATAATTTAAGAAATGGCGAAGATTGTAGTCACGCTGTCATTATTTGCATTTAAAAAGAACATTTATGTGATCGTTAGGTGTTTTCCTGACACACACACACACACAAAAAAAAAAAGTATATCGAAATAAAATCTTCCATTCATTTGCATGTGTATATACATTGACGAATCTTAATCAAATGAACTAGTTAAAATCTTTTTTAAACTTCGCATGGTCATACTTATTCTGGTTCTACTATATCTAAATTGTAATAGTTTTTTTTTTTTATTTTTTATTAAACACTAAAATTTATATATTAAGTCGCTTACAGAAAACTTGAAGAGAATTAAATGGTCTTTAATAATGATCATGAATCTTTTTCAATGGTCATTCTTATTCTGGCGCCACTACATCCGAATTGTAATTAATTGTTTATGATTAAACACTAAAATTTATGTAATTAATAGTCGCTTACAGAAGGGTTATGGTTATCTTGAACAGAATTAAATATGATCGATAGTAAAAAAAATTGAACATTGCATTGCAAGAAAACAGGTGAAAATCTCTCGACGAAGATATGTAAAAATACTTAATGTTTATTTTTCTCCTGAATACATACACATAAATATATAAAAGCATTACATATAAATTGTCTAAAACATGAAATCACAAAATTGAAGATGTGTGGTTTCTTCTTATATATATAATTATATATTATATATATTATATATAAAATGATTCAAAAAATCATTCCCTTACGGCTCGTGTGGTTGTGCCAGGTCAGAAAGAGTAAGAATTACATTGAAACTTGGGGGTCGAAAACGCAACTGTATCCCACTAGAGGGCGATAAACTCTGGCCAATTTATACGCATGCAAAAAGTGATGATGTGAAGCATGCATCGCGACTAAAGGGCCACATTTTGAGTATTTCTTATGAGTTGTAACATTTTTTTATTTGTTTTTTATAAAAATAAAATAATTTTTTTTTTTTACACCGTTTGTTATTTTTTCTTTGCGTGACTGTCATGATGCAATTGCGTAGTCATGGTCGCGTTTCCGACCCCAGTTCCTAATGTAATTTTTACTTTTCATGACCTAACACACCCATACGTGCCGTTTGGGCATGATTTTTTGAACCACCCTGTATAATATAAATCAGTACATTAATATTTAGTTATTTATTAGTCTATCCTCTTGATTTGATAATTTTTTCTAGTCTTCGAAACATCGAATTCAAATTGTTTTTAGTAATTTCAGTTATTTTCACCTTTTTTTTCCCAATTCATTCTTCAGATATTTTTTATTTGTGAAGAAAAATTTTTAAACTTCTTTTATAAGATTCCTTTTTCACAAATGTCTAACAATATTCTTCTCGAATATATATGCTGTATGTTAGGGATCATTATCCTGTTGGAATACGAATTTCTATTCCAGTGCTAATTTAGCAGCCCTATTCTTTAAATTTATATTTGAATTTATTAAAATATACCATCCTATCTATATTTCCTTGAATAACTAGGTTTCCAACACCTCATGTTGCTATGTATCGCAAAAGCCATCACCGCGAACTATTCTCATGCTTCATAGTTAGAAATAGGTTTCTTAGGTCTAAGATGAATTTGCGCTGCACCATATGACGACTTTCACCGACAAAAACCTTGAATTTTCTCTCGTCACTATCACTGAAAGTAACTTCATTCTAGAATTCCATAGTTTTTAGACTATATTCCTTTGTAAATTTTAATCTCTCAACACTATTTATTTCACGAATGAATAGCGCTTTCAGGGGTTTTCTGTCATCATAGAGAATTTTTTTGAAGACGCTGCATACAGTTTCTGTAGAAACAGGTTTACTTGCAGCAATTAAGGCATTTGGCTGCGTACTGCTGTTGAGCTCCAAATTTTCTTTAAGTATTTTCCTGATTGATTTTCCAGTGTACGATCCTTTTAAAAACTTTGTATGATATTTCGGTTGTAATTCACATTTCTTACCCGTATTTTTCGCGGTAATTTCCCGAAAAATGTATGTTTTTTTTTGTGTTTTTTTTTTTTTTTTTTTTTTTTTTTTTTTTTTTGGGGGGGGGGGGCGGCAATAAAATCGTAAAACATGCATATTAATTTTAATAGCGTAAATTTCAAGGTGGGGTTAAAGTACCATCAATGTAAACGGCCGTATAAAACAGATACATATGCAGTAGATCATATGAAAAGGGTAAGGTATATGCGGTAAATGATTCAAGTTTGAGAAACGTAATGTTTGACAGTACTATTTTTTTCTTCTCTCTCTCTCTCTTTTTAAGTAATGATTTACTTGATTTCAAGATAAAACTAGTAAGAAATGTGATTTTAAAGCGTAATGATTTAGAAGAGTACAATTTCAAGATTGCTGGTATATATTATAATTGTAATATTAAGTATACATATCAAAATTGCTATGATATGCTTGACTGTGTCTTTTATTATTTCTGAAGTGCAGTGGGTAATATGTTACAGCCATTATTATTATTATTATTATTATATTTATTATTTTTTTTTTTTAAGAATTATTCGCGCTAACTTATCTTAGTATCATTCGTTTGCAGCCGTGTATGAAATATATACCTTGTTTTTATTCTTTTTTATTCCCTTGGATGAAGCTTTAACTTGCTCAAAAAAAAAAAAAAAAAAAAAAAATAAGAGATCTCTTGTTACTTCAGCGATGACTTATTTCTTTCATTTGCTTGGAGCTGATCATCTTTACGAAACATTGAGATGATGATAATGAGAAATTAATTCCATTATCACCCGCACTGTTAGCGACTGTCTCTTGGAATTCGTCCTTGGACAGTGATGTTCTGCAATAGAAACTGGTTCTGCTGGCGGGGAAATTAAAAGCATTTGCTTTACCGCACGGACATCCATAGCATATCAATAACTATAAATTTAAGCGACCCATTTTCCTTTAGAATATGTTACCCCATTTACTTTCGTTTGATCTTTCTTTATTCTTGAACTTTTTGTCAGATCGACATCGATGCGTATTACTATTAAAATCAGAGGGGATGGGAGGAGAAAAAGAGAGAGGGGGGAAAAATAATAAAATACATTGTTTAGTTACACTTACAAATATACAAAATAAATGAAACTTTATGAGTATCGTCCGAGTTTCTTTTGAACGTTAAACATATATTCAATACAGAATATTTTTTTTTAACATATTAACAATAAATGTCAATTTTATTATGATTTTTGCAGTAGAAAGTTATAAATATGATTTATAAAAATCACTCTTATAAAACACAATGCATTAACATTCTTTTTGGTTGTAATATTGTGTGTTTCTCTGGATTCCGCCCAATTATTTAATTCACTTAAACACAGTTATATTTTCAGCTACTACAAAAAAAAAAAAAAAAAAAAAGTTATTAAAGTACTGGTTAAATATATATTCAATACAGAATATTTTTTTTTTTTAACATATTAACAATAAATGTCAATTTTATTATGATTTTTGCAGTAGAAAGTTATAAATATGATTTATAAAAATCACTCTTATAAAACACAATGCATTAACATTCTTTTTGGTTGTAATATTGTGTGTTTCTCTGGATTCCGCCCAATTATTTAATTCACTTAAACACAGTTATATTTTCAGCTACTACAAAAAAAAAAAAAAAAAAAAAAAAAGTTATTATTAAAGTACTGGTTAAATATATATTCAATACAGAATATTTTTTTTAACATATTAACAATAAATGTCAATTTTATTACGATTTTTGCAGTAGAAAGTTATAAATATGATTTATAAAAATTACTCTTATAAAACACAATGCATTAACATTCTTTTTGGTTGTAATATTGTGTGTTTCTCTGGATTCCGCCCAATTATTTAATTCACTTAAACACAGTTATATTTTCAGCTACTACCAAAAAAAAAAAAAAAAAAAAAAAAAAAAAAAGTTATTATTAAAGTACTGGTTAAATATATATTCAATACAGAATATTTTTTTTTAACATATTAACAATAAATATCAATTTTATTATGATTTTTGCAGTAGAAAGTTATAAATATGATTTATAAAAATCACTCTTATAAAACACAATGCATTGACATTCTTTTTGGTTGTACGAGGGTTGCTATTTATATTTCTGGCCTTTGCAACAGTAAGTGTTGCTAGGCGACCGCAGACGATTTTAATCGAAAGTTTGATATTTTTAAACTTAAATTCAGCAGACGATTTACCATTATAGCTTTATTTGTGTTGTTGACAGTAAATTGAAAAGTTCTTCTCTTTCAAAAAATGGAATTGAATCGTGAAAATTTTCGTGCGATTATTTTTCGTAACTTTCGACGTGGATTGTCAAGACAAGAGTGCTTCGATGAACTTAATTCTTTATACAACGATAAAGCGCCATCCTACAGCACTGTAAAAAATTGGTATAACGAATTTATTCGTGGTCGATGTTCGATCCAGGACGAATCCCGTGCAGGTCGTCCAAAATCCGTTGTTGTGCCAGAAAAGATCGATGCTGTGCGTGAACTGATAAAGCAAGATCGTCATGTGACATACCGTGAGATTGAGGCGTCTTTGGACATTAGTATGACTAGCATCAATAAAATATTGCATGAACATTTGAGCGTAAAAAAAATTTGTTCGCGTTGGATCCCGCATAATCTGACAAACGCTCAAAAAAAGGCTCGTGTCGATTGGTGCAAGGAAATGTTGGAAAAATACGTTCAAGGTACATCAAAGGCTGTGTATAACATCTACACAGGTGACGAATCATGGATCTATGCATATGAGCCAGAAACAAAACAGCAATCAACTGTATGGGTCTTCCAAGGCGAGGCAAAACCAACAAAAGTTGTTCGAGGAAGAAACACATCGAAACAAATGATTGCCTGTTTCTTCGGCATTAACGGTCATGTGGCAACAGTGGCGTTAGAGCAACGCAGGACGGTCAATTCTGAATGGTACACGACCATTTGTTTGCCAGAAGTCATCGGAGAAATTCGAAAAAAGCAGAACAAGCGAATCATTCTTCAGCATGACAATGCGAGCTCTGACACATCGACTCAAACAAATGCATTTCTGACTGAGCGAAAGATCGAACTGATGGGTCATCCGCCGTACAGCCCTGATTTGGCACCAAATGACTTCTTCTTATTCCCACACATCAAAAATAAATTACGTGGACAACGATTTTCGACCCCCGAAGAAGCGGTTGATGCATTCAAAACGCATGTTTTGGAGTTACCTCAATCGGACTGGAAAAAGTTCTTTGAAAATTGGTTCAAACGCATGCAAAAGTGTATTGATCATCATGGAGAATATTTTGAAAAACAATAAAACCAATTTCGATCCTACATATTTGTTTTTTCATTATTAGGCCAGAAATATAAATAGCAACCCTCGTAATATTGTGTGTTTCTCTGGATTCCGTCCAATTATTTAATTCACTTAAACGCAGTTATATTTTCAGCTACTACAAAAAAAAAAAAAAAAAAAAAAAAAAAAAAGTTATTATTAAAGTACTGGTTAAATATATATTCAATACAGAATTTTTTTTTTTAACATATTAACAATAAATGTCAATTTTATTACGATTTTTGCAGTAGAAAGTTATAAATATGATTTATAAAAATCACTCTTATAAAACACAATGCATTAACATTCTTTTTGTTGTAATATTGTGTGTTTCTCTGGATTCCGCCCAATTATTTAAATCACTTAAACACAGTTATATTTTCAGCTACTACTACAAAAAAAAAAAAAAAAAAAAAAGTTATTATTAAAGTACTGGTTAAATATATATTCAATACAGAATATTTTTTTTTTAACATATTAACAATAAATGTCAATTTTATTATGATTTTTGCAGTAGAAAGTTATAAATATGATTTATAAAAATCACTCTTATAAAACACAATGCATTAACATTCTTTTTGGTTGTAATATTGTGTGTTTCTCTGGATTCCGCCCAATTATTTAATTCACTTAAACACAGTTATATTTTCAGCTACTACAAAAAAAAAAAAAAAAAAAAAAAAAAAAAATTATTATTAAAGTGCTGGTTAAATATATATTCAATACAGAATATTTTTTTTTAACATATTAACAATAAATGTCAATTTTATTATGATTTTTGCAGTAGAAGGTTATAAATATGATTTATAAAAATCACTCTTATAAAACACAATGCATTAACATTCTTTTTGGTTGTAATATTGTGTGTTTCTCTGGATTCCGCCCAATTATTTAATTCACTTAAACACAGTTATATTTTCAGCTACTACAAAAAAAAAAAAAAAAAAAAAAAAAAAGTTATTATTAAAGTACTGGTTAAATATATATTCAATACAGAATATTTTTTTTTAACATATTAACAATAAATGTCAATTTTATTATGATTTTTGCAGTAGAAAGTTATAAATATGATTTATAAAAATCACTCTTATAAAACACAATGCATAAACATTCTTTTTGTTGTAATATTGAGTGTTTCTCTGGATTCCGCCCAATTATTTAATTCACTTAAACACAGTTATATTTTCAGCTACTACAAAAAAAAAAAAAGTTATTATTAAAGTACTGGTTAAATATATATTCAATACAGAATATTTTTTTTTAACATATTAACAATAAATGTCAATTTTATTACGATTTTTGCAGTAGAAAGTTATAAATATGATTTATAAAAATCACTCTTATAAAACACAATGCATTAACATTCTTTTTGTTGTAATATTGTGTGTTTCTCTGGATTCCGCCCAATTATTTAATTAACTTAAACACAGTTATATTTTCAGCTACTACTACAAAAAAAAAAAAAAAAGTTATTATTAAAGTACTGGTTAAATATATATTCAATACAGAATATTTTTTTTTAACATATTAACAATAAATGTCAATTTTATTATGATTTTTGCAGTAGAAAGTTATAAATATGATTTATAAAAATCACTCTTATAAAACACAATGCATAAACATTCTTTTTGGTTGTAATATTGTGTGTTTCTCTGGATTCCGCCCAATTATTTAATTCACTTAAACACAGTTATATTTTCAGCTACTACAAAAAAAAAAAAAAAAAAAAAGTTATTATTAAAGTACTGGTTAAATATATATTCAATACAGAATATTTTTTTTTAACATATTAACAATAAATGTCAATTTTATTATGATTTTTGCAGTAGAAAGTTATAAATATGATTTATAAAATCACTCTTATAAAACACAATGCATTAACATTCTTTTTGGTTGTAATATTGTGTGTTTCTCTGGATTCTGCCCAATTATTTAATTCACTTAAACACAGTTATATTTTCAGCTACTACAAAAAAAAAAAAAAAAAAAAAAAGTTAAAGTACTGGTTAAACATATATTTAATACAGAATATTTTTTTTTTAACATATTAACAATAAATGTCAATTTCATTATGATTTTTGCAGTAGAAAGTTATAAATATGATTTATAAAAATCAATGTTATGAAACACAATGCATTAACATCAGAGCCTGATTAATGGGGAAGCTCGCTCTTACCGGAATATTTTTACAATATTATTTTTTACTTCACGTCATAGAAATTCCACGCTTTGACGAGGAAATATTTTTTATAAAAAATGAACGGTGTAAAACAATCCAATTTACTCACCGTTATTAGACACCAGAATTCTTTTAAAATAATTTTTAATGAAAATTTTCTGTTTATTATAGGAGGAAAGAATTTGTTAAAAAATAACGGTGTAAGTATAAATAATGTGTGAAGAGCGAGCTTCCCCCTTAATCAGGCTCTGATTAACATTCTTTTTGGTTGTAATATTGTGTGTTTCTCTGGATTCCGCCCAATTATTTAATTCACTTAAACAGTTATATTTTCAGCTACTACCAAAAAAAAAAAAAAATTATTATTAAAGTACTGGTTTATCATGATGTTCTTTTGAAAGTTCTTTAGAGAATGGTGGACCTTTTTGAAAATTACCGTCCTAAAATTGTAAAATTTTACATATAGTATATGCTACGAAATATAGCAATATTATGTACGTCAAAATCTCTTTAAAATCATTTAAATAAAATAAGATTTTTATTTATTTTATTTATTTATTTACTTACTTTAATATTTAATGTTCCAGACTGGGCTTAAAAATCTAAAAAATTGTGCATTCCCTGTCAGACATGTTAGTCTACAGAATAAATGTAGAATTAAACTTTTATATGCCCAAAGGCCAAATGTCTTATTCAAATGTATGTTAAGAAAAAACATTTATTTATCTAATACAAGTATGTTGAAAAGAACTTAATAACCTTATATCTATATTGACATTGTTTACTTTAGTCAAAGACATTATATTAACACACTTTATTTTTGGAAAAGTATTTTTTATTGAATAGTTACATGTCCAACCAGGCATCTTGGGGGGGGGGGGATGCATGTTAATCTGAATTTATGTATTCCCCGGGCATGCTGCGCTGGGCAATATGATTTTCGAGCTTTGGGTTCCAACCTTGTTAACTTTTATTTTTTTCCCCCTTGATTTCGGATTATTATTGTTCAAATATGTATTATGAACATATTTGTGTGTTACTTTGTGAATCCATTGATAATTTAAATTATAAGAAATATTTTTATATTTCAATGTTGAAATTTCATGCGATTTTCAGATTTCTTAAAGCTTAAAATTGTGTTTTAAAGTTTAAATTAGAGCAGAAAGTAAAAGGGACACACAGATTTATCTGAATGTCTATAAAGGAGTCTTTATTATGATTTTTAAAAGACTTAGTGTAAAATTAAGTCTCAGGGAGCATTTTGAGACAAAAAAATTCTGAAAAACACTCATTTTGATCTGTACAAAAAATACTGTTCCAGAAATAAAAGCATTTCAACCTCTTTATTTCAACATAATTTTGCTAATAATCTTTTGAAGTATTAACTTATGTTATTAGTTCATATTTTGGGGATTTAAAAGATCAAAGAGTTTCTTTTTTTTTTTTTTTTTTTTTTTTCAGTGTCCATAAAAGTGTATCAATTTTATTGGTAGCCCTTAAAATCTCTGTATGTATAAAATCACTTTCCTTGAAAATAAAATTTCAGTATAAATTCTTTGCAAAGAAAACACATCTTAATTTAAAGATAATTTCTTCTTTTAGAGGAGAGTAAAGAATTTTTTTACCCTCCTTTGCCTGTGTGTATTAATATAGAACGCATCTATCTATAAACATTATATGTTACATTAATTTGTATTATAGTGCTACAAATAAATTATAAATGTACTGCTTTTGTATCGAGAGTCAGATCTGTGCTAGTACGCCACGTCTTCTGCAATTTTATTCATTTATTTTATTATTTTTTATTTTTTTCGTCAATATATGGGCTCGCCAGCGGCCGACCTGTTCTATGCTCAAAGCTGGTAGACGTGAGGTGCCAGGTTCGATCCCAGGTAGCGCTCGTCGATCTAGCCGTGCGAAGTTTTCCGTGGTTTTCATCGAAATCTGCGTAAATATGGGCTAGAACCCCTTAGGAAGACTCCCATATACGGCACTCCCTCTCTGGCCTAGGACCCTAGTGCAGTCAATCGGCCTTAATCCCCACAACCAACCAACAACCAATCGTTAGTATAGGTGGTGAGAGGAGACAACGTATCTTAAATCTCTGCAAATCTGTCTTTGTCCGCGTAGTTTCATCGGTCACCCCTATATGGAATAGAATCGTCCCTGTTTTTTTGCGACTGGCATCCGTGAACGAACGGCATTTTACGTTGTTTTAATTACTTTCTTGTGAAATATATTTCTTTTAAACAAACTATCATTTGAAAAGCTTTTGTAATTTAGTATTCTTTTATATGTAAATATTTTTGTAAATAGTTTCATAAATAGTGCATTTATTCCTTGTAACATAGCTGCCAGTTCTTTTAACATACATCCATACTTGCCAACCATCTCATTAATAACCGTACAATTATTAACGCCTCTTGAAAAAACGTCCCTTTTTTCCAACCACTTTATTTTTAGAGTAATTCTCTCCAAATATTGTTACGATTAAATAAGAATAAAATTACTCTAAAATCTGACTGGTGTGGAAAAAAAAAAACGGATACTAAAAATTTGTACGGTTCGCAAGTATGTACATCTATTTTACGAAAATATTTATGTTAATTTTTCTAAGTAATATGTACATATGTCGTCAGTAAAATCAGAGATTGATATAATACATTTTGTTGTTTTGGTAAGTCCATATAAAAAAGTTTGAACATCTGATCACATAAAAACATCTTAAATATCTGATCACATAAAAAATTTCTTTGGTTTTGGTGCTTTTTTGAATGTATTCCAAGAACTGACGTAAGCTGCTGATTTTCAAATCTGCCATAAAACATCCTTTTTGGACCTTTTCGTCAGAAAAAAAATGAATATGTATGTAGAAAAATAAAACAAAATAAAAAATAGGAATTTTTAACATGCTTTGAAAGCGCCACGATTATTCTGCCAAACTCTGCTATTTTTTATTGAAAAATCGCGTCCGATGTCTCTTATTTATTCTTTTATAGGATGAAGCATTTAGTTTCCGTGCAGAAATACTAACGATTCAGTAGAGTTCAATTTTGTTGGTAATAACACACAAATGATTACAAAATTTCCGTCGTTCAATCAAAACTTTTTGACAATTTTGTCCAACTTTTGGTTAACTGACGGCTTCATTTCAAGAAGACGTTTAACCTGCCAAATGTTGTGTTCAGTTTTTGTAATTTATATGCACCGTTATTAGTAATAATATTTTTTCCTCTTTAATAAATTTTTTTTTAAAAAGTCATTATTATTTATTTATTTAATTTTTTTTTTCATTATTTTCGTGATTATATATTTCACAATAATAATATTTTAGCGAGCAATTTACTGGTTTCACCCTGTACTCGTGCCTGTTTTTTACGTCTAATGAAGGGTAGAGATTAAATTTTTCGATCTGAAACAATTATGTTTTTGCTTCCAATGATATTTCTTCACAAAATTTCCATTCATCGTCGTTCAATACCAATAAACCGTTGTATTTTTTTTTTTTTTTTTTTTTTTTTTTTTTTTGGGGGGGGGGGCGCTTCGATATACGTACAAGGTGTCTCAAAAATATCTGACACGAATATAGGTAGAAGGGACTGAAATAAGCATATTTAGTAAATAAATGTTGTGCAGACATGCCGTATGCAATTGCTAGCCCTTATAGAACTATCAACAACACGTAAGTGAAAAAGACAGGCAAAGTCTACGGAAACAAAAATTTTACTGATCATTTTTTTAATAGGTGTTCGTAAGGGTGATCACAAACCGTGACACAAGATTCACAGCAACGACGGTGCATAAAATGCCATGCATTGGTAAAAATGTCGTATCAGGCATACATATTTGCAGCAACAATTGACAGTCTGTCTCCAGATCACAGTTAATGGCACTTTCATAAACCATGCTTCTTGATATGTCACTGCAAAAGATGTAATGATACATTTTACTCGAAATCCGTGCTAAAAGGGGCGATTACAAAAATAAAAATGTTTTCACTTACTGCTTTTACTAACGTCATCTACCGCCTGAACATGGCATTTCCGCATCGACATTCCTATACTCCATCTGCTTATTTCTGTTCCCTCTACCTGCCTTTATGCTTGCGCTGGCTATTTTTGAGGCAACTTGTCTGCGAAAGAAATCAAAATTTTGTTACACTGTTAAAAATGGTTTCTCAAAGATGAGTAAAATTGTCTCAAAATGGCTCCGAAACAACATATACTAAATTTGAAAATCCCATGTACTCATTTTTGGGTATATTCATATGCTCGAAAATGGAGTTGATCACTAAGAATCCCAATATCCTCATTTTTGAGCATGTCGATCAACATACTCAAAAATGAGTACATAAATTTTCAAATTTAAGTATGTATTGTTTCGGAGCTATTTTGAGACAATTTTGCTAATTTTTCAGAAGCCATTTTTAACAGTATACTTCATTAGCAAACCATGCATTTGTCTGTATCACAAAATTAGACAGTATTTATAAACGATCATCAATATGAACTGAAATTCATGCATGAGTTTAACACTTTTCACAAAAAAAAAAAAAAAAAAAAAAAAAAACTGCATATAAACTTTTGGATAGCACTCTTATAAGCCAAATATTTTAGAATTTCGTGATTACAATTTCTATATTAAAAAATATACATTACGTTTTATTTTAATAATTATTACATAGAAAGTTAATGTTATTATTATTTTATTTAGGTTGTTTACTTTCTTATTACTTTTAAATTCTGTTAAAGTTCATTGTCAAGTAGCTTAGGTTTTATTGAGATTTTTATTGACAGTTTTGATAAAAGTAATAAGTTGAAATAGTTAGCGAAAACATTCACAATTTAAATCTTACAGAAATTTAAATTTTACAGAAAAAGAAAAATACGCAAATCATAAAATTGACAATAGATATTGAAATTTAAAAACTGACTAAAAAAATCGTATAAATAAATAGTAATTTAGTACCATGAGATTTAGTTAGCCAAATTGTACTTTGTTTATTATTAGTCTTGCATCACACCAACGTCTAATGTTCGTTGGTGTATAATTAATATGGATGTATTCACCATTATAAGATGTTATGCGTTGGATGGCACGAAGTTGCTAAGTCTTTTTTTTTTTTTTTTTTTTAAATATGTCTCTCTTGACTTTTTATTTAACATTAGATTTCGTTTTCTAACCTAATATTTAACTTTCTCTCAGTCTCATTCTGTTTTTAATCCCTCCTGATAGTAATGTTAATTCTGCCTATTTTGGTGAATGTATTTTGTTGATTAATATGTATGTTTACAGGCACGCTATATAATTACATTCTCTGTTATAGTTCCATTATAGTCGGGGATAAATATAATGAAAAAATATTTCAGAAACAGCGAATTTCAGTCGTAACTTAAAATAAAAAAGAAAACTTTATTTTGACAACTGCCTCGTGTCGTATCTATTTTTGTTCATGACAAACTGCGTCTGTTTTACTAAGATTTCACTTAATGCACATCTATCAGTCAGTTCTGATTTCCGGCTTAAGGGTGATAATTGAAAAGGTTTTCTTCACTTTTTCTATGTTTTTCTTCACTCAGTTTACTTAAATATGATTATAATAATGCACAAGGGCTCCAAATTCATTTTATTTTCAATATTCGTTCGTGTCACATTCTTTTGTTACATTGATAAAAATAATAATCAACTTTGCAAAAAGCTTATATTCATCATGGAAATTCAAATGTGTCGTTGTGATGGGAATTTTTGTGATTTTGAAATGCGACAAAATCTTCAAAAATAAGAATTTATTTATGTTATTGGTTGAGGACATGCATACGATATGTATTTCGTTGATGGGACTTTTTGATTCAAAGTTATTATGATATTCTGTATATCTAGGAAGTTTAAACTAAAGTCTGGTGGGGGATTCTTCCGTAATGTTAAAATCCCATTTAACATCAAAAGTCACTTTTTTCTTATTTTTTATTTTATTTATATATATATATATATTTTTTTTTCTATCATTATTAAACAAAAATGTTAATGATAACCGTTCACTTTTATGGTATCCATATTTTGCAAAGTTTATTATTATTATAACTGAATAGATTTTTACTTTCTCTTACCCATATATATGATAGAGAAAGTATTGTTTTTAGGTCAAATTTTCGAAGGTGAGTTTTTGTTATATTTACACGTTTCGAAGTCCCCTGAATCCAAAAACCATGTTTCTAGCTGTTGGGTGTGTGTGTGTGTGTGTGTGTGTGTGTTTGTTTGTTTGTTTGTTTTTCAGATGAACAATGAAGTAAGTGGTTTGTGTACATTGATACCCAAGATAATTCAAATACATTACGTCTATGGGGGAAATTGCAAGAAAATAGAGTTTAACATCTGTAGACTGCACTAAACCAAATGAAACGAATATATATTTTTTATATGCGTAGGAACATGTTTCATGTAGAATATGGTATGGAAATCATTCACTGTTCGTTTACAGGGCTACACAAAAGAACTAGATTATAGTGCGACAATGCTTGAAAATAGAGGAAAGTGTATTTCAGGTTGTGCCGCGTGTTATTAATGTAGGATTATAATTATGTACACCATGTGGTGCATAATATAACCTTCAGATATTATGCAGGACTGCCAATATTTAAGTTATAACATTCTTTTTTATTGTTAGTGAAAGTGCTTTACTATAATATTTTACTATGTCCAGGAAAGCTGCTCAGGAATTGAAATTAATTCCTAATAGCCATGTGGTAAATAATGTATTTTTTTAATCTAAATATTCATCGCTTGTTTTTTTTTATGCTTACACGTTTTGAGGCTTTCTGAATACTGAAGTCAGATTTTTAACGTTTGATCTTTGTCTGTGCCTTTTACAGTAAATTAAAAACAAACAATTTCAAGCGATCCAAGTGTTGTATTTTGAGGTTAATATGTTTGTTACTGGGAAAGTTTGGTCAACATTGATAAGTTTCAAGGAATGTTGCATGTGAAAGTTGTCTGGATAATTTTGAATGAACTTTTGAATTTAATAACAGATTTGAACTCTATATAAATGTAGGTACAGTACAGTGATGAAACGGGGGGGGGGGGGGGGGGTTGAGGGGGGGGTAGCCCCCCTCAGACAGAATTATTTATCAAGTAAAGCTCTTCCAAAGCGTAATTTGAATTGTTTAAAGTACGTTTACATAACAGTACTCGTTATTGTACCCCTTAATCTCCAATCTGTATTTATAGTATTATTAAATTTCAAATTTCAGGGTAAGAGAAAATCGTGTGAGTGACACACCATATTATTCTAAATAATAAATTGCACCAATTAAAGATCTTTAAATAATATTTTCGACTTTTATTAACGTATAAAGTATACAATAATAAAATCCTTTACTTTTTTATCAGTTGCATATTAATCATGAAATGGGGTGATCTTTAATCAATGTAAAGCATGTTTCTTTTCTTTCTTCTTCTTCTTCTTTTTTTTTTTTTTTTTTTTACATTTTCCTACATAGTTTAAAAGTGTTAATGACTTTGGTACATCTGTCAGTCTTTCTAACTTTCGCAAAAATGTTTTCAATTATCAAAATTTATTTTTGCTACTAAGGCCCTTTGCTATTAGAATTTATAACTTCGCCCAAAAATATGACATTTGCTGATCGAAAATATAAATACTAGTGATTATTGTCACCCTTTAACATTGGAACTTTAAGGGGACTTGGCACCAATGAAGGTTTAACTCAAAAGCTTATATTCTCATTTAATATTTATAAATTGAACTATATTAGGTCAGGCAACAATTCTCTCTCTCTCTTTTTTTTTTTTTTTTTTTTTTTTTTAAATGTGTATTTTACAGATTTTAAATCTGTAAATTGCGTTATATCAGTTTTTTCATGAATTCATGTTTTTTCAAAATTCTGAAACTTGTACATGTACTTAAGAACAACAGATTTTATATATGATATATAAATATATATAGAGCGTTTAGTAGAATGTATTTAAAAGAATTAGGGATGGATTTTGCAATATATCTAATACAAAAATTATTAAAAATGAAAATATAACAAAAAATCATGTTTTATTGAAAATTTTTATATAGACATGCACTTTAATTTTTTTCTCGAAAATGAATCAATAACTTTCAAAATCCATCCCTAACTATTTTTAAGTAGGTTTTGTTAAACATTAAAAAAAAAGGAATTTTCTGAAATATCTGTTGAAGTTTTACTATTTTGAATATCAGGAATTCATGAAAATGTAAAAAGTGAGAAATCGCAATTTAAAACTTTGAAATTTGTAAAAAAAAAAAAAAAAAAAAAAAAAAAAAATCAAGAACCATAATTGATTGTTGCCTGAACATATATTTTATTGAACGAAACTAATACAGCTCAATTTATAAATATTAAATTGGAATATAAGATTTTATATGAAATCTTCAGTGGTGCTAAGTCAAAGATGCCAAGTCCCCTTAAAGAAGAAAAAATAAAATCAGTTCATAGATATGTAACACATTGTTCAATAAGTCCCGGGATTAATCCCCAGATAGCGTCGCAAATGAAATATTTCTGTGTGGTAAAGTAAACCTAACTTTCAAAAGCTACACGTTAAAGTTTCGAGATATTACGATCGTTTGTTTCTAGATATCAAAGTTTTAGTGACCCTACTTTTGATGTTTTCAAAATGAGAGACAAAGCTGAATTTCATGAGTTGATTAATCATTGCTTTGTGATAGGCAAAAATATTGTTGAAATTTAGCAACAGTTTAGCTTAACAGTTTCAACAGCATTTTTGTCCATCAAAAAACAATGTTTAAACAACAAACAAAATTCAGCTTTGTCCCTCATTTTGAAAACATCAAAAGTAGGGGCACTAAAACTTTGATATCTCGGCAACAAACGATCGAAATATCATGAAACTTTAACGTGTATCTTTTGAAAGTTAGGTTTACTTTACCCACACAGAAATATTTCATTTCCCGGGATTAGTCCCGGGACTCATTGAACGATGTGTTATGTCGACAGAGAATCTCAGTTGTAAGAGCAAATGGTGCGGTATTGGGGAAAAACAAATAAACCCTGTTCTATCACTTATTGCTCTTGTCAAAATGAATTCGGCGTTTTTCTTCTAAAATATTTTGATAGTCTTAAAATTTGTTTGCTTAGTTGGTAATTTATTACAGGTTCACTCAAAAATATTTGGAACATGACAGTTGAAGGAGTAATTGTGTGAAATACATTTTAATAACGCTTTAACATTTATATTATACGGAATTAATATTGATTATGGAGACAAATTTTATTGTCTTTCCTATAAGAAATGGCTTGGTGAACAATTTATAAGTTTATTTTTATTCAATTTATAAGACTTTGGTATGCTACTCTCTATCGGCAGTGATTACTTGATCTTGATTTTCGATTGATATGCATTTACCTTAATCTGAATTGAATAATATTTTTGTAGTTCTTTCTCACAGTCAAGTATATAATTCGAATACATTAAATGTCCGTCGATGTCAAAACTTGAAGTGCGTTTCAATGTTGTCTTTCTCAATTTGAAAACTATAGTACGATGAAGATGCGATTCCAAATGCAAAGCAGTTTTGATACGCTGTTATATAATAAAAACTGCTTCTATGCACCGTATGCAAGGTCGCCAAAAAGAATTCGAAAACATTCCTGTATGATCACAGTATACTTTTACAGCTCTTTTTTTTTTTTCGCGAACAGTGTTGTGGCTTAAAAATAAGTTTGTAAGGTAAAGTTAAAAAATTAGTACAGTTGGGGGGTGGGGTGCAGTGGATATAATGATACTAGTAATATATTAATACAGATGGTACCAGTTGTAATATAATTCGATCGTTTAAATTGATAATATGTGGTGTGTGAGTTAAAGCAAGCACAAGGGGTTAAGTGTTACATATGCACGAAGAACCCAGGCTACCGTGGAGATCGTTCTGAGGCGAATTTCGGAAAAAACCACGGAAGACTCCGAACGGCTAGATCGATGAGCAAAATGTGAGTACCAGCATCTTCGATCTACCGACTTTTAGAACAGACCCTCTCAGTATTTGGTGGGGTTAGAATCCTGCGCGTGTCGGGTAAACTTGATCCACTCCCGACCCATAAAATGACTTTCGATCCACAACCTTACGGAAACTGCGAGAAAATGTGAAATTCATGTTACAAGACATTAAATTGGATTTCGATTAAGCAAAATATTGTTGCATTATTCAACAGATTTTTGAGAAAAAAAAAATACAAGTATATGTCTAATTATAAACAAAATTTCAAATATATAAACCTTAATTTTAAAAAATCCACTGTTCCAAATATTTTGACTGTGTTTAAAAAAGAAATAAAATCAAGAAGGAAATATACATTCAAAGACAAATAATTGTTCACAAAAATTTTTAAACGTTCAGAATTAATATTTACATAATTGCAATTAGATTCCTGTTATGATTCAATTTGCTTTAAATACTATGGGGGAAGAAAATATCACTCAATCACTCCATTCAAAAATTTAAATTCGATAAAAAAATGGCATAAAAATTTCTTAGAAAACATTTTTTGCGTGTAAGAAAAAATTAATGAAAATCTGACCTACGCCGGACCCTCAAAAAAGGTAACCGACCCGATAAGGACTCTAGTAGGGTTGGATGATTAAAATATTTTGCCAAATCGTTTTGTTTATTTTTATCCATAGTAGCTTACTGCTATCTTACACACGTTCTCTGTCCGTCTGTTTGGGTTTTATTACATTTATTGAGCTTGTAATTATTTATTAAGCTTCATTTCTATCTGAGCTTGTCACTTTATTTGGACATGAAATTTGTATTTTTCAATTCTAAATGGCCTACTTAATAAAATATTTAATGTCTAAATTATACTAATTATTCTGTTTTATTTATTATTTATGTTGCAAAACATTGCATTTCTCCAAATTTATTTTTCCTGTTTTTATTCTAGGTAAGTGAATCTGTTGATGTGTACTCAGTTTCAATTCATCTGCATTCCTGGTAAAAAAAAATTTGAACATAAATTGCTTCTTTTCTTTTATTATAACATTTTGTGTAGTTTCCCAGAATGTGCATATATGATTTTAAAATAATTAAATTTTATCTGAAGTTATTTTTTCTTTCTTAAAAAAAAAAAGAAAAAAAAGTTTTCAATAATTTTCTTCTCAAATTTATATTGGTGTAGTTTTGTGGCAATCTTCAGCAGGGTTGCCAAATTTGGCCTTTCTGTTTATTCAATAGTCACCAATTATTTTGAGAAGTGACATTTGACATACATAATAGATTATCAGTCTTCGAAGTAATTAGGAAAACGTTACAAATAAAAATTATTGGTGACTATTGAATAAAAAAAAGGCCAACTCCGGCAACCCTGATCTTCAGTTTGTCAAGTTGACTTCTTTTTATTTTGTTGAATTTTTTAGAATGTTTTTTATGTGAAACTATTAGATACTAAAAAAAAAAAAAAAAAAAAAAAATCTTAAGAATTTAAGAAATCAAAATTTCCTAATGAGGATCTCACACCAGCTTTTTTTTTTACTTCCTTTTATTATATTATATTAGAAACATATAGTTTTTATTTGCAAAAGAAACATATGTTATTTTTCTATTTGGAAATACCCAGCTTCTTCTAAACACGTTCAGGACTGTGGTATTATTTTTGAGGTACTTTAGATTAATTTTTTGCAATGGAAGATATGCCAGAGATGCTTTAGGTTTTTCAATATTACTAAAGCGTACTTTTTTAAAATGCTGCTGATCTTAGAAAAGTTATGTGTCCCATCCATTAAGTTTTCTTCTAGAGAAGCATTATCATCAAATGTAGCATTAAAAATGTAGCAATTTTCCAAATCATATATCCTTAAATATTTGTATATTAATATTATTAATAGGATATCTTATCTCGTTAAACATCTAATTACTATTATAAGTGATTGCGTTATTTGTTTGTCCGTGTGACGTGACGTGACCTGACGTGGGTGGAATACTAATAGAATTGCGAAGTCTCTTTTGACTTTGAGACAGCAGTTCCATCTTAGTTATTATTTTTATTTTTTTTCTGGTTAAGCTAGATTAATTCTTAAAATGTGTGGTTTTTACTAGTTAGAAAATGGGTTGTGAAGGAGTGGTTTTTATTAACGTATGAAATCGGTTTATGCCGAAGACATAGTTGAATCAGTTATTTTTGTCGTATTTTAATTATGGGAATGGTGAAGTTATGTTTTTTCTTTTATTATTATTATTATTATTATTCAATTGCTGTCAAAGAGTTATGAGTATTTAAATTCAATAAAAATTTAATCGAGTACTGATTAAACTTTTTCTACTGAGATAAAATAATGCATGGAAAGGTCATAGCAATCCAAGATTCCAGTTAACTATTTTTTTTTTTTTTAAATCAAAAAATAATTTTGAAGAGTAATAAAAGTGCATGAAAAATGCATTATGCAAAAACTTAGTTTAAAGTTAGTCAATTAATTAATGTTATTTTTTAAATTTTCCTATTTGAAAGTGCTGTTATAGAGCAAAAAGGGAAAATGCATTGTATAGCGGACAAAATGGTATAAAAAAAAAAAAGGTAGTTATCACAAAAATCTCATTCAGGTGTTCCGATTTCAATTTTTAGTTATTCTTTTTTTTAATTACTAAAAATATCCCCTTTATACATATTTTATGACGTTCAGCGAATTAAAACTGGATTTTCTTGGGCCTTGACACAAAGAACAAAATTTCATATAAATGTATATAATGAAAGTTACTTTTAACGAATGATTGTAAAATAAATTAATATGAATTATTGATAATAGTAGTTGTAAGCTTGGGGAAAATTTGCGTGCGTGTAAGAACATCGCTCCCTTCCCAGGAGGTGCAAGTTTCCGATATGGAAATCTTTCAATAGAACCTTTAAAGCGAATAGTTGAAACATAGATCTAGGATAATTTAAAACAAAATTTTCATTTTTTACCCCTTTTTAACGGGAAAAATATATACAGTGAACTCTCGTTAAAACGGACAATCAAGGGCCGACAATTTTTGTCCATGTTAACGAGAGTCCATTATAACAGGAGTTCATAAACTGAAGTTCTATATCAATTCTAAAATTACTATTATGTACACATACATCACAGTATAATAGAATGAAAATTTGTTTTCTCAAACCCTTTTATTCATAAAAAATATAAACGCAGGAAAAACGATACTTACTTACAAAACTTCTTTTCTTCATATAGTACAACATACAGAAAAAAGGGTGATAGTACATAATAGTTAGTTCGTCTATCTTAAAAAAAGAAGTTATCTTTGTTTTTTTTAGGGTAAATGTCATTTTCAATTTTAGCCAATTGTTCAAAAATATTATCTGCACTGTAAAATAAGTCTTGTTTGCTGCCAGAAATTTTCTGTAATTTAAGATAAAACGCGTAATTTACGAAAAAATTATGCTGTCAGAACGTTTTTTTTTTTTTTTTTTTTTTTTTTTATTACAGAAAATTTCTGGCAGCAAACAGGACTTCCTTTTTTTTTTTTTTTTTACAGTGTGGGACATTTTCAGTCGATTGATAAAATGTCCCAATTGCCACTAGCATACGAAGGACTTCTAGTGCATTTGGTGGAGAGATTTCCTTCCCATTTTCAAAATATCCATCTTAACGAATGAATTGTACGTATAAAGCGACATTTATTACATGCAATTCCTATAGCCTTAGCCGGGGTTTTTGTTTTTGTACGTAATAACGAGAAATCTATCTTAGACGGAGTCGTCATAACGAGAGTTCGCTGTATATATATTCCTTCTGATGTCCGCACAAAATAGACTTTCTTTCGACATTTAGTGTAAAAAACGTATTCACCACAATGGAGCAATTGGTCGCAGGTCGCGTAGTTATGTCATTATTACGCCATAGTTACCTCACTGATCGATGGCAAAGCCATCTGGTGCTGGCGGTACCTGAACTACTCAGGCTGAAACTGCGCACGCTCGAATAGAATTTGTTTACTCGCGTGATGCTCCATATTTAAAATTAAAATTGAATTGTAGCTTTAACGAATTCACATCTAAGCGGAAAAATTCATGTATTTTTAAAATATTCATATTGCGCAGATTTACCCGTATGATAAGTAATATATTTTACAATTAAAAAAAAAAAAAAAAATGAATACTACTTACAATTTATATAGTTAACTGAAATCTTAAATCTCTTCAATTTTTCATTCATTACGGATCAAGAGAAAATCTATGGAATTTTGAATTCGGTTGCTTTGATTTGTTATGAGGTTAGAACAAGCTAGTGTATATTATATTTGTTCATTCCTAAATGTTATTAACACGCTTTTATTAGCTTCACCTGTATGTATGTTTGTATGCATAATGTATGTTTGTGACCGCTCTGGGAGCAAACAAAAAATCTATATTGTAAAAAAAGACTCTCCGTACGTGAACGCTGTGGTTGTGAGGTAAAGCTCCGCGCTACGAACCTAAAGGTCTAGCGTTCGAGCCCAGTCAGGGGAGATTTTTTAAAAATGGTTTTTGTTTAATTCTAAATTATTTTAATTAAAGATTTAAATGTATGTAAATATTATGGTGTGTCACTCACACGATTTTCTCTTACCCTGCATTTTAATACTAAGATAGATATTTTGTGCTTTTTAGTTCCCATTTCTTTAAAAGCGTGTTCTTTAATTTTTTAAAACTATAATATTATTTTAGTTATAGATTTAGTTTTAAAGCGATTACAAACATATTTTGTTTAGATGATAAAATTTTTGCGAATTATTTTTGTCTTATCGATTTTATGGAACATGACATAATGCTTTTTTTTTTTTTAATAAAATAAATAATGATAAAGTCATCTTATATAAACGATTCCTTTTCTGAAATAAAAAATTATATTTTAAACTAATTAATTCTGGCTCTAAGTGAACACTGTAGATGTGATTATTTACTTGAAATTATTAGCGAACATCTAACATATTTTGTAGTTAAAATCAAATGTACACTAATAATTTTAAGTAAATAATCACATCTGTAATGTTCATTTAGGGCCAGAATTAATTCTTGTTTTCATTAAAAGCATAAGAGGTAACATTTTTAAAAGAAGCACAATAGGGGCGGGTTTTTCACAGCTTTTATTTGGGTACCGCAGCCACTGCACAACGCGACGGGAAGTGCTATCGTCGAGTTTACTTTGCGACATTTTTTAACATTGTGTGAACAAGCTTACTCTGGAAAGCTTTGGTGTTATAGGTGTATACGTCTCTAGGATAAAAATCGTCGGTATTCATCATGGAAAATAATTTTAATCAATAATAATTCCTAAATAATTTGCACTGCTTGAATTTGTATTAAATGATATAGAAGAAAGTCTTGTGGTGGCCATAACATACGACTTAATACGGGTTTTGTGCTTTCCCGAACTGAGAGCACAAAACCGTGTTAAAAATGTATAAGAGTAAATGAAATAGATATCAACAAATTGAGGGGCGTGTATATCGTAGATATTTCTAAAATTACTCAGCTATAAAGAACATGGTAATATAAAACATTTGAAGAACATAATTTTATGTACATTATGGTTTTAAATTAAAAAGAATATATATATTATATTTAAAAGCAAAGAATTAATGTATTTCTCGACTGTAAAGTTTTATTTATTTACTTATTTTGAAAAATAGAATATTTGTAAAAAATGCATTGACATATTTAGTGCTTAGGAATTTAAAATTTGTATTTATTTATAAATCAAAGCCATATATATATATATATATATATATATATATATATATATATTTATTTAACACTATACAAAGCGCTATATATACATAAATATATATGTTTAACGAATTTTTCATATAACGAAAAATTTTGCTGGATTTTAGCGACTTTGTGTTAAATAGAGATTCGATCGTACTTTCTGTTCTTTATGCTCATTATTTTAATTCAACCTTAAAAATATTTACTAATTTAATCAGAAGTGTAATAAATATAACTAGTAGAGGAATTGAAAGTGTTTCATAAGCGTGATTTATCGGTATTTAAAGGTTTTTAAATTTTCATTAGATGCATTCAGATATAAAGAGGGGTGTGATCTTATTCTGGCCTGAAACTGATCTATGTATGCCAAGCAGACTTCCTAGTTGGCCCGCATCCAGAGTTTGAATATCGGTCATTTTTTCCGTTCTAAAATGAAATAAATAAAATCTCAGGTAGTTATAAATCTTATACAGTGGCCCCAATTGTTTTAATTACTGATTCGATTAAGAATTTTTAGAGTATATTGCTGCAACAATTCTTACTTAATCTAAGCTGATGAAAGATGGTAAATTAGTAATCTACTTTCAAGGGATGCCTTAAGGTGTTTTCAAAGAGTCCTTCTGCTCTAACTGGATTATCTGTTACCTAATACTTCGGTTTTATTTTTCGCCATTAAAAAAAGCTCACGAGCTTTATCTTGCATTAAATAATTTAACAAATCGCAAGTGTGTTTTGCGATAAATCTGGCCACTCCACTCTTTAGAATTCTAGTAAAATACACCGAAATTAAATAATTAAGAATCAAAATTGAATTGGTGTTGAATAATCTGTATAATATTTCTCTAACGTGGTCCAGTTACGATTTTTTTTTTTTTTTTTTTTTTTTTGAAACGATACGATAGTGACTTAATAAAATACGCGAGGATAGAAAATAATACATAAGCAATATTTAAGCTCGCGGCCTCAGTTCAATGATCTTAAAGGGGAAAAAAAAAAAAAGACGATATTTGTCTGATGAGATCATTTTATAGGAAAATGTATTTTTTAAAATTGCATTTTTATAATCTTTGCGAGAGTCATTTAAAATCTACCAATATTTTAATGATATAAGCCCCATATGAACATTTGTCATAAATTGACTAATTAACGCAATAATAAAAAGTATGATCAATATAGGTACTAAGTTTTTTAAACTCTAAATTATGCCAAAATAATTAATAAAAATGTATCGCCAACATGGTGACAAAAATTTAAAAAGTACGAATATTAGGTCGTGAAACATGAATTTTATTTTTAAGCTTTTCGTGAATAATATTGGTTTGATTATCATTAGCATTTCATCCCACAATATTAATTTGTTTCTAATAATAATTTGGCTTCTGATGAATTAAAATTTGGTGGGAAAATTGACCTAAGGTTTATGAGTTTCAAATTTTTAAGGTAAATAAGAAAAAAAAAAGTGTGAAAATTTCACACGGATTTGCTAGTGATAAATAAAAAAAATTTAAGCAAACGCCATAAATTAAATGCGCTCCGGGGCAAAAGAAAATTAAGCACTACTCATATAACACTTCTTCTCCCCTAGTATATTTTCAGGATGTGTTGGGAATATATGTTATCTTCCTCATAACATCTTGTGGAAGTACTGGGACGAAGGAATCGGTGTGCTATATCATTAGCGCTGTATGAAAGCAACAACGAACAACGTGCGTATTTTTGTCATCTATGAAGATTGCTTACAAATTTTTATTCATGAGTCCAGAATATTTAAAACGAATTATGATTGCATGCTATTTTATCCTATTATATTTTATTATTATTTTGGGGCAGAAAAAACATTGAAAACCATGAGAAATAAAAACTATTTAAACATTTTAGCGTTTTGCTTTTTAAATCCACACACACAAATTATAATAATAATAAGGTAGAAGAAAAAAGCATGCATTCTTTGTATATCAAACTTTTCTTTTATTCTGTTTCTGTAATCAATCTCAGATATTATGCAATCTTGGTTTCAATTTTTAAAGATAACTTCAAGAAATTAATCTGAATGTAACAACAATAAGAAATTTTATTTTCTAAATTATACCCATTGCCTATGTTTGCGTAGGCTATTTGACCGGGACCGAAAATAATTGGTGAACCGATATATTACTTTAAGCAAATCTTTGTCGTGTGGGTAGAACAAGCTTCCAATTTTGTATTCGAGGACAAGACAGAAATAACGATGAGTTTATGTTTAAATTAGGATTTATTATCCAAAACAATGGTACGCAGAAGGGTGTGCTTGTCTTTCTAACATTCGTTCTTTATTCTTTACAAATTCACTCCTTAAATGGTGTTATGCGGTAGACATCAACACATATTATAATCGTAAATAGTAAAAAAAAAAAAAAAAAAAAAAAACTGGTTAATTTAATATAGATCTTATTTTGAAGGAAGAACAAAAGATATCCATTATCTGTTTCTACTACGGGTAGGACTTACACCGACTCATTTTAAGTTAGTCAATGCTTTATCATCATCTTTATTTTGATTTTTCTCAAATACTGCATTTTTTTTTTTTTTTTTTTTTTTATCTGCGTCACTTTTCTTGCCCGGGGTGCGAGATCTCTCCAGTAAAAATTATTTTTCAAATTATTTTTAAACGTGTTGTTACAAGTTATTCACGGAAAAAAAAAAACATGTTTTTATTAAATACAAATAATACTTGTACTTCCCCACATTAAAAAAAAAAAAAAAAATGCACATCTTTATTAATTGGAATATTGTTATGGGAGTCGAGTTGGAAATGAAATTGTCTCAGGAGGAGCTTAGAAATATCGCTAATGTGGTTACCTGCAAATTTCGTTCGTTATTTCTTTTTCTTTCCTTTTTCTCTATGTAATTAGAAAGTATTTTTATCAATAAAATATTTTTGTTTTATCTTATTTATTTACTTTTTTTTAAGCACCGCAACTTTTTTATTAAAAATATTAATAACTAATACACAAATTTAAAAATAAAAAATACGCTTCAAAATGTACTAAAAACTCCAAGTGAGTAATATACAGGGTGCAAAGCAAAATCGCAAGGAGGCCTTTATCTCCGCAACCATTGGTCGCATACATATACTTACAATTACAAAATGTTTTAAAAAATGTAATCATTTAAAATATAGTATACTTAAATTTTAAAAATCAATTTTTTGAAAATTACAAAAAGTTATTTTTTATACAGTTCTCAGGTCCCTATAGTCATATTTAGTATAAAAGTTGACACTCAGCCTAACAAATATAACATAACACAAAAAGTTTCTATTTTGTTCGCTCAAAATTGACGGAGATATTTAGTTTCAGAGAGTCGGATTTTAATTAAAGAAATTAAATAAATAAATTTTAATTAATTAATTAAAATAAATAAAAAATAAGCCTTTGAAAAACGTATTTAGAAGTATGTATTTAAAAAAAAAAAAATAAGTTTCTGACCTTAGTGTTATAAGAATTATTCTAAAATGAGATTTTTAGATTATTAATCCTCATCCCATCCCTTTGCTCGTGCCCTAAGGATGCCACACATGGATAATTTGTTCTACTATAAAAATATAAGTGTATTAAAATTGCTTGGAATCGATCCAGTCGTTTTTCAGGTGTAATGCTTACTTTAATATATAATATGCATACCTCTCTGCAGTAACAGGAATTTTTAACTTCTAGAACAAAAAAGAAAGCTTTTATAAGTTTGAAGCCTTGTCCTGTGTGTGTGTGTGTGGCACTGTAGATCCCAAACAAATAGACCGAGACTTGCTAACTTACCGATTTTTGAATAACAATATTCCAATATATATATATTTTTTAAGAAATATCCGATTTATATTTCAGCGACAATTCTAAAGTGTGTACACTATTTATTTATATTATATTATTTATTTATTCGGGGTCATTTTGTGGTGATATTTTAAAATTTGCAAATTATCAGTCTTCTGGCATCCAACTGATGTTGTTAGATCTTAAGTTACGCATTTTTTTTTTTTTAGACTAGAGTATTTAAAAAAAAAAAAAAATGCAAATTTTAAATCGATTTTTTACAAAAATAAAAAATTGGCCAAGTGAATATGAGTTTACTGTTAAAAATAGCTAAATTCGTTTGGAAATTAGAGATTTTAAAGAAAGATAATACTCAAATTCGACGCCAACCTTGCGTCATATTATAATTTGTGAGCTAGTGTTCTTTCAACAGAAAATTAGATTTTCATAGAAAAATATTTAATTAAATAATTGGCCAGTGTTTTTACAAAGCTAGCTTTATACTTATCAGACTTTGTCATTTTCAAAAAAAAAAACAAAAAAAAAAAAAAAAAAAAAATTATTTAAATATAAATAGCACTTAAAAAAAAAAAAAAAAAAAAATGTAATTGTTGGAAAATTGCAGCTATTTGTATAAAAATGTTTGAGACATCATTATTAAAAATAGAGCATTCTCAATCTGACAATATGATAACTCTTATGATTGTGAAAGTTTAAAACATTTAATGTTTCATTTTTAAACTGAAATTCTCGTTAATATTTTCAGTATTATTTATTTATTTTTTCCTTGTTCATGACTTCAATGAAAATTTAGTTTTTACTCTTTTTTTATTATTTTTATATTTAAATAATTTTTGAATCCGTAGCCGTACGTTTCAAACGTATGGAGGAAAAAGAGAAAACTTTTCGTTGCGACAGTATTATATAATTTGATAGATGATAATCTCTTCTTTTCTCCTGGATCTTTCCTTATCTTCTAAGCTTCAGCTTCTTCTCTTGTTAGTATCGCCATCTCGTGGAAATAAATTGACATTTTTTATTTATAATCTAATGTGTGATACTATCACTACGCTTATTAATTTATTTCTGATGAGGGGGGGGGGGGTGTATATTTATCCATTTAGCGTATTTTCTTTGAGTAGAATGTACTGCTCCGAAATGTCAGTTATTTTTATAGTCTTTCTCCCATTTTTAACTTATTACGGAAATTTACACTTTTTTCTTTTACTTATTGGTAGAGAAAAACTGTTTTTGGATCAAAAATTTTGAAATTGAGTTTTTGATATAAGTAATTGTTTTGAGATATTATTAATTCGAAAATCGGGTTTTTAACTGTTAGTCTGTATGTATATGAGTCTGTTAACAGCGTAATTCAAAAACAGATATTAGCCGAAAGTCTAAATCTGTATTATATTGGAATATTACTGAAAACTTTTAATATCGGACAAATGGGTTGTGTACAAGGGCATACGTAAGAAATCAAATACACCACGTGGCAAAAATGTTTGTTGGTACGTTTTAACATCGGTAATAAACTAAATGTAACAGAATGTAATAAACAAAATGAAATTAACATATATTTTTTATATGTAAAAAATAAAGTTTCACGTAGAATATTGTATGGAAAGCCTTCATTCTTCGTTTACAGAGACACAAAAGAATTCAGATATATCAGGGTTATAGTTGGAAATAGCTCAAAATGCATTTCAAGTTGTGTTATGAATTTTTTTACTGTGTTAAAATTTAAGTACAACATTTGGTTCGTATTCAATTTATAAACAAATTTTCTGGTCTATTTGCAACTAAATGAATAATTTTTAAGTGGTATGTGTCAAAGCTCTCTAAATAAATTTTATACCGCCCGTTTTTTAAAAATAAATATTACTATAATATTTAATCGGGGGGGGGGGGGGGGGTTGAAGTAGAGATAGAGGGGAGAAGCTAACTGCGCCTCACACAGAAAAGTATGTGACATAAATTAATGTCTAACAACTTTTGGTGAAAATCGCTCAACCCACAGATGGCATTGTCACAACCCCCCCCCCCCCCACACACACACACACTTTTTTTTTGTATAAATAGAATTACCGTTGCCTTCCTGGGTGAGGGAAGTCTTAAAAACGAATGATTGAGCCATAGATCTGTGATAATTTAAAACAAAGTTAATTTTTTTTAAAAATAAATATATAAAATTAGATGTCGTTTGCAAAATTGACTTTTTTTTTTGTTTTTTGTTTTTTCGACATTTAGTGTTAAACTTCGCCGATGTGAAAATCTG